>QEWY01001664.1:157212-309855 GCA_006503575.1 Baylisascaris schroederi | reverse complement strand
TGTATATATATATATATATATATATATATATATATATATATATATACTTAAGTATTTTCGAAATGCGGCTTCTCGTAGGAATGGTCGAATGAAGTTAACAAACCGTCGAATAAGATGAAAACCTTCCTCGCATAAGTGAAGCTTGAAGAAACCGCATTGACAATAAAATATCCATAATATTTATAAGCGCAAATTTTGGAAATTGTGCGCCACTTGTGAGGCATTGACTCTCATTGATGTGCCCATCTATGTTTGTGTTGTTGAATACCTGGGTTTTCTCCATGGACAGTTCTCGCGCGATTGCAACTGCTGTACTTACCATACATTGGTGTTCGTCAAAAATCCATAGTGCTATGTGACTATAGAAATTTCAATGATTTCTAGCATTTCTGCAGTTGTGGCTCGCTAGAAATTCCTCCCAGTTTTTTATTGAGATTTTCACTTCTTGGCTTC
This sequence comes from Baylisascaris schroederi, assembly GCA_006503575.1. NCBI lineage: Eukaryota > Metazoa > Nematoda > Chromadorea > Rhabditida > Ascarididae > Baylisascaris > Baylisascaris schroederi. Next base: position 309,402 of record QEWY01001664.1, on the reverse strand, counting down.
CCATGGGAAAAAAATCTTTTTTTGAAGAATTCAAGGCTCACTCGACTAAGAACGTTGGCCTTGTCCCCTATGTTTGGTTTATGAAATTTTATCATCTTCAAAAGGCCGGCCTTACCATAATTCTTTGTCTCCATGAAAACTATCCCAAAATTTTGATCCAGTATAACACTAGTTTTTACTTGGTAATTGAACGTATTTCTTTTCTAGTCTTTGAGATCCTTGGCCTATGTTTGCCATAGCTTGTATACTTCTCATCGAGCGTATATGTTGTTTATGAGTGCATATTGAGGGAATTAGGTCCGTTAAATTTGTACACTTGTGATCCAAAAAATTTAATCTTCTTGGGGTTAGCTAACCATTGATCAAAATCGAAACAGAAGTGATTCGATGAGCCTTTGGCATTTTGTGCTGTACGCTTGCTGTTAGTTTTCCGTGAGACAAACCATATCCAAAATGTTGGAATCATTTGAATATTTCAACAGCTCTCATGTGAATGTGCAACTTCAATAGAACCCATGGGGATTTATGAGGTATTCCTTCATCTGAATATTTTTTACTGTGCCATTCGATGACTGTTTTTCGTACGTTGCTTATCGGATAGCTAAAGTATGAAAATTATTGTACATTGTTATCGAACTGACTATTTCGCTGTGAAAGTACGAGCGAGTGAAGGAGAAGTGAAGTAGAAAGACGCGTTTTATAGTCTCTAGAGTTGAAATCCCCTGCTGTCTCTTCTTCACCTCGTCCTCCCCCCCTCTCCCCACATTTTGCTCCTCCTTCGAGTGGCATTTCCCAGAGAGTCCCGCACTTGAGGCTGATACGGTTATTTCAAGGACTACTTGCCTCTCTTTGAGTAAATGGATAGTGGAGTATTCGGAGTATAGATCGCTGTCTAATCCTTTTGTCATAAAACTTGAGAGCGGGAGGTGTGGGGAAAGAAGGATAGGGGCAAAAATGTTTGACGATATAAAAAGGCGTTCTTGAAATATAATGCTTAAAAAATCCTGATGAAAAATGGCAGCAGTAGGATGGCGTTGAACTAATTCATGCCATTTTCATCTTTTTGTAAGTACTCCGAATCTCCACTATGAAGTATTGAAGCGCCAGCAGCGGTAGAAAAGAATCTTTTGCTTCCCAATATATCGATTTATACTTTTCCACCTGATTTATATATATATATATATATATATATATATTCTTCAAACGTATACTCATAATACAATTTAATAATCATTTTTCAATTTTTGTTTCTTACTCAGCTTGACTATTGAATGAACTTGCTATTGACTTAGCAAAGCCTCTGCTTGTTTGTTTTTTTTTCTCTTTAACTGACGTTTTACTTGAAGTATCTACAAAACTGTTTAGCTATAGCACAAATGAATTATTTACATATATAAATATATTCATAGGTTCATATAAAATGGTTAGCTAGGTTGTTTTACGACTTCGTTGGATATGAAACTGGCGAGAATGCTCTGAAAAACGTTGTCTAAGTGTGAGAAAGAGCCTCTGCTGTTTGCATACCAAAAACATGCTATTCCCACGTTGCCTACAGCCATTGTAATGAATTTTTTTTTTTTTAAATGCTTGCAATTGGTTCTAGCAAATGGGCGAGTTGGAAATTTTCGTTATGAGTCAGACTTTAATTTCCGTGTCGCTATCTCTCATTATCTCTTCTCTTTTCTAGAACATTCAATTTTCTTGTTGAGCACACTGCCTCTTTGGTCAGCAATAAGCGCAACGCTACTGTTTCTTGCAACGCTCAAACCCATTCGCCATCCATCAAACATTCATCAGCGGTTTTATTTGAAAAATGAACAATGGAAAATAGCGTCGAGAGGACATATGAAACGAATCCGGTGCAGCTTTATTGCTCTTTCTGGCTAGTGGCTTCCGGAGAGGTCTTGTTACCCTTCACTTTTGGATATTTCCAGTGCTCGGAGACAATTTTTCTGGGGAGAGAAGACGGGAGGAAAGGGAGGTGTCGAACCGTAAGCATGAAAGATATTGCTAGGTTAAGAGCGTATTCAATGAATTCACTTCCGGCAATTTTTCACCTCTTGCTTTGCACGAACATATTCTCGAAGCGACTCCATCGAACAATAGGTGCGATGCGTTTTGTATGCACGTTCAATAGTTGAACGACTGTTACGTGCGCCAGTCAAAGGACTTGTAGAGAATATTCTCAAAAACGATCAATAAATGCCAATTTCGAATGTATTCGAGAATGTGACGATAGCAGGTGATTTGTTGTTTAAACACTTCGACAAATGGTTAATTTCCAACTATCTCTCTTCAAGCATATCTTTGTCATTCCTTCGTTTTAATCCATTAATAATTTTTTTTAATCCATTCGTTGAAATAGCTATGTCTCTTCAGCAATATCTTTCAACTATTTATCGCAAATTACTCTTTCGAAAAACTCTGAAAAGTTGTATATGCTTGATATTGCACCATTTGAAGTTGTACGTTTGAAGTTGAGTTGCATATTTTTCTAGAATTTTTTTTTTCATTACTCCTTATCACATTTCTTAATTTATTCTCAGTTACGTAAGTTAATTGAATGTTTAATAATGACGGAAAAAAAGGCAAACAGTAGTTTCCTCACTTGTATAGAGTTTCAAGAACGCTCTTTAAGGTTTATAAGAGCTCAGAGTTTCTGAGCTCGTAGAGTCTATCAAACAAATCGTGCTGAGTGTTTAATTTTTTTTTTTTTTGAAAATTGATTAAATGAATAATAATCAGAAATTTCCCTTTAAAAAGACAAAAAAAGAACAAAAAAAAAAACAAGCAGTGAATCCATCAACTGCATTTCGCAGGTGGATTTGCGTAAAATTGCATAAGGATATGGCCAAATTCAGACGGACTGCTGGCCTGGAAAAGATCGTTTGCAAAGTGCTACCAATTAAAACGTATTAGTGACCGTTATCTCAGTGATATGTGGGACAGCGTTATCAGTACATTTGCGCTTGTTGTTTCGAGTGAGCACTTGCTTATCAGGTGGGTATAGTGGGTTTGATAAGCACTTGCTTCTGGCGACGATTATGAGTATGTGTATTCATTGTCGCTTGCTTTTACTCTCTTAGCGATGAATGAATTGCTGCGCTAGAACGCTCTATATGTTTGATGCTTCTTTTGTCGATTTTCTCCATATTAAGTAAATATGATGTATGAATGAATGAAATTTCTAACGTATAGAAAAAGTTTCACAAAGATTTAAAGCAGAACTATTTGGTGTTCACGTATGTCAACACACTTTTTCCACACACACAAAAAAAAAAACTTCAAATGATGTCATAAAAGTTGAATTTAAGAGATAATAGACTAAAGTTGATCGTCTTGTAATGCTTATCTTACACTTGACTATCATAAACTTAATGAAATTGGTGATTAGGATCATTTTGAAATGAACGGTATTAACTTGTTTGGAGCTTAGCTGCAATTTCTTTGCGCTGTTGTTAGTTGTAATAAATAATTTGAAGTTTTATTTGGCACTATCAATTCATTGGTTTGAACTCTAAGTATCACTTTCTAGTTGCATATCTGTTCGGCGGGTGATGTTTCTTCGAGTTTCTTTAGTCGATTGTCTAATGAGAAATCAATGTTGCCACCTTCTGAAGGTGATGTCGAAATCGGAATGGGATCCTGGGGATCATATTTGTAGTTTTTCTCATTACAGGCTCCTGAAGTGTTACGTCATGTCATCGAATGTAAGTTAAATTTTCGGTCTCCAGTGAAAGCCATTTCTGTATGTGCGTGTTTGTGTAGATGAGAATCGCCTCAGCTATAACGACATGCCATTTTGGTTTTCGGCGTGCATCGATGCGGAACAGTGCAAAATCGGCGTGGTGTTTTATTTGTTATGCTCTTCGTCGATAGTGTTCCCATTAAGATTCTTCACTACTGACCACCGTAGTGTGTCGTCGTTCTAGCATATTTCCGCCATCAACTACCATCTTGCTTCATTTGCATTTTATTTTTTCATTTACTTAATGAGCTTAACGATTTCGCATCCAAATACATTTCCATTCTTTCTTATATTCTCTTGGAATGATACTTTGGAAGTACTTGAAATCCTTGAAAGGATAATATTCGTTACGGTATGCTCAGATAGAAGAAAAAGTGAAGAAGACGTGAATGATGAGAAAAACATTGAAAAAGAAATATAGTTTTTCCACTGTTTTGAGTTTATTAGGCACTATGAGCAACGGCGATTATAAATAAATAATTAAGCCCCCATCAAATTCAGGTCCACAATGACGTATTTTCTTCTCATTCAAGTGGCATAAGCAATTTTTTAGATGGCAATATCCCGAAAGCAATCCTGCATAAGTCATTCAGCATTCAAATACTTTTGTGCTATGCGACGTTTTTATTGCAGTTTGTGCTCAGGCAACGCCATAGTTCATAAACATATTCTTATTACAAGCGTCGTTTCTGCTATGCCGTTCGTCTATAGTAGTCTTCACTTTTCAGGTTCCTGCGTACTTACGCACGAATCTATAAAACATTTATAACAACTTATCTCACTTTGACTTCACACTATGTCCATAAAAGGCATAGGTATCATGTAGAACTTAACTCCCACCACTTTTTCACCAGACAAGAAATCAATTCTCAGAAGCCGGTTTCTCTTGAAAATATGCCATATCATGATATGGCACTCATCTTTCACATACGAAGATGAGTGCCATATCACACCTTAGGATGCACCTGAATTCTGCTCTTATCCCCCCCCCCCCCCTCTCCCGCCCCACCCCAAAGAAAAACGAAAGAAACAAGCTTTGTTGTTGGTCAAAACTGGAAATCTGTTAGTGATGCTATTTGAAGGATCGATTAAAACAATAGGAAGGCTTACTTCAGTAACTCTATTTCAAATCATTGACTTTTCTCCGTGTGCATGCTTTTCTTGTATACCTTACTGGTTTTAACTGCTTTGCTCTCTTTTTTTCTCAGAATTCCTATTCAATCCTTGGTACTTTGCTTTTTTTTTAGCATGAAATGTATTCCACTTAATCGTGAGCATCATAATGACGATACATAACTCATGACATGGTCCATATATTCACATCAGTAACTAGACGGCGAAACAAGAAAAATACTTATCGTTTTTATTCATTTCCTTTCTTTGATTTATTTCTTATTGATGGCCATTTAATTCTATTGCCTACACTAGTTAGGGAATTCACTACTTAGTTGCAGCTTCTTTTCTCTCAAAAAGTTCAGTTACAATTTTAATTTCAAGAAAGTTTATATAGTAAAACCTGACAGTTAATGTAACAAAAGAAACTTTACAAAAACAAGGAAATTATCTCACTTTCCATTATTTTGTTACTCGCTTTCTTGACCATATTTTTATTTAGGTGCGGTCACGCATCGATTTGCGAAATGAATGAAAGCTTTAGTATATTTCTGTAAGTAAAGCGGCAGAAGAATTGCGAGTTGTCGCACGCGACGATCGTTCTATTTGTGTAAATGTAGCGAGGAGGGATTTGTGGGTGTGTCTAGCAGCCGAATGAAATATGTTCAGGTTTTGCCGACAGCAGAATATATGTGCAGCACGGATCGGCCGAAACCGAATTTGGATATATGTGGCTACTAATTGTTTTGTTGGCAACGGTGGTGGTGGATTAGGCTAATACGCGAATGGCAATAGCGACATATTGCTTGTCAAGTTTTTCGAGTGCAATGCTTCATAGTTGAAATATATTTGAATGTTTTGCTTGTGTGCAAACAACAACGCCACACATTTCCTCTTCATCAAGCAATTTGTACTTTCCTTATTATTGCAAAAAAAAGCATTAGTTACAGTTTAATATTTAGAGAAAAAACGCTTATCATAGCGTTGCATTACTTATTAATCGATGCTTATGATTGTTTACTTTATTCGCTCGTAGTATTAGAAAAATCTTCGTCTCTTTACAACGGTTCACATTCCGCATAGTGCATCTCGCAGCTGAACATAAGGATGATTGCAGTTGCTTAGATGTTTTTGAGCTGTTTAAAGTGCAAATTTAGGGCACGATATCGAAGCTTTGTGATTAGCGTTAAGGGAGCACATTTGCATAATTGTTATTTGTCGCCAGTCTCATGACAACGTTTACTTACCATTTTTGAATGCATAGAGAATCCTTCATTTAGAAGTTTACCTGATGTTGAAAGTTAAGTATTGATTGGGCGACATGGTTTGGAAGTAATTCACCCACTGACCTCAAGTGCGAACCTAAGATTGCGTCTGGCCTCATTGGTTCATTGTTTTCACTTACGTTTATGTAACAACTATGTCACCTGTAACGACTATCTCAATGAGGAAAATAGATTCAAGTTTTATAGTAGTGCGGCAGTAGGTAGATGATACTGCTTGATGTAGAAAAATGCCATCGAATTTCTCTGTAAAGAAGAGGAGAAGCTGTGCAGGCGCATATCGCGATTAACCATGAAAATTACCAAATCGCTTAGAGTTTGTTTTTAACATGCAGCATAATTCTATTCACAACTGCAAAATGCACAATCATTCTAAAACGGAATCCGAATTCGTGAAGATGTTAGCTAACTCTATGCGTCAAACGTTTTGATCTGCTAGAGTGCACATCGTGAAATGACGACGTAGTTTATACTTATGTTGATGATGCCACTGGATATTTTTATATGGAGTCACTTTGCATAGAAAAATAAAGCAACGTAATTTCATTACTTTTCACTAATTGTTACAGAATAAAATTAGCGCTATCGATAGGCTATGAAATTTTCGAGCGAATCTCATTTTGCGATCGAATGAAATCGATTACGGTAGGAGAGACTTTCTCGTATAAGGTTTAAGTTGGCCTCAGAATGAGTCCTCAGTCAAATCATAAATTATATGATTTTGCTCCACTTACATGAACGATATTTGGCGCATCGACATTGCGCTGCTAAGCGCCGGAAATCGCTATTTTGTGTGCTATTGGGCACCATACATCCAGCTCATTTATATGCCGCATCAATGCAATATTATTTCATCGCTGTAAATGCGATTTTTTCTTATGGCGCTGCTGTGAGGATTTATTTAGAAGTCATTCTGCTTGCTCTATGAGGTGGCCAATNTGTTTTATGCATCTCTTCCTCTTCAACAGTTGTCTAGTCCTTTTTCTATTTGTCGTATAGGACCAAGTTCCTCCACAAGTAGCAACCCAATCCAAAATCAGGTTGTTCAAGTTTCTCAGCAACGCGCGTTGATGCACGAGGTCATTCAATTCTTAGTCAGTTCATTTCGTCCACAAATATCCAGCTTTTCCTTCTTATTCGTCGTCTGTATTCGATTCCACACTGTGTCTTGAACTTTTTGGAGCAGTAGCGATGAATAATCACCAGTCGTTTCCGAACCTGCTTCTACCAGTTCTCTCAGGCGACTGTCAGTATCCGGGTGGAGGAGGCTGGTTGACCGCTGAAGACCTTTTTCTACAAGCTGTAATTTTGCAGACTGCCCTTGCAATTTTCATCCTTTCGGAGAACCGTATTCAAAAACCGTATGCGGATCGCGGGCTGTTCCCCTTCCTCAATCTCCTCCACTTTCCCCTCCGATCACTTTGAATTCACAGAATGTGATATGAACTTTTGCATGTTCATAAAAAAGATTTGAAAAGCTCTGAGATTAAAAATCAATAATACTACCACTTAAAAGAAAAAACTATTCCGTTAAAATCAAACAATATCAAAAGTCCAGCAAATTCAACAAAGCGAAAATGCAGGCCTTTGAAGAGAGAATTCCCGAAAGCAACTAGAAGTTAATGATTAGCCTAATGTATACGTATGTACATATGCGCATATGTGCACTATGTGTATGAATAAATGGGTATACCAGTGAGTGATGAAATAAGTGAATGGGCAAATAAATAAATAGATAAGTAAGTAAATAAATAAATAAGTAAATAAATACGTAAATAAAATAAAATAAATGAGTAAATATTCTTCGCGCAAGTTGTTGTAGTAAATGATATAAGATATTTGTAGGCGTAGCACATTCCATATCCCTGTTATCACTCACAGACTCTATTCCACTATTCAATCCCTGCGTTTTCCCCAACGCAGCAGGTGTATGTAGATTGAAGTCTTGAGCGAACATTCTCAAAATATGATTTGTTGAAACTATCTGCACCAGTAGTATATCTTGACACTATTGCTCACAGTCAATGTGAGTGCTACAATTAAATTTATTGTGGTAGATATTCTAATATCACAAACACTGAGCAATAATTGCCAGAAATAGTGATGAGCGATATTGCGTTGGTTGTGTTTCTGAAATTTTCGATATCTCTTTATGATATTAATTATTAATCTGCATTCACGAAAATATATGACGTAAGCGAGCGTGCAATCGCTCAACTATGTTATGCTGTCATTCATGCGTGAAGCTGGTTTATTTTGGTTATTTGTTTATTCTATTATTATTATTATTATTTTTTGTTTTCGAATAACCGATTAAGAGCGATGCTGAAGTTGTAGTTTTGATTGAAAATTTTTTTTGCTGCCTTCACCAAGCGGATATTTCAAATCCGAAAAGGTTCGATTTTAAATTTCAACCCATAATTTTTGAAATTGTTTTTAGCACTAATCACTACGAAAAACTGTCGAACTCGTCACTGATATAAGTGAAATTACAGATTTTGTATAAGACACGTAATCTAAGTTCCGTTAATCTTAGTAGAAAAGAGAAGAAATTAGATTATTGTGGAATATTTAGTAGCCAGTGTGGAGCAGCGCAGTAGATATCCGGAAGCGGTTAGCCATATGTAACATTTAATGTATATTCAACAACCTATCACTATGCGTGATCATTATGCATCCATCCCCTAAATACGGTGTTTAGTTCACTTATGAACTATTAGGGAAACTTATTCCAACACTAATGCGAAGCATGTTTAACTTCATTTTCTTCTACGATAACACCTTATAAGTCAATATGTGCCGTATTCAACATAGTCCTTTAAAAGATGTCCATGAAAGCAATCCTCGACGTTTGACTTTTATATAAAGAATGGGTGGGTGGAGGAGAATGCGAGAGAAAAGCTGAGACTATGAAACAACTGAATTCTGAGGTCAATGGCCAGAAAAATGTTTTAATAAGAAATAATAAGTAAATCTAAATTGCTGACTATTTTGTAATTAGATGATGTTATCCATGCAACACATTTCAGTAATATAACACAATTCGTTGGTCCATTTGGGGAGCAGCGGAATTTTTCAGTATCAGTTTCCTTGGCGACTGTTACGTAGATTATAAGCACGCACAAATATCTTTTTGTGTAATAAGCAAAGTCGACGCAAAATAAATGTATATTAGTGAATATGCATTCCATTCTAGTATGCTTTCGAATGTTCTCTATTATGTACTGGACGCTTACCAAAATTGACTAGCAGAACGCCACATGTGCTATTGTAATATTGCAGCTGCTGATTAGACTTTCCAAATTTTTTCTGTCTTTTTTTTTGGGTCCTTTTGGCTGAAATTATCGGCTGGTTTTTTGGTGCATTGCAGCTGCAGAAAACTTTTTCGATCGCTTAGAGGACACCCGAACGGCAGCTGCGGCTGTCCGAAACATACCGGCTATAAGAGCACCCCTTACACATTCGTCTGACCTCTAGAAACATTTCATCTTCATTTCAATCTGTAGTTTTTATTTACTCTTGGTCTATATTATCACAGTTAGATGTTTTTGTCTATCTTTTCCTTGTTTATTGAAATTCGAATGAATATTCCACCACTACAGTTCAAAGGAGCACATAGAAATCGACATATGCTGGCAATGTTTCATTCACATCGCTTGTTGCTGTTGCACTGCTGAAAGAAAATTTTTTTAAAGAAACTGTTGAAAGCTATCTTGGCTAAATTTGATGATGAGGCGTAAAATCGTCTAACAATTCAGAAGAAAAACTGAAAGACTGAAAGAAGAGATCCCTTTCACTCATAATTAATATGCATCGTTTTATTAAATTCATATATAATTTCGCGACAGTTCCATCAATTTTCCGTTGGATCAAGTCACCAAATACCTTTTTGACTGTTCACAGAAGCAGAATACGTCCTGCAGAGTTTCATTTTTGGTGCATATAAAAATGTGCACATAATTCCGCATGTGAAACAAAAGTGGTCACTTGAGTGCGGAAGGTGGAAAGAGAGGAAAAGTACTTTGAGATGAAGACCTCTAGACTTCTTATAGAAAGATGCTTCTCCTTCCTTAAAAGAATCCCTTTTTCACTCCTACCCGTCAGGCTAGCTCTTGTCGCAACTCATGCATAGATTAAGCAAGAGTAGCCACAGTCTCGTGATTAACAAATACGGTGCTTCTCCCTCGTTTTTCCATAAATCTTGGAGCTTGCAGCGTTCGCGACTCTCCAAAAACGGACGATTATTTGAGGAGCTGAGAGGGGGTTGCAATATTTGCAGATCTCAGGATGGATATATTTCAGGAGGGGGGGGGATGATGGAAGGGTGGGGGCGTATGTTCGAGAAAAGATAGCAAAAGCTGAATTTCTGGGAAATTCTCACTTTTACATCGTAAATTTGTTAGCGATTTTTCGAACATAACAAGTCAACATGCCAGATAATAGATTCGATATTTGCCAATCCATGAAGGAGTTTTCGGATACGGTGAAGGGTTTCTATTCGAAGAATAGAGGAGCTGATGGTGATCACAACTCTCACAAAAGCGCGCATATTCCAGTAGAGATAGTTTATTGAGAGAGTGTATTTCTCTCTCCCCTTTATTTCCGGGAAAGGAGGGAGAGGAAGGTGAACGGGTGGTAAAACGTACAATTACGAAATAAGTTCAAAAATGATAGTACGGCATAGAGCAATGGTCGTGTTCTTAGGTGTGTCTGAGAGCAGTATTAAGACATCATTGGCATGAGCGGAGGAGATGTAGAAATGAAAAGTGCAGCAAACAGCAAGCACTCGAATCCCCCTCATACCGAAGCATCGAGGCTGGAGTGCCCGCTGCTCCTTGTACTTTTCACTTCTGCTTCTCTTCTCATATGAATTGTCTCCTCTGCGTATTATTAACTCCTATCTCGCTGTCTTTTCGTCAGCTGTCATTTTCTCTCGTGGCGATATATTAGAAACTTGCATATAATTGCTGCTTTTTTTTTCTGTGATTCGTTGATGAAATTTGCCTTTCTAACACAGGTGAAAGTACAATATGCTACATTAAATCTGTATGAAGTTTCACAGACCTTTGATGGGATGTGGTGGGTTGATGGCTGTGCGCTTTAAATGCGTTCAAGAAATGAGAGTTGTTTGAATTTGTGCGAATGTCACTAGTGCATATTTTTGCCTCTACACATCTAATTTGAAAAATTCATTTCGCTCACTAATCGTTCTTTTATTTCTATGGGCTCTTTTTTAGGAGTCAATTCTTTGGAATTTATATTGCTTGGTTGTAGATACAAGCGTCTTTAGTATTGTTAGCGTATCACAAAGTATGCTAGTTGTTTGCTTGTATTTGTTTTTTTGTTTTTTTAAAACTTTTTTTGAGGCATTCGACGATCGGTTCAATATTTATATATTGCCGATCCTCTCTTCATTTTTGATATATTCACTGTTTTACCAATAGAATTTATTCATTTTCCATGTGGCACTGATGTATGAGAAGCAACTACTTCAAGGCAATCATTGCTGGCAATGTTGCTTTCTGTGTTTTATTCACTAGTAGTTTAATGAGTGACCAAAAGCGCTGTTTGAAATGAATAACATCGAAAATATAACAGTAAAGCCAGCCATCTTAGTAATTGTGGGACTAATGTCTTTTAGAATTCAAAATGATTATGAATATTCAAAGTACTATTTTGACAGCATAATTTATGCAAAGAGTTCCTCATCATTGAAATTCTTCAAAAAAAAAAAAATCCATTCTGCAGAAGTGCCGACTATATTTCTTAGATAAACTTAAGTAAAAAAAAAGGAGAGGATGGAGAGGCGTTGTTACCTTCTCAACGTTGAAAAGATATCAGTGTTTTTTTTTCTTCTGTATTGGATAACTAAAAGCTCACTAGGTGGTTGAAAATAAATGTGTCGGCGTCTTTGCGGTACCCTATCATTTCGACATTTTCATAGGCAATAGTTTCATTTCGTTCTTCGAATAAATGTTCTTCAGATTTGCACATTTCCAGAAATTTATAGGGTATGAAGTGTAATTTACGGAAGTTTATTCTTACTAAACGCCTACCAAAAATTGCTCTCTAAATATATACTTGCATTTTAGTAATATTTCTCTTGTTGTCGACATTCTGTTTCTCTGTTGACATCTTTCACGACAGGTACACTTTAGTATCGAATTTAGTGAACATCTTCACAAGTTGAGAGTATTTCCTACAGCATGAAGCTGTAAGCGGTTTTGAATGCGAATGCCTTCTAAGGAAAGTTATTAAAACAGTGACCTCCATAGCGCCTAGTGTATTTATTTATGTTAAACCGTGCCAGGAAATCCGTGGTTTTTCTTTGCTAGGGGAAACAAGTTGGAGTATCTAATCCATAGATTTAATAGGACTTGAACTATATTACGTGGAGGTGTGGAACTTAAAATTTTCCTTTATATAAAATGAGGCAAAATTGCTGGGTTTTAAAAGAAATTTGCATCTAGCAGAAGTACTAGAGATTGATTTCTGCTACTGCAGCATTCCCAGAATCGCTATGTTCATGAAAAAGGTTTTGTGGTGCACTTTCATATTCACCGACATATACCGAAAGCGTCAAAGTCGCTTCATTTTTCAGACGATAACTTCATTTATTAGTTCCTGAACATGTTAATGAAACTTATCTGCTTACGTTTTCTTTCGGTTGAAATATAACAGTGAACTTATCATTGAACTTATTAGCCTATGTGAATTTATCAGCCTATTTATTCCCAGTAACGGATGCAGTCAATGATTTGGATGTTTTTCGGAGAAAATATCGACACAGAATCACCCTCTCTCATGTTTCTATTCCTATTCACCTGTAGGTTTTTTGATTTTTTTTTTCGATGCATCATTAATGCTCTCTAAGAGCGACTGAAAGGTTTATCGAAAAATGGATTTATTGAAACTATACTCTCAACGCTTCCGTGCTGTGACCTTATTTTATTACAATTGTTATTTGCATTTAACGATTTAAAAAAAAAAGAAGTTTAATTTAAACGTTTTGACAAATTTTACAGATTACTCAGCGGAATTATTCCGCTTAATGAAATGCAACCTCATTGAGTAATATGGGATCTTGTAAGCGGATAATTGTCTACCTAAGAAATGAGAATAGACCAATTAACTATTAGCAAGAAATAGTCATTGATTTCTATTCGAAAACACCGACAATGAAGTTATATTTTATTGAGACAATTTTATTCTACTACTTCATAGGTAATACTTGTTACGTCAAAAGTATCTTGAATGCGGTCGTTTATAAATGCGCTTGTACTAAGGGAATAGGATTGATAATTTTTAAAACAGTAGTGTAATAAAATGTTCATTGCCTCTTCTCACGAGGCATATATTGCACACTTAACCACACATCTACAATTAGCCGATCGTCTCGAGATAGGTGAAATTGCCGTTTTTCTCTTGCTATAGGAAATCTTAAGCACATTCATTTCTGGATTTTTTTATTGTGCAATATTTTGCTGTTTACTGATGCCTCCATATTTAGAAGTTCAGTCAGAAATTTGAGTTTTAGAGGGTTTTTTTTTTTGAGATGGTTATCATCTTTGTTGCTATTGGGGGGAGGGGGGAGGGGTATTTACTACAGCCAGTTTACTTTCTTGAGCTTAGCATAATGCTGCAATTTCTTCATTGCAGTACTTTTATTAAGTATACCCTACCGATAAACCGAAATGAACACTTATAATTCAGAGAGCATTTTTATACAGCACGCTACTATAATAATTTTAGCTGCTTCTTCGTCTATGTGCAGCTTTATCCAGTCAGTGACAATTCGAAACCTGTATTTTTTGCAGTATAGAATTTGGAACAAGATGAAAGTTTGCAGTCTTTTCGAGTTATTGTTTGAAAAGTGCAATCAAATTTTTTTTTGCGCAGAAATTTTGATAGGGTCATCACTTTTCCTCCAAAAAACCATTATGTTTTCAACCAAGTTACGATTTTTTGAAGAACTCATTTGTTCATTTTTGTAATCGTTTGTTATAGTTAGTGCTAGCTATGTGCAACTGAATATCGTCCATTTTTTTATTCATTATTTTTTTTTTACACAGCTATATTTACTGAAGCGTGCCAAGTTTATCCGAGAATAAATACATTAATATATAAATAGGGAATTAAATAAATGAATAAATAAGCATTGTGTTCTAGTCAGTTAATAGCTGGCACTCTTCTTGCACTTCTCAAAGATGTGCTGTTTGAAATCTCAAATCTTCCTCGATCCAGTTTCGCACTATTAAAGTATGTACCGATGAAATATGTCAGAATAAACTATACCTCTTAATGAACAACTCTATTCTAATAGCTGGCCTAATGTATCCATGGTGACCATTGTGTTGATGTTTTCCTTGTTCGATTTTCAACAGTCATCTGCACATATGCGAGCTATCAGAACAAATAAGTCAAAAACTTGAGTTTTTCAACAAATTGCAATCGGATGCCTCAACGAGCATTAAGAATGGCTGAGAATCTCGCAAATTTTGAAGCTAAATTCACTCAAACATATTAAAAAAATGTTTTTTTTTTTGGCATCTTAGTGAGGTTCATTGTCGCGGTCTTTCATCAATTTAGTGACTTGCGTTGTTTGAAAGAGATTTATCGATGCACTATTTTTGACGATTTGATGAAAAAGATGTGAGTTATTAAAAGGGTGAATCAGTGATGAGCTTAGTTGATTAGTGGAAGCAAACGAGAATGCTGAACTCAGCATTAATAAAGATGTTCCCGATTTTTGTTTAAGAAAACACTTGCCATGCTTTCATTTAGAAATCCTTCGTTTTAAATCAAAAAGCTCTTTGATGAATCGTAAAATAATGCTCGATTGATGAAAAAAAATGATAAAAGCACATCTTCTTTGATTTGATCTTAAATAAAGGGCCTAGTAAATAAAGAGCCTAGTATAAAATGACGCATACGTTAACAGTGTCGTCAGTGCGATTGATCTTGCTAGCTTACGGTAGTGTATTTTCTAGGATATGTGTGCTTGCAAATATAGATCAGCTAATCGACAAAATCCTACTTTGAATTCTACTGGTTCAAGTCTTTCCGCTCAAGGTCTTTTTGTTTCATGGATTGATGAATTCATAACGATTGCTTCAGGGTGTTTTATTCAAAGATATTTCAAGTTGACATGTGCTACTTGAGTTTTGGACAACTCTGCAAGTTTGCTATTCTATTGTTTTTTTGCTATTACTACGCATTGGCAGACGTGCACACTCATCGGTTAACTAGAAACTTGACGTAAAGCAGTGCGATGAATTCGTTAATATTAAGTAGAGAGACGGTAGCTATCATAACTTGGATTCATAAAATCCAATATAGAACGTGATTAATTCATTCAAAAGTGTTTGTAGCACACATATCGGCGATACACGTTATTATCAGCATAGCAATCCGCTATCGTTTTTGAAATATTCTTCTTTAATAATAAAGTTAAAAAAAGCGCCATTCTCAGTAGTTTTTTTTCCATTCATTGATTCTTTAGTGAATAAATTTTCGAGTACAAGAAGATGTGCAACTCGATGCTTTTTTTTAATGCGACAATACTTAGAACGATAAAGGAAATGAGTGGAACGAATGAGTGTGGCATATATCAAAGAGTATATTAAACTTCACGCTCAGAACGGAACGAAACACCAAATAGCCATGAATACAGATAGCATCGTGCACAAATGTGCTTTGCAAGGATGAGGGCATTTTGTTTATCTTGCACTGCACTTCTTCACGTATACCTTCAATCGTATTAAACGTTTCTTTGTCTTCGCTAACGTTTATGTGTATTCTAAAAGAGCATCACAAAAAAGAGTATACTTTTCATTTAAAGCACTGAATTCAGTGTAAGCGCAAACAAACTGCACACACTTGCCCTTCTCGTTAGCGGACAGTCGACTGAAAGAAACGCCCACTTTCAAGCTGCATCTCGCGAACGGCACCATTATATATATTTGCACAATCAAAATGAACACTAGCCAAACATCGCACCTATCGAGCAAATCCGTCGGAACAGTTGAGTGCGTAGCATGTTTTAGACGAATGATCTCTGCAGAAACATAATCGGAGTAGCGGCGTTCACTTGCTGTTATTCTGCTGTTTCTTGGCAGATTGGCGCTGTGGAGTCTTCGCGTAGCCGAGCGCGGATAACAAATTGATACTGGAATGTCTTCGCGTCGACGCCAAAATTGATGGTTATATGGAGAAAGGGAGGGGACGTAATTGTCTTGCGAAGGTTTGAAAAAAGAATAGGTTAGCAATAAAAGCAACTGGGTGGTGGCTGCAAGAGGTATGAGCCCAAATTAATATACTATAAAAAATAAAGTACTGATGTCAGTCGTTTCGAAATACTCAGAAAGCCGACGCGTGAAAATCTCTGGAACAAGGCAACCACTACTGACAGCTGTCAATATGAACACCTGTTGAGGACCTGTTTCTGATGTGTTTTCAGCATGTGTCTAAATGAGATAGGTATAATGCGATCAAATATAACGTGTCTTAATGAGTGCTGCTTTCTAGATCACGTTTATATTCGTGCAGATGTTTTACAAGTGAGAGAGCGGATAGTTCTAACTCGGAAATTTCGTTAATGGACGATTCTTCATTTAGCTGAAGCAATTCGCTCCGAGTTTGCCCTAATTCTTTTTAAAATAACTTGTGATAGCGTAAAGTGTTGTTAGCCAGGAGGGGGGAGGGGGTAAGCTGAGGAGTCTTTTTCAAGATCAAACTTATCTAAATATATGAACTTATATAGCTGTAGAAGTAGAATTTAAAGATTGCATAACTTCTTAAGATTTTCGTCGTTAACACACGAGAAGTGCTTGCAGATGGCATTTCACGGGTTCGTCTTTTTCGAGAGTTTTTCTTATCCGTTTACTGTGATGATATTTGCAATGCCTCAATCAATCGACAGTTTTTTTTTTCGCTAAGTTTATGTCTTCTAACTACTTGCTTATTACATCAGCTGATATATGCAAAAATCTCAAGTCTGTTGCATGCTCTTTCAGTATTTCTCCAAATGATATTTCATATATTTTTCTTAAGAAGAAAACTAATACAATCTCAGTACCACTATGTCACAAATTTGCTACCACTTACTCGTTACTAGGGCTGTATGCGCTTAGCGAAAAATCGCTACAATCCGAGTCACGTATAAAAAAAGCTCAAAAGTTAAACTTAGCAATTTTCACCCTCTATTTCTACTTGTACGTAAATACTCACTGCTGCTCGTCTTAGACCTAACTTCATCGACAGCACTCTCCTATTTATCATTTCAATGAGGGTTTCTCGATAGAAAGTTAACTTTTGTTGTCCTCCTTTGAAGTTGGTTGACTAGGATAGGCTCTGATTAACTATGTTGAGTGTTTATATTTCGATTTTTGAAGAACGTTTGAGGTGGTTCCACTTTCTAAACTATTTCTTAAGGCAAAATAGTACGGTATTAGAAGTCGTGTCGACAGTTGGCTTGTCGACTTCTTTAACGACCGCTCCGAGGCTGAGGAATGTCGGCTACTATATTTTTAACCTCGATAGTAAGAGGAGTAGTCTTCTCAGACTCGGTTCTTGATCCTTTCATGTCTTGCAGAACTTCCCCCTCGCGGATGGTTCTGACCTTTGCTCGCAGTATTCCAACAATCCTGTAATTATTAGCGGCTTTCCTTTCCCTATATCCTCTCATGTAAAAAATTTAAAAATCACAATCAGCAACAAACTCGCCTATCGTAAACTTGTCTCCTTAATTGTGTAACAGGTCAGTGCCAGGTCTTTGAGCTTTCTAATCTCTAAGATTTTCCCGGCTTAGATAATATATTTACTTTTTGCATTTTCGGAATAAGCCTCCTGATATTACCCCTCACTCGTATCTCGAAATTCAACTTTATAGTTCTCATGAAAGGCGTCCAGAGGTACCTTATCCTCAAAATCATTGAAATAGCGCTTTATCAACTACCAGCTGTACGGAGCGAAAATAAATCGTTTTCATTGTGAACTCTTGAGTTTCTTACTTCGTAAACTGGTCATTTGTGGTGTATTTGTACCATTCATGATGCATCTAATGTTACGTTTAATGGATTTTTCAATTATTCTAATGTGATTGGATGAATCCGAATCCATCCATAGCTGTCCGTGTATGTCGATCAAAAAAAGTTTGAGTATTCCTTTTCGAATAGAATCGTTGGTGCATAAAACTCTTTACCTCACAGCACTTCGCGAATGCTTCTTCTTCGATTGCATTCAAACGGAAACTTATCTCGCTTTTGCCGCAATCGATTTGTTTCCCTTTTAAAAGAGCTAAGTAAAATTTAGGAAGTTTCAACAAACTTAGTAATTGAACAAAGCTTAAGAAAAATAATTCACATCAGTCCATAATTCATATTAAATTCAGTAATTCATCTCAAATCTAATAGATTCATATACTCAATAAAGTGGAGTAAATTCTTGAAGAAATAAGAAACTCATTGTTTGCATTTCATTTTACAATATTTTCGATTTGTTGCCTTTTCTTATTATTCTATGATTATCGTTTCTCTCTTATCATTGCTTCACTTATTCCTTCCTCCATCAGAAATCTTCCACGAAACATATATTTGTCAATTCTATCGTAAGTAGTCATATGAATGCGAATAAATTCATTCATTGAACTTATGAAAGTAGTTCATTAGTAAGAGAAACACTTTGACCGTTATACCTTTGATACGTTTTTTTTTCACTTTTTCAACAGAATTCCATTGCCGAGCAATTTTCTCACGAATAACTTACATTTTTTAGTATCACTTTGTGAAATTCCCGGCAAGTTCACATTAACGCAACAACTTGAGCAATCCGTTTATATGTGCTGCATTTACTTAAATATAGCACCCCTCATTTGAACAGAAGTCCCATCGAACGTAAAATCTCTGTTTCAGCCCTATAAAAATTAGAAACTCTGTTTTGAACATCGGGCCTCTTTTAATATTGCTGGTAGTAGTCAGTAGTGTGGCTCTGAGAACATTTTGTTAAACGCTAGCGAATCCAAAGATTTTAAATCACTCTTCCTGTATCACTCTCTCTTTTTTTTCTCATTGTAATTGTGATTCTCATTTTTTTCTCATTCTAATTGTTCCATGAGCGTTTGTCATGCACAGAAGAGCTGCTTGTGTTATTGCGTGAAAGTTTATTGTAGATTTGTTGGTAGTTGCTGTTGATGCAGTTTAAGCGATCGCCGTATCCTTTGGAAAGGATAAACGTTTCAGCGAGAGTGATTTTAAGGGGTTTTAGAGTCACAAATGGACATACCTATTCCCCGAGTTTTTGAGGAATTTTCGCCTCTCATTATGTTCGACAAAAGTTTATAGCCCTTTTTTGTTTGAATTTCGCTGCTTACTGTCTCTCGTTGGCTTAATATAGTGACTTCTAGTTGGTAGGATGCGAGAGCTCTTGTTTTTCAAGCGATGAATTCAACATTAGAGCGGTGAATTGCTAGCAATGTTGTTATTTCGGTGATCCATAGATGATAACGTTTGATGATTCCGCCAGTTTGATTAGGAGAAACTCCAATATCGCCAATAATATTGCGCCATCGAGTGGAACACAACCGCACATATCGCTTTGCGAGCAAAATACAGCTGATCTTACATGACCTTCCAAATAACAAAAATTATTGGGCGTAAATAAGTCAACATTTATTGCTGTAATTCCAAAAATTGACTTTCATACTTGCTATGCAAGTTTACTGTGATTGTAGAAGGTTAGGTTTACGTAATGTGCGAACAAATTTCTTACTCATCATCATTGTGTGCTGTTGGCGGTGCTCTGCACACAAGCTTTGCTCATCGTCTTCTCATGTATAGATAACAAGGTGATGTACCTTTTCTCCGGCGAACATCCCTCCTATCCCTCCCCCCCCTCTCTCTCTCTCTCTCTCTCCTCTTTCGAAGAGCTTATATTGCAAGTGGATGTATTACCATCTATATTGTGATGCACCCATAGTTGAAATACGTAACTTGCTTTATTATTCTTGTATATGCTTTCTCAATATTTTCATCATTCCCTTTCTCTTTTCCTTCCGCATTTACACTATAGACTAACTACACAACTTTACAATGTTCACCATTTTTCGTTAAGATAATCTTATATTTGAGCTTTTGCGCCCATTTATCTTTGAATATTGAATCACACATGGACAACACCTTTTCTATACGAAATCAGGAGGAGTGCACCTCGAAATTTTGTGCTTCTCAACATAGTTTTTTTTTGATATTGAGATTCCAATCAAATGGAAATAGTGAAATTTCTGTTTTGGAATGTTGAAAATAGTGAGAATTGTGATAATAGCATACGAGATAATCGAAAATTTTGAAGAAAAATTCGAAAAAAAATCAACTAAAAGTGCAGAAGTTTCGGCGTGGATACGACCGTTGCGTAGATGTTTCAAGTTTCGCTCAAAGTGCCTCTTGTAAAAATTTCCGGACTCTACGATGAATAGAAAATACATATGTCAATATGTGTATGCGGAGTCTGCCACAAGTAACAGCGCATCGTTTATTAGGCGGTCTTTTTGTCATGAGTTAAAGTTTTGTTATGAATATCGATGAAATAGAGATCAATAAATATTAGGGTCGTAAGCAGTAACTCTTAAATGAATACTATTGAATTCCTTAATTGAATTTTTTTTGAGTGATAACACAACAGCGAAAGTCTGGCTTCTCTAGTTGGGCGTTGTGTTTATAGCTTATTGACATATGCTATTCCACATTTAATGGTAATGAAAGCCGTTTTAGTCGAATGATATCGTGTAGGTTGATAGGATGCAACAAAGCATTTCCTCTCGATAGAGCATCATTATTCATTTGTCTCTAAACTTTGAAATATTCCCATTTGGGTAGTTTAGAGTTGCCATAAAATTTGCTATCGCTAAAAGCGTTCAGCTTCTAAAGAAAACATCATCCAGCGAACAAACGAATAAATTGGTTGCTAGGACGAAAAAAAAGCATTAGTTAAGCTAGAGAAACGAATTGTTCTCGTTTGTGTTGTTGCACTTTATTTCCCCTCAAAAAACTTGCTCTGTGGGAAATAAATATTACATTGTGTGGCATTAATCTCGTATTGCAATATTTGCTTCTTTTACGCTCTTTACATCTATCACTATTATAGTTTTATTAATTATATAGCTTTGTATCGGTTTGTCGCTAATAGAATCGTTTGGCTATAAATAGGTTTCTTCGTGTATTGAATTGCAATCTCTCTTTCATTAAGAGCCTCTAAAGCTTCTCGGCAGCGATTGTTTTCTTGTTTAGCATCCTTCTTACAGATGTAATTGTGCCTTTACCTTTTAATTAACACTCATCTACTTTCAGATTCATTAAAACTATTCTAAGTGAAGAATTGTTAAGAATAGATTTGCAACAACGAGACGTATGAGTATGATGATTTATGTTCACTTATTCCCATTGTGTTTGTCAATTAAGGTAGCTAATTTACTGCCTAGAAAAAGTAGAACAACGTCGATTTATATTTGTTGCAATGCTTGCGGAATAGAACTTCTTCTTTTGGTCTAATATTTCATGTTTGCTTCATTCCCGTTTATTGCTTTTGTAGGCTAGAATATTTGAATTGAAAGAGAGATGATCCCAATTAGGAAGTTGAAAAGTTTTTATTTTCAGCGTTATCAGCCTTTAAGAAATCAATTGTAAGTTGTAATTTAATGCCTAAAAGTGACGCTTTTAAAGAGTCTACGTTTCTCTATCAAAATATTGAGTAGGCAAGAGGGAATATTCAATGACAATATAGCAGTTTTGTGAGTGATTGTCTCGAAGTCTTATTCGCATAGGCAAGTGCATTAATTTTGATGAAAATGTGTGCCACACATCACTGTGTTGGCATTCAGTTGTTGGCATTCTTTACGCCTAATTCCAACTTTATAATGCTGCAAAACAACTTTGCCCTCTTAGCCAACCACTTTTCTCATTGTAATCGTTTCTCGGCCGCAAATTTTTTTGTTGCTTCTTCATTGTAATAAACATACCTGTTAAAGTACTTTTTTTTTTCCTTTTTTCAACTTGCGTCTATAGATAATCATAATGTGCGTTGCATATTTAACGAAAGAAATTCGATGAATAAGAATGAAGAAAATTCAACGTTATACAAAATTTTCCCCTCATTTCTTATATAAAAACAAATAAGAAATTTGTAATTCCTATCAGATTCCATTATGATTAAAATTTAAATCGTCGTGCATAGTCCATGTTCACTGTGCACTTATCATCTTTCTTTACTAGAATTGGTAATTTCTTCGAGCTAGTTGCTCATATCGATCTGCTTATCAATTTCTGAAGTCAGCGCTGTAGCCATTGATTTAACAACTTTTTCTCGACCAGTTTTATAATCATTTTAACAACTCGAATTTCAAGTAGGCTTGAAACAATTTTTTCCCTTCTGAACAGTTTCGACAAATGAATTGAGTTAAAAAAAAGTTAAAAGTTAAAAAATTAGCCACTTAGCTGTTAATTTCTTCCTAGGAAGAGCAAATGGGGCGGAAAATGGCTCAAACATAATTTTTCCTTTTTCACATTGAGCAGTCTTACAAAACCCCCTGCCTGCCAATACGAAAAAAAACCAAAATTTTCACAGCAATTTTCCCAAATCTATATTATGCTTTATGGTATTTGCCAAATTTTCTCACATTTCTCATCTCTTATGTATAATGTTCCATTTATTTTACATTACCTTGTAGTTTTCATTTTCTCACCTGTACACTATCTCCTCTCATTAGTGGCTATGCAAAATTGGACATTCGATGCTGGGATTATATGTAAAGTATTTGAATTATGAGTATTATAATTTTCACGTCGTTCGAATCGATAGCATTTATGATTTCAACATCCAGCGAATGATCATTTTTCTATATGGCGATCTTTTAGAGCGCATTTCGCTGAAGTAATACTTTATTCGAGGTGTATTTATAGCCACTTTGGTAAATATCTACTGTTTCGTCCAAAAATTTTTGAAAACATTCAAGTTCATGAGTTATTGTCACCTTTACAATTAGTCCTTGTCTCTATGTTTGTTTCCCTTATTTTTCTACATCGATGCATCCGTTGAGCAGCGGTATATTTGCCTTTGTATCTTATGCCCTTTGTGTTAGACATCTGCTGCTGAACATGAGCCTGTCAAGAATTTGGTTGCAGCAATTCCTTGGAATCAACTACTCATAGTTGGTGTCGTACTCATGGATCGTTAGTGCTAACGTCTTATGTCGTGTCTTTTCAATATTATTGTATTTCCAGTTTTGCTTAAAGTTTGCCTTTCGATTAGGAAACTGAAAAGCGCATAGTCATTTGAAGGTTCGGTGGCATTCAGATGGATTGAAAGAGTGGGAGGAACAAGTTGAAGGAGGGCGGGGGATGGGGGAAGGGGGGAGGAAAGGAAGAAGTAAAGATGAAAGGCGGCTTGCTTGTTCTGATTTTTGCGTTCAGTCATTGCTGAGTGCTAGCATATTGAAAGTGCAAGCGTAGTTTTGGATAGAAGTTTTCGTCGACAATTATAAGCATTTTCGTTGGTTTCTTTTTGGCATCTATCCATCTTAAAACCAATTTTCTTCGAAGCGTTATGCCGAAAGTTGTGGTTCTGCTTTAGCACTGCGTGAGACATTCACTTAATTGCACTTGAAGCAATATATAATTTGAATGCTAACTCAATGTTGTCGTTGTCATTGCAGCATCTGAATTTTCGCTAACTTTTTTCTGCATTTTCGCTAACGCTTCTACAGCTTCAAAAGATGAAATGTAATATATCGTTGTTAATGGATTGGAATTTCCACTTCTCTATAAAAGAGTAAGAAGAGACTTTCTCAGAGTGTATGTGATTTCGAAAAAAAAGTTTTTTTGAACATTTACATTAGATACGATCCGTTAAGTAAAAAAAGAAATGTGAAGGTTTACTGTCTTTTATATCTCAATCGTCATCACTGCAGTAAGGAAATGTTGTTCTTAAAGTGATTTTTGACTATTGGAAGACAGGATCGTTTAGGGGAGAAGAACCAAAAAGGAGACTGGTTGAAAAACTATGTATTAAAATTACCGGGTGGGGGCTATTGAGGATCTTTGAGGCTTCAACGTTTGCAAAAGATATGCGTATCGATGCGGAATTCTTGATAGGTGCAATGTGAAGTGGAATATGAGAGCAAACGTTCACTTGTTGAGCCATCGTTGAAAAGCTCTCTGAGAGAGCAATTGAAGGCAGTTAAGCGGCGTTATGAGGGTTTTGTCTGTTGAACCAAATGCGCCTTGTTCACTTGCTATAATCCGTGAATGTGATCGCTGAAAGCTCCATTTCTCTATGATTATATTATGCTTTCTTTGAAACACTCCTCAGTGTTGTTTCTCTTAGAACTAAGCATGGCCCGTGCTGTTCTATTTCTTCCTTATTTCTGTTTCTTTCTGAATCAAATGCTGTTTGGCGTTCTAAATATGTTCGTCGGTATCTTAGTGAAAATCCGGGGTGTTACTCATCTTTTGTGGATGTAGTGCCTCTGCATTTTCAACAGTGATGCATTTTCCTGCTCCAACTTCCCGTGTTTTCATGCTAATTTATATTCACAGTCTTGTGCATCGAAGCTAGTAGGCCTTTCAGCCAATCACAAAGGCTTTCTCATTAATGTTTCTTGGATTGCTTTATTCCTCTATTATCCGACGTGCGCTTTTACATTTCCCTCCCTTAACTATTTAGATTCACAGGTTACCAATAAGTAATTTATGCTCAGAACAGTGACTCTATATTATCAATTAACCGCATCGCTGGCATATATGTCTTCTAAATGAGTGCATTTGTTGCAACGCGACTGCCATAAAATAGGAAACCAAACTATTTAAATTGTGTGAAACTCTTTCCAATTTCCATGACTCTAACTCGTTCCAAAATCTATGGATAAAAATAAAATATGATATGGAGACCAATTTATTGCGTGCATTCCACGCGCTAAATTTCCTCACTCAAATCTTAGCGCTCCTTTATTTGGAACTTATGAACACATAGATAAACAAACATTCACTGTCGAGCCTATAGCGGATGCATAGATGCGATGCTGGTCAGCTTAATGGAGTTTGGAAAAGCAAGTTTGCGGAAATATTAATAAGCCTGATACTTTGCCTATATATCTTTTTTTAGCGCATTTCGTTTAACGAATTCATAGATCACATTTTATGTAACTACTTATATCGCACTGCCGTGTAAAATATCAGATAAAGTTGGCATAGGGTAATGCTTCCCTTACGAATTATCAACCCGGTGGGAATTTACTGGAAACAATCTCACCCATATTTTAATTCATAATTTAGTGTTGCATGAAAGCACTAGCCTTTGCTTAGTCTATTGGTGTCCAGTGATGTTATACAATCGATGCCCTTTTGTAGATGGAATGAGTCTTAACTCATTCACGTGTATTGCATCCACTATTCGATATCCGCTTAGCGAGCTGCACAAATACATTTTCCGTCTGAAATTGTGCACTATCCATTAAGCCAGAGTGATATTGAATAATGTGAATTGTTCTTTCAAATTGAGAATGGATTTCAGCAAAGTGGTGTAATTTTGCAAGCTGATTTAATGGTAGTCTAAGAACATAGATAAGGCACAACAAGCTTGCATGCAGTTGAGTCTCAAACGTTGGCTTCCTCTTCAGTTCCTATTAGCGCCTTAATTCGCTTTTACACTTTTCAACATCGTCAACATTGGCTTCTATATATATATATATATATATATATATATATACCTAGTTTTTTTTCGCAGAGGAAAGGAAGGAAACATCCGTTCCCCAATTTCAGTTGCGTTTCCAGTCTTCGCGGATCGTGAAGAGCCCTTAGAGATACCATACAGGTACTCGAAGCGATACTGTATAGAAACGATACTGTACTTGTGAATGCGTGTAGGTATCGAAATTCCGGCTTGTGGCATAGGAAGATACCCCCGGTGACATTATATAGCATAATGCCTTATTTATATATTTTAACGGAGTTGAATTATCGAAAAAGTAATGCTTGGACTGTGCCGAAATATAGAAAACATACCGAAAAAATTTTCACGAGCGCATTCTGATTTCTTTGCAATGCTTTCATCCAAATGAAGGATTGTTTCTGCAATCATATAGATGTCGAACTCATAGCTTTCAGCATTGATATATATCCTCCGAAATTTGAAAGCCTCTTAAGCTGGGAGGGGCATTCGAATGAATGATTTCTTTTTTTCAATAGCAACTGCCACTTGCAAACTCTACCTATGTGATGGGTTCAACTGAGATCTGAAGCATTAACATTCCCATTGATTGAATACGTTTCGCATTGCATAACTCGTGAATGGGAGAAAATTTCTCCTCGATGAGGAGAGAATTCCCCCATTTCATATCACTTAATTGCTAATTTCATCGGTAAATATATAAATTTGTCTTTTCATATGTTGATATGTCCAGATGCAAGTAGATGTCTTAATGCTGATGTTGGCATGCCATATTTGTTTCCGTTGATATTACATCATGAAATGCGGCAGTAGCGTTGAACATTCGTACAACTGTTTAAGCAATATGCAGCAGTGCAAACTTTTTTTTATTTTTTTCAATAATGTGAATGCACTCGTTCTGATCATATTCTGCATTAAATCCACTGTTTAGACTTGGCTAATTGTTGCACGCAACGCGCAAATGGATACATTTAAGAGCAAATTATAGTGAAGCGTTTAGCAAACGGCTGCCAATTTACGATGAAACATCACTGTTGGTGCTAGCAAATCAGCATTGAGGTAATGCGGAATCGATTTGGTTGGTGAACTTTCCTCGCAGAAGATCACTTTATCCTTTCTACCATTCTCGACTTTTCTTCAGATTTCTTTCAGAGTTTCGATGAATATATTCCATATTATCCTTCAATTGTTTCATAAGCTGATGTTGTACCAGCGTTATATGATTGTGTTTCCGATCAAAAGCGGTAGTAAGGCTTTAAAGCGTAGTCATGTTTCTATGTGGCTGGCGCCAATGTTAAGACAACATTAATGGGAGGGAAGTGGGGAAAAGCGAAGAGCGCTGAGAGGGAATTGAAACTCCGATCATCCTCCCTTCAATCGAAATCACATCTATAAGTGCACTTATCGAGATAGCGGAAGATTCTGCTTTACTGAAGTATGATTATCGCGCAGGATGTACCGCTAATAGTTTTTTTTCGAACATAGTTTGACTCAGCCGTTTTTTTTTCTTCCGCATAAAAAAAAGAATGTTGTACTTCGTTATGCACTCAATTTATTCGCTAGTTTTCATTTTTGCCTCTTCAAATGGCACTTCTTGAGATGCACGAGAATGACTATCGATAATCGCGAATGCATGAAGATGGTATTGAAGGGTCCCCTTAAAGAGTACCAGTTCATCGCCTAGAAACATGAGTGCATATTGCCTCAGCTTTCATGCAATCGTAATATTCTTACAGCTTTTCGTCTAAATATTATCAAAGGCAATATCGGCACAAAAATCCGCTTTACAAAATAATTGGCATAATATATCGGAATAAATCGTCAATTTCATAGGTTTTCTGTTAGATTTACCTGTAATCGAGGCGATTAATTTTTTACGACGTTATTTTTCTTAATTTTTCAATGAAGTTTACATTTTTTTCCGGATTATAAATGCGTTATTCATTAGCTTAGTTATATTTCTTCCGAGATCAGTTTAAGTTATCGCTGCCACAGAATATTTATATAGGAAGACATACGAATAAGATGAGACATGATTTCCTCCGTTTAGCGCAGATAATTTGGTGATTATTTATTTTGTAAATCAGAATAGAAATGCAGTTGTGATCGTGGTGATCTGAAGACGAAAGAAATCGATAATTTACATAGACGATCGGCAAGTTGAGAATATTATTAGCAAGAAAATTGACTCTTGTTTACCGTAGCATGTTTGCCGTTGTTGTTTTGAGTCATAGATGAGATGAGTTCTCACCGTTATCCACCTATTAGAATCATCATTGGCATTTCTTTTTTTCCCTCTGCACATCTTGATCTCAGCTAATGAATATCTACATAGCTGTAACATTTATTTAACGTTACTGCTTTCTGATGATATTTTCATCGATTTTTACTTGCTATTCTTTGCGGATGCTTGTAGCCATCGTTGTTTTTTGATAGTTTTTGCACATAATTTGGCCATAATCGATGTTTTACCTAATGGTTCTAAACGTTACTGGAGACTGTTAACTGCTTCCTCCCTCAAAGAGCTAATAGACGAATGCTTTAAAAGTTTCTGCGAAATTAAACTTTAACAAACTCAGATCTCTATATAAACCAGCCGGTTTATTTCAGCCCTCATTAGTTTATTTATTACATCTTGGAATGGATGAAGAAATTGCCTCAACTGAGTGAGAGCTAGTGCATTGAGCGAATGTAATAATCTCAGTCGGGAGCATGAGTTTGGCGTAATTTCACATCTTTGAAGGTAATATTTTCGTCTTTTGAGAATAAAGGTGAAGTGTGGAATTGGTCGCGTGGAATGACGTTTTCTTCTCTATGTCTTAGTGTTGAAACGAAATTTTTAATTGAGGAAATAGCGCTATTTAGTTGGACGAGGAAGAGGGAGATATTGAGGTGGGAACTAGTATATTCAGTTATTCACTTGAATGGGCATGTAATTTATCAATCTGAGCAAAAACACCTGTTTATGGATGCATGTGTTGTTGTTGATGGATTTATTGAAGTGTTTTATATGCACATCGCAGAAATGGATTACCTATCCGCGAATCTCACTCGAAACAAACAGTAACTGCACAAAGTAGACAAATCACAATAAATTTTTCTTCTTTTAGAGTAATTCGTGTTAGTTTTCTAGCAAAGCTCATCTCATAGATTCATTTTCCGCTATATTTAATGCTCCAGTGCTTCTTATTGTAGAAAAAAAAAAACAGCTTCCTGTATTCAATATTATCGCTTATGCCCACTCAATTTCATTATAAAGCCTTTCGATATTCACAACTAAGGATCACTTCCTTTATTGGGTTTTCTAGAATTATGTAGTTTCCCTCATATTTCTAGTTGATGCCTCTCATTCACTCTTTAAAACTTTCCCTGAAACTTTGAATTGTAGTTTTTCATTTTCAGTATCTATGATAGCAATAGCGATTGTTGTGTTTGACGATCTAGCATTTCTGCACTTGCAAAAACGCTATCATTTAGCTGCAGCTTTAGCATTTAGAATGGCACCATTGCTTTCTCACTTTCTCTTTGTGCGTAGCTTTTGATGGATTAGCACTAGTATGTTCATAGTGCATTTTATTGCTTAACTAAAGCCTTATGTTGGCGCAACTTCTCCTTCGGGGCTGTTTTATCTTTTAAGAGTAATTGTTATACGAAGCGAACTGATACGTGATGGGAAGATTAGGAGGGACTTTCTTGAGAAGGGCGGAGTCTTACTGAAATGGCTTAGGGCTTAATTCGAAGTTTACGTTAGGCGCTCTTCACAAAGCGCCTGTTTTCTGGCTCTTTTTTTTCTGCGACTGCAGCTCGTTTCTTTATTCATTTCTTAGGAAACTTAACTATTCAAATATGGCGTGGAATTTCACACTGAATTTGAATATAATCGTATATCCTAATTTTATTGAAGATATCATCTAGCAGAGCATGAAATGCTATGAAATTTTCGCTGCTTGCAATGTTTAGATGCATTTTCTATTGAGAATAAGATAATTGTATGTGTTCGTCATAGATGTTCTCAGATGATAGCTATTGAAAGATATTATGCATTATTGCTGCTATAATCACAAAACTTTCATGCCGTAATGCTTACAAAGAGAGAACGCGTTAATGCTAGCTCATGCGCCGCCCTTTTTTTATTAATCATTCAATGTATGCTTGAAGCTCGTGCTAGATGAACGGCCTAGCCTCACTCTATTCAGCCATACTTCTTCAACTTCTAGCTGCTAATCTCGACGTTTTCTTATTTAGTGCTCATTTCGAATAGTCTAGAAACACCTCTTGTTTTTTTTTCGCCGACAGAAATACATTAATGAGTGAGAGTTTTCTCTTTTTCAGGTCGTAAGTTATTGATGCAATATCGATTTTGT
The DNA here is from genome assembly GCA_006503575.1 of Baylisascaris schroederi. Lineage (NCBI taxonomy): Eukaryota > Metazoa > Nematoda > Chromadorea > Rhabditida > Ascarididae > Baylisascaris > Baylisascaris schroederi. The sequence goes on along the minus strand of QEWY01001664.1, from coordinate 279,181 downwards.
TGTATGTAAGCAGTAAAAAATAGTTTGTTGGTAATTATGTTCGTCTCATTGTCTCTTGTTGGATTAAATGCTAAGGTGCGCACCATTTCAATACATCGCAAATCAGATCAGTTCTCTTACTATGATAGCATTCGAAATAGAATAAATGAGGTATTCTTTATATGAGTATACTGTGGAATTGCTTTCGCTCTGCATTATACGGCAAAGCGAAAGGGCCCTATCGGAAGAATTGCAGTCACCTTTCAACTGGGTTTCCAGTAACCATCTGATATTTACATTCCAAGAATTGACCAACTCGAAGAAAGAGTTTAAATTTGAAACCACCAACGTTTTATTTCCTTCAGTATTCAAAATATGCGCCAAATTGTAAATAGAATCTTTTCTTGATCATTTAAGTTGACTTTCCACTTTCAAAGCAAATTATCGACACCCAAAAATTGTAGAAGGTTAGAAAGAGCAATTGGATCGACTAAAATATGGGTGTATTATTGCGTGATTTGATTGTTTGTGCGCAATTCATCTACCATTTTGATTTAATGAGAATTGTAAGAGTGAGTGCACATATTTTCAACTCTTGTGGCTCCTTTTTCCGCTCACTCGCTTATTCAGATTCCCCTCGATTTCAGCTCACTTTTTATTCATGAGTTAAACAACTCGTAGATTTTTATGCAAGAGTAATTCGACAGTATGCATTTCGACGTAGACACCTATTTGGAAGTCTTTTTTCGTAGAAAAAAGGTATATAAGTTTCGATTCGGATCGAGAGCGACTCTAATTTCCTCTTCATTCTTATTTACGATCATGAACGCATGCATGGACGATTTGGTTGACGTGGTGCTCTCAAAATTTCGTGCAAAATTAGCAACATTGAGCTGTTATAGGTTATAAATAAGGCCATATTTGATCCTTAGTTTTAGCTTTCTCAAAAGAATTCGGCATCCTCATTGACATCATGCTTTCTTTTTGCTTATTTTTTTTTCTTCCGAGCGTTTAATTATTTTAATTACCGCTCTATATCTATAGCGTAGGTTTTTTTGAAAATCAGTTGTTACGAGTTGCTTATAGCGTAATTTCGTCCGTTAATAACTTTTAGGAGAGCGAGCTTATTAGATTTGCATCTGACATAATCAACAAATTTGCTTTATGCAACGTTGAAATCTTTTTCAACACTTTACAACCATATTGAATATCGCTATTAAACGAGCTGATTTCAATAAAATCAGATATTTCTGTTGAAGCTTAGCGAGTATTCGGTGGAATATAAGTGAGCTTGAGACGTTATGATTAGCATCATCAATTGAATAGTCTCTGATCAACAAACTTCCACAAAACGATTTGATGGAAAGATTAGGGTGGTGCTCATTTAAAATGACCGTAATAAAATGCTAAAAACGTTCCATTCAACGACGGAACAACTTATCTCTTCTAATGATTATGATCTTTGTAAGGATGCCACATATGAATAGGGCATCGAGAAATGAGTGCAGAAGAAAGTGCTAGTAAATGAATACTTCATATAAGCATTAAATTAGGGAATGCCTTTTAATGCGATCTGGCATTTCAGATTTTCCTCTCACCTTTCCAAACAGATCAAGTTTCCCTCTTACGGATTTGCCAATTTACAGACTCTGAAGTCGTTCTTGGCTCTTAGATAAATAACAGATCTCCTGCACTCTTAAAATAACCTTGCGTGGATAAATCGGGAAACAAATTTACTGAACTCATTTGAGCAGATTTTCGTTCAGACGATAGTCTGCATCAACAAAACAAGTCGCTTAACATGAGAATCTTGCATGACCAATTTGAAATGGGACCACACAGGGCATCAACAGAATTTGTATTTTGGTGAATTTGCTTTGAAAATCTGTTGCTTTATGAAAATGTTCTTTTTTTTTTCTTTTCTTTTTTTTTTTGAGACTGCACGCAGTAGATGTTTCACCATCAATGCGTGCCTAATTGGCTGCTAACAAGAGCAGCAAAAGGGGAAAAAAAGCGAAATTTTAAAAATAAACTAAAATTGCCCATTTGCATTAGGTTTCCATGATTGTGAGTAATTAAATCGGATAATCACCACACCACACATCCATCTAGCAAATCGTTTCTTTGTTAGTGAATGCTCTATGAACAAGATGCATAAAGTGTGTATCATAGTTACAAATAGCAACTATCAATTACGCGTTTCACTTGAAAACACTCATAGTAAAGAGCGTAGTAATTAAATCGGATAATCACCACACCACACATCCATCTAGCAAATCGTTTCTTTGTTAGTGAATGCTCTATGAACAAGATGCATAAAGTGTGTATCATAGTTACAAATAGCAACTATCAATTACGCGTTTCACTTGAAAACACTCATAGTAAAGAGCGCTATGACGTCAGAGACACAGGTGAACACAGAGAACTCCTCTCAGCATTCGTAAAATGCAGCGAATAAAAACCAACATCGGAGTGCAGTCATTACCCGGAGTGATTGTGCGCTTCGCTAATCAACTTTCTTTCTCACATTCGACTGTTCTTCTCACATTTCTTTTATGACTGCAGCATGTCGATCGCATAGGCACCATTAATACGACTGAAAGTGATATTCCACATTCCTATTCATAGATTAGGAAACTTTAGTTTGGCTATTGCAGCTCTACTCTCAAGGGAGAAAAGGTTGACCTAATCATCATAACTAGAGAGAGAATGCGATCGTCCTTTGAAAGTTCGTTTATGATGATGTTTGATGATGTTGTTAAGGAAATTTGTGATGGTGTGCATTGCCATCGGATGACGTTATGTCATCGTCGAGAGCGGTGGTGTCAATTTCAGCGATCAAACCTTTATCAGAGAATTTACTCTCACTCACTGCCTTCATTTAGATAAGAAACGCAAAAAAAAAGTTCGCCAGTAAAATCATGTGGTGCAATTACTCAACAAAATAGATGCATCTAGTCCAGGTCTTACCTCAGCTAGCACGTTATTCCTTTTGGCGCATTTGAAATCCCTCCGTCGATAATGTTTACGTTCCTACTCCATTACTGTTAAGAGGACCGGCTGCATGTGCTTCCATCCCTTTATTCAGGTGCTATTGCTTTTTTTAGTCCTTAATATAACTCAGCTTGTGGTAGTGAATCAATAAGTTAGTTTTATTAAAGTTTCATGGCAATAGTTTTTTTAAATGCTCTATTTCCATACGAAGTTGTTATTCGAGATGCTTCACTTGGACTTAGATCATCGGTCGCATAAGTGTTTACTTATGCAGCATACTTTACTTTCTTCAAAATTTGTTCAAACGTAAGTGCAGCCGAGTATACTATGATCATATGAGAAGCGCTTTATGAATATATGAAAAACGCATATTTGGAATGATTATGTTTGTCGAGCTGCAGCCGCGATCGGTTGATTGCTTTATACGACAATATGGTGAGAGGGGGTAAAACAACTAGCGCTATGCGATAATACGGAGAATGCTGGCTGTCAATAAATGATCGTTGAAGTCTTCACACGTAAAACTCTAATGCTTTTGCGAGTTTCTCTTTGAAAAAGAAGCGTTTTTAAAGAAACATCTTGAATTGGTTTATCGCAGTAGTCAGTTTAGAACCGATGGACGTATTAGTTAGCTTAAAAACAATGTTGGTACTGGTCAGTTTAAAATCACTTGTGGCATTGATCACTTTTAATCGATTATTCTCCTTCAAGTGATAAAATGGAATGCTTTTACTTGCATAAGTAACTGATATTGCATCGATGATCATTCACAGAGGAATTCAGCTGAATTGCGCCATTAAAAGCTTGAAACACTGGGTCGATGAAGGCATGAATGCATTTAGAAGTTTTGTTGTTTGAATTCCTTGCGTGGTATCTCGCTTATCAAGCTAGTGTCAGGCATCGTTCCGTTTTATGCGTGCGAGGGCGCAATTCATTGATAGGTGACATTTACTGTGTGCATCATAGAGTGTCGGCACACTCATGAAGCGCATACTTTCATTGTTAAGGGCATTATTATATTGCCAGCATACGCAGCTTTCATAGTATCGATGTGCGCTTGCTTTATCTGCTTTATCTGCCTTATCATTAGTTAGTCTATTATATCAGTGATAAAGCAAAAGCTGATAAGGCTAATATCCTATTGGCACTATGAGATATGCAGACCTCTACTTTAGCATTATTAAGACTTACTGCGCGAGATTCGATGATGAAATGTATACCCTGGTCAGTTTCATTATAGGTTTTCTATATGTGTTTTCTATATGTGTTTCGCAGCAAGTTTTGCAATATCTAGAATATTTTCCAATTTCAATGCAACATTTACGAAAGCTATTGATTGTGTAAAAAAAAACCTAGCGAAAATAATTTCATTGTTTTTCGAGACGTTAGCTATGGGCATTTCGTCTATCACAATTAAAACAACATAACACGAAGAATCCCTGATGCTGCAAATTCCTCTTCAAGGATTCATTGCTCGGTGTTCATTATAAACTTAAGTGCGATTTTACCAAAGAGAAATGAGGGTTTTTGTGAAAATATGCGATTTTACCAAAGAGAGTGCGATTTTACCAAAGAGAAATGAGGGTATTTGTGAAAATGTTCGATATATATCGCCTCATATTTCCGATGGCAATTGCGCATTCGAAGTGCCAAACACATCCGACATACACGTTTATATGCAATGCATTTAGCTGCAGTATCTTCCGATGTGAGAGCGCTTTGATGAGTTTATGCGGTTTGAATCCACAATATATGTCGCCTTGGTGAATGTAAATCCTTTTTGCGCGCAAATTCACATCATCCTGATTTTATTATTCCTTCTCATCGTTCTTCTGAACTTTTCAATGATACTATGGCCTTGGTGAATTAAATTAGTGACTAATATTGAAATGGCACTTGCATCGAATTTTTTCCTCTTCTAGTTCATACTTTTAATTGTCTTGACATTTCGTAATTAGTTGTATTTGATAGTGCTTATATGATATTAGAAATAAGACAGACATTTTTAACAGTGGTGAAGTTGTAAGACTATGATGACGTACAACAATATTTGGTGGAAGAGGAAAGAAAAGGGTTTAATTAGGTACACAATATTTATGTTCCGTTTGTTTAACTACATTGGTGAAATTCTTGTAAGGAAATACTTGGCAATCGGCCAACAAAATTTTGGCTGTCCATCAAATGTTGAAAACTTCAAAATTGACTTACTCCTTGTAATCGCAAAGCTCCGGAAATTAAAAGTTGGATAATCAACGTTAGCTTCTTCTGCTTTTCCAAATCATTGGTCGATTCACTCATCCAAGAATACCATTTCTGCAAATTCACTTTCAACGAAGCCGTGGGCTTCCATATTGTTGTGCAATCGCGGGTTCTACTGTATTCTATAATTTGTGGACTGTTCAATGTTGGAGTTGTCCGCCAACTCATCTTTTGCGTCTCCACTTCTTTAGCTTAACAGCTCAACGCTTGTAATTCGTCCCTTTTTCTTGCCGTTTGTTGGAGCTTTTTTTATAGCTCTTAATGCTTAAGAGGTATTGCGCAAAACATTGCCACATGAGAAACATCAAATAAAGCAATGATTCAGCGCGATATGAGCAAATGTTTCCTCAAAAAAAGGCGATTTTTTTCACTCTTAGAGAACTGCAAGAGATCCTTGAGATAATCGGTAAGTGAATAACCGAATCACTGAAAGTCCACTTCTTATTTTGTAACTTCTTCATGGTGCTCAACTATTTCTCGTCTTCCATAGAGACTTACGCACATCGTCTAAAGTCATTGACTTTTACACAACTTGGTTGGTATTCCGGCAACACTGATTTTTAGGCGTTATCACAAATTTACTTTGCTAAATAATATTATCGCAATGTCGCATCTGCTAGCATGTAGGTGTATGCATCTGGCTGTTCGATGGCTTCACCTCGAGAGTTAGCGAAGACAAAGCTTCGAAATTTGGGTGGTATAATCTGCACTATAGGTGAGCGCTTACACCACATCTCTCGTTGATATATCCACTCGGAATGAGTTATAAATGTTTAAAGATACCACTGTAATTTTTTTCTACTGCGGTTGTTTCTTTTTTTTTCTGTTTGTTAGTAAGCTGTGAAGTTAGTAGGCCGGTTAAACATGATGCAAAAACGCATTTTGTGCTAGATACTCTGGCGTATCTCTCCATTTGTTTTGCTTCCGCGAAATTTCTCATAGTGAGGTTTGCGAGGTTACATTTTTCACATTTTTGAAATAAAAAGTGGCACAATTATAGCAACTCAGAAGCATATTAGAACCAAACAAAACCAGGGGTTAATGCGTCTACAGCATTGCACGATATGCGTTTTTTGTGTCTTAACTTTCATGTCGATTTGATGATGTAAGTACTCTAAAATTATTTAAGTAATACCGAATGTGCTTTCCTTCTCAATAAGCCGATCAACTTTAACCAAATATTTGATTTGCACCTTCTTCCTTCCCGTTCACAATATAAAATACAATTTCCAAGTTTTTTAATGCCTTGTATTATCCATAGTCGATCAGTAGATGATCAGTCGGGATGGAATTTGATCCCGGAGGTCAATGTGGTGGAAATTACACCCATCAAATCTCATCACTAAATCTATTTTTGCATCGTCAATCGAAAACATCGGTCACGTGGCATATAGACACGCACAAACAAATGTAGACAAACAGGTGCACATATACGTAGGGCGAGATATCGCTATTATGTGCTTGTGTAAAATTTCATAAAAATAAATCAGAAACATATCTCGTCAGCTTCCTGGCACATTTTCACACTAGTTTTATGAGGATGAGCAATTTTTCCGACAGAGTATTTTGTGCTAGATACTCTGGCGTATCTCTCCATTTGTTTTGCTTCCGCGAAATTTCTCATAGTGAGGTTTGCGAGGTTACATTTTTCACATTTTTGAAATAAAAAGTGGCACAATTATAGCAACTCAGAAGCATATTAGAACCAAACAAAACCAGGGGTTAATGCGTCTACAGCATTGCACGATATGCGTTTTTTGTGTCTTAACTTTCATGTCGATTTGATGATGTAAGTACTCTAAAATTATTTAAGTAATACCGAATGTGCTCTCCTGCTCAATAAGCCGATCAGCTTTAACCAAATATTTGATTTGCATCTTCTTCCTTCCCTTTCACAATATAAAATACAATTTCCAAGTTTTTTAATGCCTTGTATTATCCATAGTCGATCAGTAGATGATCAGTCGGGATGGAATTTGATCCCGGAGGTCAATGTGGTGGAAATTACACCCATCAAATCTCATCACTAAATCTATTTTTGCATCGTCAATCGAAAACATCGGTCACGTGGCATATAGACACGCACAAACAAATGTAGACAAACAGGTGCACATATACGTAGGGCGAGATATCGCTATTATGTGCTTGTGTAAAATTTCATAAAAATAAATCAGAAACATATCTCGTCAGCTTCCTGGCACATTTTCACACTAGTTTTATGAGGATGAGCAATTTTTCCGACAGAGGAGGCGGCTTTGAGGCGAAAAAAAGTCCGTTCATAGTGAGAATAAATTTTGATATAATATGAGTCAACCAAGATACGTATGATATGTGTTTTATTGTTTGCTGCACAATTGCTCACTTCAGCAAGTGAATATAAAGGGTAAGCAACAAATCGTGGAATAGCGGTCAATTATGCAGGTGTTTGTTTAGGTAAATGTATGATTGTTTGAACTGGTATGTGTATGTGCTTAGGTAAATGTATGTTTGAACTAGTATGTAAACGGATGAATTATATGGGTAAACTATCTGAACCAGAGATACACAGTATGAGCACCTACTCCGGTTTACTTTAAAATATATGATAGTATGCACCTTGTGAATGCGTTTTTCATACTCAAGCATCCCATCAGTTAACGAGTACTTTTTTTTTACGAAGAGCGTTGACCAGCGTTAATGAGTTAGTATTTGGCTGAAATAGCGATAATGGGGTGGCGTTCTCCAACGATTTGTTTTCAATTTCAAAAGAAAAAAAATGCCCTTTGATGGAAGCAATTTCATAAAGAACACACTTTCGAAGAGGAAATCGAGGGAAGAGGGGGGAGAGGGATCGAGCAGTGCTATCAAGCAATCGTATATTTGAAATACTGGTGCGCGGAATCCCAATTGCTGCATTTGCATAATTTTTATCAATTTTTCTAAATAGTCGATCGCAAATTGCTTCTCATAAAATTCTGGAATGCTTAATTCTCGATTGGCATTGATTCTGAAATTTTATTCCGCTCACTCAGAAAAAAATTGCTAGAAGCGAGGGCGCATAGATGCGATGAGGAGAACTGCTTGGCCTGAATGGGCGTTCCCACTAGCTCCTGCATCCATACCATTGTAGTGGCGTTGTTTTGCTCTCCTTGCGGTCGTTTGTTTCTTCATAGATCGTGTTTTCCTTTCCATTCCTGTTTTTTTTTTTCTGCCTGCAAATAAATAAAGCTCCTGCCCATTCGATCGTCTAGTAAAGTATGAGAAACGAGATTCATAAGCCGTACAGCTTCTGTTACCCTCGCCACTCCCTTCCTCCTCTTCTCCACTTAATGTTAGAATTTTTCTTGTCTCCTTGTCATTCACCTAAAAAAAACGGCTTGTTTTCATGCATCACAGGTATTATATATAATTGTTGCGACGTGCAAAAATTTTGGAAACCAAAAAAAAATCCTTCATCATCTCGCTTTTTACAAGTAGAATGGTTTTGTTAACGCAGTTGAATCGTTAAATATAATGCGCTCTGAAGAAAGGATAACAAAGTGACTTTGTAAGGATCATTGTTGTTGATATAGACAGCCCTGAATATGCGCCCTAAGGTGGATGTTTTTGACGTACACCTTTGTGTAGGTTATCGTACATGTTAATCGATGAGCTCAAATCATATTTTGGCCATTTGACTGCGACAACGACAATGATAGCATATGGAACTTCCAACATGTTTTCATAACACATTAGTTGAGGCTGTTGTGTACGTAGAGATTATTGAGCTGGATGCAGAGTAATCACAAAATTGCACCAGTCGTAAATTTCAGCATTAACTCTCTATCTCCGGAGACGAGTTTTAGTGCACAACTTTAAATGCTCACACTTCTTTCATTTCTCGTAGTCTAGTCAGTATTGTATAGATGCGGCTGTCGGAAACAGAAACTCTTTTGATTTCTTCACCAGATAGAGTTAATAAAAAATCGATTTTGATGATTTCTATCCAAAATTACTGATTTCCTCGAATTGGCTCTACTAGGCTTCTAAAATGTATTTTGTTTATCAAAATATAACGCGAAATGTTGCCATAAAGCTGAGAATATCCGTTGCATCAACTTCCAGAATTCCAAAATTTGTAAATCACTCAATTCTCATGAATATCATCAAAAACTTCACATCGCTGAAAGGCCATCTGCTTATCAGTAACTTATAAGGTGCGAACATTTTTACTCAGCTGAAATATTCCTGCGATTATTTATATTAGTGAATATCTATCCGGTCTGGCTCACCATGCGTGTTTGTCGCATCGCAAACGTTCTTCAGATTTTGAGCTGCGCCGATGAGCTTATGAAAGGATTGAAGGATATCTCAGGCTGTATTGGTAACAAAAGCGTCCAAAATATTTGAGATAAGCAAAACGAAACATTCAACTTACTGTCGGAAGTCTAGAACTGACAATTTTTGAGAACATTAAAATTAAAGTGCTCCTCTCTTCCCCTTGTTCCTCTTCTCCTCCTCTCATTCCTTCAACAGTCCTATCGTTTAGAAGAAAGAGGTATTGGTGAAGTAGCACTTTGCATAGACACGCATATTGCCGTCAAGAGATCACAATATTCACAGACAAATCCATACGCTACTTGTGGCGTGTTTTTCTCCGACGCTTTGGACGTGAGTAAAATCCGATAACACATTTTCGCTATATCCCTTAGGGAGATGGCGAAAATAGTGATTCTGGGTGCTCATAATGGACCATTATAGTTTTTAACTCAAAAGTTTCTTTATGTCTTGCGAGAGCTTTTTTCTCTTGCTTCTGATATGAACTATTCTGTATTGTTTAGCAGTAGCTGTCTATTAAACTAGAAAACCAGTATAATCATTGTCAGCATAGATTGAAATGAAAATGTAATGAGCATTGAAATACAATCAACCAGCTTCGTCGCTTGACGTTATAGCAGAAACAAGTTTCCATCTCATAACAAATTATGACGCATTCGTCACAATGACCACGTTTACGCATGAATACCCCCGCTGATTTGCTATATATGCAATATATACTAGTTGCCATCTCGCAGTTATAAATCATATCGCTTCCCCTAAAGATGTGTGAATTTTTTTCATATTCTTGTGCGCATTGCTCTAGAACCATATTAAAAAGATTCGACGTGACCAGTGTTTGGGAGGAAGGAGGTTTGTTTGCTTCAATTGGATTTTGTTTAGATTATATCTAACGTTAAGTTAGTTAGTGAAAGTTGTTTGAGCAACGCTTCGATCGTCTGTAAAGTGCTAAACGCAACTAGACAGTGCTGATTGTGATAGTGCTAAGGACTTATAAATCTGCTAGTTTGAATTGTATTTGCATTTAGCATCAAGTTGGCAATGTAGATTATGAAAACGTGATTTTCGATATCCTCTTGTCTTGCACAGTTCATCCTAGAATGATGCTAGAAGTTTTATCTAATGGACGCGCAATGTTCACACAAATAATAAGCGCGCTATGTTTTGTGTTGATTGCAGGTGCGATAAACTTCGCAATATTGGGTGCACATATTTGTGAATCGCTAGAGTATTCGCCCTGCAGGGGAGACTATGGCGAGTCGTGAATGGCAGCCGCATAGTTCCCCTGCAGAATTAGTCATTCAGCACAACGATCCATGTTGCACGGCATTCTGAGAGATGATGGCATTTTTGCATTTACAACTTCTGGCGTCGCTGCTTGTTTGTTTCACATTGGCTGTCATAATGCAACGCCCAACCACCGGTCACCACAGCATCAGACATCTGAATCGCCAATCACATAATCGCTCTTCTATAGAACACGATGTATCTAGTACCAATCCGATGCATATTCTTTTTCCGTTACCCAAGAAACGTGGCAAGCCGGAGGAGAATCCGTTTGGTATAACAATGGATCTAGCCAAGCCAGTCGTTGATATCGCTATTGAGGAGGTGTATCGGCGGCAGATTGTCCCTTTGGGCTCCTTAATGACCCATTTCAAGGACACACAACTATCGGATGCGCACGGTCCAAACGTTGCGATCAACCAGTTGGTTGAGGGTAAACTTGATTGTATTATTGGCTACGCATTCGTCTACGCATTGGCACCAGTGGCTCGTATGTCCCCGTATTGGAAAAGCGCCACTAACAATGGCATCCCTGTGATAACTTCAATCGGATTGACATCGAATTTGGATAATCGCACCGAGTATCAACTTATGACACGCATCACCAGCCCTTATAAGGTGGTGACACGTGCAGTAACTAAGGTTTTTGACAAGATGCAATGGTTTAAAGTTGCATATATCTTCAATGAGCAGCGCCACGGCAGCAGCGATACGGGTATCCCCTATGGAGAGTGTTACCTCCAAATGGCATCGCTTCAGCGTTTGCAGTATAAAAAGAACAAAATGGATCACAACTATTTTATGTTTAACGAGCTGAAGCACGATCAAGAAGTGCTGCGCGTTATATTGCATTTGTGCTTTTTCTCTCCTATCATCGCAAGAGCCTTCGAGAGAATTGTCTCTTTGCATTATTCTCCGAATGTGCTAAGGATAGCTGAGTTTTTTTTTTTCCATTTATATTCTCAAAAGTAGCTTAAATGACTGCGTTTCGGTACCACCTAATAGACGAAGTTTTATGTCATATCCTATAGTGGATGAGTGCTGTCGCTTTTTTCTCGATTAAGCATTATTGAATCCTGACTAATTTTCTTCTGCGCTAATTAAAAAATTCACATCACTCTAATTGCAGCACTGTACTATTATTCACATAGCCTTTAGCACATTCGAGGACAAAATTTATCGTTATTCTATTCCTATAAAACTCGTTTAAAGTGGGATGTTGAAGTTGAGTGATATCAACTGAGCAATTAAAATGCGTTGATTTTCAACACATTGGCAATTTGAGATGAGTGAAAATTCCTTTTTCCTTTACGATGCCATGAGATGTTCTCTTGTGACGTAATTTCGGCATTTAATGGCATCGATCACTATCTTGCACTTCATCATCGATATGTGTCATTATAAATTAGATAGAACAATTTGAAATATTTGTTTTTCATGCATTTTAAGTGAAAGTTACTAGCAAAGTTGCATGAATACTTATTTGCATAAACGTCGTCTTACCTCCTCGTTCTCATCTATTTCAATTGATTTTCTTCATCTCACTACTAGGTGATTTATTTATTTTCTTTTTTTTTTTGAAATTTATCAACAGAGCATTCATTACAAATAAACTCTTCAGATCGCTTCCACTTGTCTTGATTCAATGCTTCTCTGATCAAGTGGATTTCTGCGGACTTTTCTAAAGAGTCACTCCATCCATTGCAGGCGGCCTTTATTTCCTTTGCCAGTCCGTGGTGTCCATTCCGTTATTCTTTTACCCAGTCGTCATTTTTTATTGCGGATATCTTCGCTGCCCATATAAATTTCCTCATTCCGGCTCCGGTCACCGGGTCCTTTCTTTTTCATACCTCGGAGCCATTCGTTGGCTTTCCTTTTGACCAGTTCAGTTCCTGTTATAAATCTTTTCATCCTCTTCTCTGCCGCTGCCAGTAGCTCGGGCATTTTTTTGATTGTTGCCCACGTCTCGGAGCCGTAAAGAATTGTTGGCATCACGCTTTTGATCTCTCACAAGTCTAACTTCTTTGTACGAGCTATTGAAGTATTTATGCATCACTAACGATGATTTCAAATAATATTCTTATATAGGAAAGAGTTAGGCATGAAGAAATTGTGTGAATTTCTACCTCATGAAAGAAAATGCACTGAAAAGATGTTTTTTTTTTGTGGTAATTCCTCATAAAAAATTTCTAAATGCTCAAGCATAGCTTGGAGTTGCTTAGCCTTTTATAGTGAATCGTTTTTTACTTTCTTTTCCTGGTGTCTGATTTGTCTTTAAAGAACTTTTACTGACGTTTCAGCATGGGTCATTTCCAAATGGCTAGACATGGAGCTGTTGTTTTGTTTTCCATCGTTTTACTTCTTATTTCTGTTCTTGTATATACATTAGAAGAGTTATTTCCACTTTTCAGCTTTTGCTAACACTATTCAAACATCATCGCTAAAAGATTTTAAATAGATGAAATTGATATGTTAGGAAGTAGTTTCTGTAATCTTTAATCTTGAAAGACTTTGTCGGGAATCTCCGGGACATTCAACGATCAAAAATCATATTCTAGTAACTCACTGCATTGCTTTCTTAATCGCTTACTTGAGGGCATCTCTCAAAGCTTCTGTTTTATTTACTTTATTTTTTCGGACAATAAAACAGTTCTCATATATTATTTACTGTCGCTATTGTTCGACTATCTTTGCAAATATTGACTTTCTTGAAACTTGATGAAGAACGTTTATTGCGTTGCGCACAGGCACATTTATTGACGAGATATGTAAATTTTTGATGGCTTCTTTTCAGAGCTTTTTTTAACCGTTGATTTTTGCATAAAGCACTGAAAGAAAAATGCCTGCTTTCCATTGTCCCCAAATTGACTTCCATTCTCTGAAGTTCCATTTCTTCTCCACGTCAGCCAAAAAAATTCCACTCATGCTAACATGTTGTTCATTTGCATCTGTCTCTACCATCAGTTCCCGTTAGCTAGTCCAAAGTGGTTATTTGCAACGAGCAAAGAGCGCTTCAATAAAACAGTAAAAAGGTTAAAGAGAGAGAAAGAGAGAAAGTTTAGATATACAAACAGAGGTGCAATTCGTAGGAGAGATAATGTTGAAGCATATTCCTATGAACAATAATGCTGATGCTGATGCGCTATTCAGACAACAAGAGACGAGATTTTGCCAGACGAGTATTACATTTTGCATGAAGTACTGTCATTTCTAGGGAGGAGGGGGTGGGGGAGTAGGGCATCAATCTGTGAGAGGCGCTAGTGAAAAATTGCAAGAAGCATTGTGAAGAAGGGTCACTTGATGAAATGTGGTAGTGACGAGACCCTTGTGTATGAAACCTTTTCATGCTTAGTTTACTGTATCGTTTCGGAGTGTAGGGGCTGCAAGAGCGTAGAAAACATTTCGTCGCAACGTCTGTGCTAGTCAAGAAGTAAACATGCTATGCAATGCTCAATTAAATTGATGATGCTCATAAGCAGCTAAATGGAGGGCTTTTAAATGAAAAAAGCGCCAAAGGATGTTTTCCGATGTATTTTTATAATCCTTTAACTCTAGCACATGCTCTATTCGATTGTTCACTCTAAAAAGTTGTTAATAATAATTTTAGATAGGAAAGGAAAATGTAACAGATTCTAAATCTCCAAAGCCCTGTCTCAAGCAATGCGAAGATGTCACCTTGAGGAATTGCAAATCTCAAATTTCGCCAGCCAGATGTGGTGTATTCGTATTAGCTAGTGGACAGGCAACATGTCTTAATGATGTGTGCAGGAATGCGTGAGGGTGCTTGGTGAGATGGGCCAAAGAAATTAGACAAACGAGATGTTACTTATGGTATCGAGATGTAGAAGACGGATAAAAAGCAATAGACAGAACTGAATGTAATGAGCAAATTTGATGTCAATTTCATTTGAGATATGCAAGATGTGCTTTTCGTTAGCATGAAACAATTCAAGAGATGCTTTTATAAAAGAACCCGTGAGAAGGTTCGAATTGTTTTGCGGAAGCTGAAAATAAATTTCGTAAGATGTGATTGTAAACGGAGATTTGGAGTATTTTGTGAACGATGAGTGCTTTCAATTGCGGCTGTTCTCAGTCGTCCTTCTCTATTAAATCTAGCAATGCCACTAATGCACTCGTCTCCATAATATTTTTTAACTCCTACTCACAATTCTAATTGCAGTGAGAGCGCAACTTTATAGATGCATCATTAACGGTGAAATAGTTGTGATCGTTCTCAACGCTACTATGTTTGCAATTAGAATTGCGGCTTATGTGAAACTCGCAACACACGAGAAGCCGGTATTTGAAGAAAAGTGGGTGTGTTGCATCGTGGGTGGTCGTCATAGGCTTCACAGTACGAAAAGAGGTAGGGTTATGATGTCCTTGAATTCGTGTACAGTTAGGTCCAAGTTTCCCATAATATTGTTTTCGCAGCAGTGCATCAAAAGATCGCTGAAGATCTTCCACAAATAGCGAGATGTTTGGAATAAAAGAAACGTTTTGCTGCATCCTGCTATGCTGTTCTGTGCAATTTTTCCTTTCAATGCCCATTTCTGTGACCTTCGTTTTCATAGCATAGCAGCTTCATTGAAATTTTGGGAGCTTTGATCTGGTGGGCAAAATCGCCTTTCCGAGGGAGGGGAGAAAAGCAGTCACTGGCTTCTGTATGTATATGCAAATAAGTAATGAGCTTTCATGGGGTAAAGTATGAACTGCACTTGAAATCGGCTCTATTTCTTTCCAAAATCCCCTAATTCTGCTCAACTCTTAAAAGTCGCTAATCTGGCTCAACTGTTATTCTGTCTGAACGAATAGGATTTCGCATTTATTTGACAGTGTTTTATTCTTCCTTCGAAATTTCTAAAGCATAGCTTTGCTGGTGTTTTCAGTCAAGTTGTAGTGAATCAAGCAGTAGTAGAGTTTATTTACGATTTGCAACGAATTTCTTGAAAGCAGGCAGTAAATTGTTATTTTTGCCGAACACTGTTGCCTTCGCTTTTATAAGACTTTGCTTCCATACTCCTTACATTTGGTTGCACGCATAGCCATCGAACGTTTTGCAAACATCTGATAGCAAAGTGTTCATATAAAGAAAAAGGAGGTGCAAATCATTTCGCATGGAAAGAATCTGCTTCTACATGAAGCATTATCCAGCATTTGAGCATCTGACCTGATTTTCGACGCCGGGTCCGTTGTTGTTATCCTCCGTTAAATCACGCACAACCTACTAATAAGTGATCTTCATACTCGATATGATGTAGGATACCGGCGACTCCTCAAGATTCTTACTACTAATCAAAATTTGTGGGAATCTGCTGAAAAAATTTTTCTTTCAATTTTGATGAAGCACCACTGATCACTCTTGTGCTGTCACTTAAACAGAGTAATTAGGCACATATATTTAGTAGACATTGCCTGATTGAGGATCGTTGGGTTATTTTCTAACATCGAAATGACAAGACTTTTTTTTTTTAATAATTTGCAACTAATCAAATCACTTTGTTAGCTAGCTGTATTTTCCGAAATTCTCACATCATTCCTCGTCTATATTTCGTTCATCCACTGTTTCGAAATATTTTCTCAACTCTTTGCATAATTTATGATGCCATCTGAAAGTTTCAATAATTTTTTCTGTCGCAATGTACTATAGAAAATATATTCACTTAAATTGTTCAAATGTCGTTTAACTTATTACTTTCGGTTGATTTCTTGTCACTTCAACATTTTTTTTTTGACTGACAGAGTTTATTAAATTTTCAAAATCAAATGCATCACTAAAGAGCTGTAAAGCCGCATTGCATGTGAACAAGAAATCAAACAAGTTTTGAAGCATTTTTTGTTTTTTATTTTAAGAAAACCAAGTTTTTCACCTTTTTTTGATGTTCTTCTTTGATTGAGGGAAAGTTCTTTCCGATGTGATTTTTTAAAAATAAACTCGTTTCGATATTTTTTCGAAAGAATAAAAAAACTTCGAAAGTCGTTCCTCTTTTGTGTTGTTTTCGAGAAATTGAATGATGCTTTCTTCGAAATTCTTTGCACTTTTGAAACTAGTCATAAGGAGAAGACAGCATCATGTTATGAAAGTAAAGTTCCTGGAGGCAGCCTTTGTTAAAAATTGCAATTCCCTTGGACTGGCAACGTATTCTTTTGTAGGTTTGTGCTTATGAAGGTTCCATTCGCGCACAGTGGATATGAGTATTATGTGATTGTGGAGGTGAAGATAGCGCATTGCAAGAATATCGAGGTTTTCTAGTTTATTAGACGTGGTAACTTACTTGCTACAACGTTGAGTCGACCTTTTTTTTCGTTTTATATGAAGCAAGGACAAAGATTTGTGATCGTTGTAGATACTGATTTTTTGACAACCGTGCAACAATCGCAAATACCACCGATATGAATTGTGACTTAAACTGAAATCGTTAGATGTTCTCCTCATGAAGAGATTCTACACCCAAGTGGTGGAAGGAATGGGAACGCGCAGCCCTGTGTGCTGTACGATTGATGACGTTGAATGACCGTCACCACTGTCTTTGATGTTTATGTAATTTTCTCAACTTTTACTTCCGTGCCAGTACCCACAGAAAACATACCAGTCAGCTGTCGCTATTTTATTACTATATTTATTACAGCGCTATTACAGAGAGCTTATTCAACGCCTTTTAAGAGTCAAGATATGTTGGCCTGTTGCATTCTCAAGGTAATGTGTAATATTTCTAATTTTTTCGTAGACTTGTGATGCAGAACATTTTTTATGAAACGCATTTTAATGATGGTCATTGAGATGGTAATATGAAGAACAGGTATCTTGATGGGGCCTCTCTCCAACTGTCGCAAAGCCTCACATTCCCCTCCCCCCCCCCCCCCCCCCCCCCTCTTCCCCTCCAAAAGTGGCGTCCATTGCTTCCGCAAGCTCAAACAAAGACAGCGCCTACTTGCTAGAAGATTATCGTTTAATGGCACGCTATCGATTCACAGAATCAGGAATAATAACAACTGAATATGCATTTGAAAAAAGCGAAGAAATGGAAATGCGAATGCGCATCTGTTAACGCCTGACATTTGTTATAAACATTTTGTTTTTTTTTCGTTTTTTTCAGTTGTTGTTTTTGAAATTTTTTGCACTCTCTACAAATTTTCAGTTTTTTTTTAAACTGCATTTTCTCAGATAGATGCTTGAAATGTCGAATAGCCAGTAAATTCTCCGATTGAAGAGTCACATTTCATCGTTCACCTAAACGATCTACTTCATAGCCTTCGTAGAGTAGACTTCCTTGTGAAGTGGGCTATTTTTTGCATTCATAGGGTCTGTTGTCGAGGTTGCACAATTTACTTAAGTGTGGTTTCGCGTCGGTGCTTTATGAGCTAAATCACTTCGAAATTGCAATTACATTCGCATAGACCGCATTGAAAGCGAGAAGCTTTCTTATGAAGCATTACGAGTATGAACGTATATTTAGCCTATTAGAGCACATCGATTTCAAAACAAGCAGTCACCAACAAGTTGATTATGAATCTTTAAATATTCTATTTATTCTTCTCAGCCATTATGATCTAATTATATTTGTGTTTTTCAATTGAACTCATCAGCATGCAGCGTGGCATCGTCATGAGTAACGATTGCTAATCTATGACCTATTGTGCTAGTAAAAAATGAATGTATGAAAGACTGATAGAAAAGTGTGATGCTTTTCCTTAATGCACGCTAACGATATTTGTATCGTTTTATATGTAAATAATATTGAATGCATTTCTTATATACAACCTCCATCTCAAAGATATTTCTTTTGAAATTGATCTTTTATTTTGTGAAGATGAGATAGAATGGCGTCTAAATGTCGCTAAATATCATGTTATAGGTTCATAGTCACATTTCATACTTTGCATATTAAGGTATTCAAACTGCATATTTGCATATTGCATATTTGTATATTCACCTGTGTAGTAGCCGAGCATATGCAAATGCCGTTTTCTAATTGTTGCATTCAATGCCACATTCGCCTAAAACAATCTAATCTGCTATTCTTCTGGCGCAATGAAACTACATTAGCGCAAAACAGTGTTCAGATATTAGCCTTTGTTGAATGTGACTGTTTTTATTTACTTCGATTTGGTGAACACTATAAATCTGTTGCTGCAAAGAATTGCTCATATTATGCATTAAGTGTTCATTGTTATTTTTATTGTTCAGTTTTTTTCTCTTCAACGTGTCACATGGAGAAAAAGTTTGCAGTGAATATTTGCGGAAAGCATAGAACGAACGAATCGATAAAAGAAACGAAGAACAAAGAACGTAGATGCATTCTCAGTGACTAACGTGCAAGATCCACCAAAAAATTGAAGCGGAAATGCATTCAAGGAAAGCACAAAACGGCCATCACATGAATATAGGCAAAAGAGATTTGCAGTAAGACAGAATTTAATAAGATTTGACGCTTAACGAAACTTTCAACACCATCGTCTGCTTTGAAATGTTTTCCACGATTGCGCATAATAGGATAACGGAAACTATTCAAAAAACTTTTGTGACATAGATTTTTTGGCTAACTGGAACTCACATCTACGCTGCTTGCCTTAGGGACCCTCTAAAAGAGTGCGGAATATCAAAAAAATCAAGCGTTGTCTTGTAACAGAGGACTAAGTCGAGCTTATGCCTGAGTTGTTCCAGTGATTCTTAGTTGAAGATTTTCAGCGTGGTAGAATAATCGCAATCGGCCTAGGATAGACTTCAGCAAATGCAATACAGATAAAAAGCTTTTGGGCACTTCTTAAGCAGTATGGGATCAACAGAAGTGCAATATTCTGGAACAGGTTGAAAGTACGCAATGAAAGTTTTGCAATAATGTTCGAGTCATCTACGCTACAAGTCACGAGAAATTCAACATGCGATTTTAATGGTTTCTTGGTAACAGAAGAATAGTGCAACATCCAGCGAAAATCAAAAATCAACTATAGCGCCATGACACGTATACCGTTATCTGCAGTGGGAAAATCTCTGATCTTTGTGCATGAAAAAGCCTGAGAAAGCACTTATATTTACAGTTATTGTGCATAACAGAGCGTTTTATGGGAAATGTTACCTTTATAGCGCTTCATTGTAATGCTGAACACCTGTGTGGTCTCATTTTCTTGTTGATTCCTAGTACTACTCTATCTGGTGTATCCAAAACATGGTTCATATATACTATAAACAAAGTCAAGCGTAGCACAATCTATTGAGGCTTGTGGCAATAAATTGAATGCGACGCGAGATAGCTATCCTCAATTCTTATTTGGACTATTCGATCCTCTCTAATGCACATCATCAAAGAGCCGATTGCCTCGGGTCTTTTCAGCGTACAATTTAATGAAGAGTTTCGTTATAAGAAAACAACGGGTATGAGGCTCATATAAATATATTATAGCTGTTGTAGCACATTTTTTTAGGCAAATGGAAGTTGTGTTGTATTATTGCATTGTTTTGTGCATTTGTTAGTAACCGCGCAAATTAAGCGAATATTATGTGAAAAGAGATGCTTATGTCTTCTTATTTAGCACATTTAGTTGCTTTCATATGTAGGTCATTCCTTTTACTTCGCAACGTTTTGGCTCTGTTCCCTGCTCGCTGTTGGTCAATAGAGAATGAATTAAAACTGATGTGATGGTGGCGGCGGTTTCTTTAAAAGAAATCAACTTTCCTTATTTAGCGTTGATATATATAAGTTAAGTGGAATGCACTTCATTTCCTTATTCAATTGGCACATATTCAGTTGATGCGAAATTGTTGTTTGCTTGACGAATTAAATTGCTGCAATAATGCAATGTGAGATGCTTGTTAAAGTGTTGTGCTTTATATTTGATGTGCCCTTTTTATATTTGTTTGTATATTGATGCACTATATGAGGCAGCGTTATGCTTATTCATTGTGCATTTCTAATGCCTCATAACATGCAGTGCTATTTATTTACGTGTAGGGTAATTTGAGGTTTGCAATAGATTGCATAAACAATAGCAACTAATATCATTATGATTATGAAGGTTCAATTTTTTTTTTTTAGTTTGATACTACAGATCGTTTTTTGGTTTCGCTGTCGACTTGTATACCACTTTTGCCTAGGCATTTTTGCGACGTTGCGCAGTGTTTTTCTCTGGAGGATTTCATAACCAAAAGAACCGATCTTGTGGGAAGTAAAGCATCACTCTTTGAGATCATATGGGCTGATACGAGTAGTTTTGATTCCTTGAGTATTGTTTACGTATATATATATATATATATATATATATATATCCTCTACTCATCAATGTCGGTAGTGGAGTACACCATTTTGGAATTTTGGAATCGATAGCAAGGGAAATGCTGTCGCCTGCCGCTTCCGAGTGTCCGAGGTTAAGGCGTCTATAAGCGATCATTTGACTACATGTTGGCTACACAGCTCGTAAAATTCTTGTTGGACTGGTCCATTGCTATGAGAAACGTCCGATTCCTTCGCTTCACTAACTTTCTAAACTCTTCTTTCATCAAAAATTTTCCTGAAACTTGAATTTCATAACGGTACTTGACGATCTGACAGTTATCTTCGAAGCCAATACTTGTCTCCAAAACAAGAGGAACCTTTCACTGAGTGATTATGCTTTCAAGTTCATTTGAATCATCATTTAATAGAATTGTTTTGAAACTTTAATCGAATTCTGCAAACTTTTTTTTGCGAACATCGCCAAAAATTCGAGGTTTTTGTTTGTTTTTTTTTTTTTTAATAAAGATGAAATCTTTCATTACACTCTGCAACGTCGTATATGATGGAAAGATGACAAATCAAGATTGCGATGGGCACATTATAAATTACGATCGCGCTGTTCCATCATCTTTTGCAAATGAAATGGGTGCATTTGCTACAATGATCGCTATCACTACCACAACTTTTAGATGCTTCGGTTTCATTCCAACTTGTATACACTTTTGCTGAAAATTTAACCTTTCTATAGCAGCATGGAAAGAGGTCCTGATCGATGTGAAATATTAGCTCTTCCTATTTTATGCTTAGCTTTTGATGAAGAGCTTTGCTGATTTACGGCTCATCTATGAGTTCGCTAAGTTTGATGTCATCATCGACTTCATCTTTCACCAATGTTTGCTTGCATCTCATTTCGCAGTAAATAGAGGTTCACATATGACTTACTTATCTGCATGCGGCCATCACTGAGCATTGGGACCACAAAAGGAAATAGCTGCTGATAAGAGGTGGACATCGCAAAGCTACCACTTATTTTTGGACACCGCCACTAGTTAACTAGCTTCATCTCGTTCTAATGGCGCACGCAACACGCGGCGCTTTCGCGAACGCGGCCAACCAAAGGGAGAGTGCTGCAGCAGCGGAACGATGTACCACCGGCCGCCTCGTATAATAGTGTACGCGTTTGGCGGGCCGCTGTTTGGTGCACAAGAAGAGCCATATTTCCAGCCGCTAGCTGCGAATGTGTATGCGCCTGACTGCGTGCGTGTCTCTATGAGCCTGTCGCTTAATCGTTGCTTCCTCGACTCGCACTTATTCCAGATTTACCCTCAAGCAATCCGTGCCTTCCCCTCAACTCTTTATATTTGCCGCCGCGCATCGCCACCGACACGTCGACGTCGAAGCCGGCGATCGGAAGTGTCTCATTCTCAGTGTATTGTGTGCAAAAATCGAACAGCTGGTTCGTTGTGGAACACATTACTACTCTGAAAATTCGCTAATTGCTGGTAGGTTTGTATCTCCTTGTGGTGGACTCATGTAAACAAAACCGAATGAGATGTACTTGTTTCGGTGAGCGACCAGTTCTGTTTCGGTATCTGCGGCACCACGTCAAAGAGCACCGTAAACGTATTCTCGGCGCGGTGTGCATTAGTATTCCTGTGTTCTGAGCCAGCCTGCGCTTGTATCGTTTTACGCGGTTCCCATACAGCTCCACTCGATTGCGTTGCTGCTTTTGGACAGTAGAATTGACACTTAGCGAAACAAACTTGTGCGCTGCACGCACTCAAAATTCACGTCCTTGCAAAGCGTCTTCTAAGGTGAGCAGCACGGTGAACGCAGAGGCGTACACAGTTGGCCCGTGCTGCTCGACGAGTGCTGTATCGGCATGTGAGTGCTGGCGTCCTACGATGACGCTCATCTCGCTGCTCGACTTAACGACAGCCTCGTTCACACGAGCTTGTTTCCGGAAGCGGACTTCATCTCAGCGGTCGGCTGCCGTGCATCTTCGCCACTGTCATGTGCCGCTTTCAACGGCCTTCCTTCTGGTGTTTTTGTTGTCACCGCTTGCCCATTCATACTCACTAACACCCAGCACTATCAATGGAAATAAGCTGCCTTTCAACGTGATACTTGTTTTGCCTGAGAAGGAGTCGAACAATGATAAGTTTGGCATCACAATGGACAAAGCCAAACCCGTCATCGACATCAGTGTACAGGACGTTGTCAAAACAGGTCGGATGCCTCCCGATTTTATCAATTTTACATATCATGACTCGAGGTATTGGGAGGACGCCATCCTCGCCGAGCGTTGGGCCACAGTTGGAGTTGTGAACGCATATTGTGCCGGACGTCTGGATGCAGTTCTGGGATTCGCTGATAGTTATAGCTTGGCAACAGTTGCGAAGGTGAGTGCTGGGTTTGGGAATGGTGTGCCAGTGATCACAACGGCTGGCATGACCTCCATGTTGGGTGCACAGAAGACCTATCCGTTTCTCACACGTATGCAAGGCAGCTACCGGCAGATGGCTGATAGCATTTATAAGCTGATTGCCTACAAAGGTGACCTAGCTGAGCGAGGATCTTTCCAGTCATTGCTACTTCTCTTTGTACGCTATCAAGATGTTCTTCACTGAAAAGAGCACTTTCTTTAAAGAGGCGTGGAAAATTCAAACGCCTTCGCTAGCGTTCGACGAGGAAGTTGAGCGAACCTCCGATGAAGTGAAAAGCTGGCTGAAACTAGTTTCTGAGTTAGCTAATGGTACGTTTTTGAAATATTTTCGAAGAATTTCATCACATCTTTGCCAAAGTTTTTATATAGTTGATGCAACTTTTGCGCTCCTCCGTTTGCTAGCAAGAGAATTTCAGCAAGGAGCTATCTTAATATTTTTATTTCCTTTGCGCTATTTTATTCACCTAAAAGTCTTTCAAAGGTTTCCGTTTAAAGATAAAAAGTGAGCATTTACTTAGCTCACAAGAGATGCTGATTGTTTATGAATATTATTTAGACGTTTTGCAAGTCTCAATGCTTCTCGTGAATTTCCACCAACTTTATGTATGTGATGAAAAAGGTTGAATAGTTGCATTAGAGTGATGAGTTTAACATTTGTGTTTCTCACGATTGAAATTTGGCCATAGACGACGTAATTCGATCTATGCATTGAGGTGAAAGGAGGAGGGGGGGGTGCATTTCTTTTGTTAAAAATTCCAAATGAAAAAAAAGAATCAATGAATTCACATCGAAAACGCATCGGTAGGTTCGGCTGCTGGTTTGTTGTTTTTAACGGCACATTTGCTGTGGAAAAATGATTGCGCGGGGCAACTCACTTTTCTATGCTGCTCGTCTCCTTATCAATCATTTCCCCGTGCACGCAGTGTCGCGCATGCAGTTGCAAGTTTGAGAACACCTTTTGAGATTCTCTCATTGAGGGACTCCATAAAATAGCATTGCGCAATTCAATCATAATTGTTTGGTATTTGATTTCTGCTAGTATATTTAGCACTAAAATGGATGCTACTTTTTGAGTTAGTTGTAAATTCGAGTACTTTAATTGACGTAACTATGAGATATTTCACATGAAAATCTCCCACTAATCGGAAGTGCAAAGTCTTAGAAATTATCCATTCCAATTAAATGAGAAAAAAATTTTTTTCTTGCGAATTGAGTAATTCTAACATTATTTGGCATTAATAAACTCAATTAATCAGTAATTATTTGCGTAATTTCATGCGTGCGCACCTGTTATGCCCTATTCTGAAAAATGCCATTCACTTTTCATTGGTAATTTACGTGTGTGTGCAATTTCAACAGATTTTTAATATTTGCACTCTCTTATATATTTCGTGCAAATGGAATAGTGCTGCAATACTTAACGTTTTGTTGGCAGTGCTGAACGAGTGATTAGCAGCTCTGATTTGCGTTTTTACTTTGATGAATCGGAACAACACAGTACTAGAAGCGTTTGTTAGACGAGCGGAACCGAATCGACCAGCTGCTGTACAGAGCAGTCAGTTTTTGTGTTCGTTGCATCTGCAGCTTACCGCGTGCGGCTGAAACGACGAACAACCCCACCATCATTTAGTAAAGGTAGTGTGTATGATGGTAAACATGCATTGGCATCGCATCTTCAGTGATCATATCATTTACGCGTTTAGTGCGACCTTGATGACCGATGACCTTTCTCCTTTTTTTTCTACGAATCGAAAAAGTCGAAAAAAAAGCTTAGTGAAAACTCTCGCGGCTCCAGCAGAGCAGAGTCAAAATTAGTGGCGTTGTGAAATTCCTTTTTACATATTTTTAATTTTTTCAACCTTGAATGGAGAGAAAACGCTTTTCTTGTTTTTTTAATTCACTGTTTACTATTGAGCCAACACAAATATAGCATATTATCTACTTCAGCAGTCGTGAAAAAATTTAGGTACATACTTAAGATAGCATAGCACACGTTTTCATATTTGCTTTTTTCTTAAATACTCATACAATAGATGAATTGAGGCGGATATTTACCGCTATTTTCACTGGAAATATTTGCACAAATGGAAGGAAAAAACACTCGAAAGCGGTAATCAAAAATATACTTGAAAATCAAAAGCTGCTTCGATATTTAACATGGTTTGCTTTGCATTATCGATTTTACCTTCAACCAAAAATTCAACACTTACGCATGAAAAATGAGTGCTTTGATAAACTCAACGAGTACTATGTGGCGCTAATATTTTTTGCATTTGGATTCGATTTTCATTTGTGTAGAGAATATCCATAACTGAAACCGGATTTCTGTTATAAGGAAAATAAATATTGCTCAACAAACCTCGCCAAGTTTAATTAGCCGATGTAACAGATTTCTTTCTTTTTTTCTTTCTTTATTTTTTTATTCATGCGTATCTACATGTGCATACTTATTTATACATGTATTTTTATTAATATATTCTTAAGTAAGGCTCTCTTATTAACAATATTTTTCCAACATTCGAACTACAAAAAATAGTGGCATCATGAATAAGAAAAAGCTACCCCGAAGCATGTTATGAAAGAGGCAATGAGCCGATTAACGTTTGACTGCATTGCTCATGAGCATTCAAAAACAGTATTTTTGCAACACAAACAACAACCTATCAGGTGTTCGCAAGCGAACGGCATATCGTCGCATTTATGAACTCCTTTGAAGTTTGCCAAAAAAAAAAGTCAGCAGGTAATTTATCGACAATTTGATGCACAAATGCGTCATCATGCGATGTTTTCGCACGCTCATTGCCAACAATAAAAAGTTGCGATTTTCTCTATGATCAGCTGATACACCATTCTACCTGCACAACTTTTGGTTCAAAAAAAATAGGAAAGAAACTAACTAGAAGCAAACTGAGTGCATTTGCAACATTGTCGCTTCTTATAGTAATGTTTGTTCGTGTGGTTGAAGCGTAGATGCTACGAGACGATTGCATTATCACTAAATCAGCGCATATCGCAGATCATTAAAAGTACCATTTCGCAATGTGCAACATTTTGCACGCAAAATGAACGCAAAATTTTGAGTACTTTTCTAATGAACATCGATTTCAGTTATGATCTTTTGATGCCGGTAATACTCATAGGTGATTCGTTTATTTTCTTCTAAAATATTTTTTCGATTAAATTTTTTAGCATATTGCATTTTTATTGCATTTTTTTTTCACTACATTTCACTACTACACTATTGCATTTTACTACTGTATTTTTCATTTATTGCATTTGTTGCATTATATTTGCAATATATTTGAATTTTTCTCCGCTGCACTTTTTTTCTAGTATTTCTCTTTTCTTTTTTTTTTTTTAAATCGCAGATTGATGCCCGTTGTTAGATCCGATTGCTGCTGAATGTGTTGCCGCGCTTTTGAAGTTCCGTTTTTGTTGAATGATTGTGAAATAAGAAAGGTTATTCTAGTTGAAAAATTTCCCTAAACGTTTATGAGTTGCTTTCCAACCATACTTCACTGCTTCATAACGTCAGTTGTTTGCTAAACATGCACAATTTTGACTGTTGGTTACCTATCTTATCATTCATAAGAGAGCGCAGCCGAACATTGAAAGAATCTGTTTGCGATATCAGGTACGGACTGCATCGTAGTCTTAAAACTATCGAAGCGAGATAAACCGACACTTGCGCCAATCACTAGCGCCTTTGCCGCTTTCTTGAAGCTCTCAATGAGAACACTAGTCTTTTGTTATGGTCTCACGGAAGCACTTCAGCGGCAGTAGTTGACCAACGGAACTATCTCCAGGACTTTAGTTGGATTGAGGCTGTTTGCCTGAGTTACTCTATGGCAGTGATCATTCCATCCTCACTCTATAGTTTTCCCTTGTTTGAGGAGTCTGTTATTAGTCTAGGTGTGCGATTAGGAACGTTGCTTTCCTTTCTAACGCTACCTAGTTAAGAATAATCAAGAGAAACGACAAACTTACTTTAAAAACTGCTACTGTTCTTATGTCGGTGAAGAGGTTTTCAGCCATAATCGCAGCCAGCGGGGAAGATTATCTCACAAGTCAATGCTTCAATCATTGCTTAAGTGTGATCCGCCTTATAGATGCTCCAAGACATTTAAAAATAATGCATCATTTGGCTTCTTCAACTGTGATGCAATGTTCGCTTTCTCACTTGCATTTCTGCCTCTTATTCCCGATTCGACGAACATGCATAGTCAACTTTTTTCATTCTATTTCGGGAAAATTTCACAAGCTGAGGATCAACTTTTTTTTGCTGAAAAATTTGCGCTTAAAAAAATGTAAATCACTTCTGCGAATGGATGCTCTGTATGAAAAAGGCCGTTTGCACGAAATAGAAATGAATACTATTATTCCAAGGAATGGGTCAGCTTTATAAATGCGCGTTCGAAAATAAAGAATGATGTTAGGCTCTATTAGATTTCAATGAAAGGTGGTTTAAAATGTAATCACAAAATTGCTTAATTAATTCGCGAGTTGAAAATACTGAACAAATTGATGCGTACATGCATTGCACACACACACAAAAAAACGGCGTTTTAGTGCATTTCATGGATTTGAGATTCCTTGATTGCATAAAAAGATGCAAAAAAAAAAAAAACTGAACAAATTTTGCTCTTCAGATAATTTCCTTTCGACATTTCTTCACAGTTTATTGAACATAATTTTTTTATTGCCAGAAATTTTCAAATCTTCCCTGAAGTTTTTCATCATCTAAGTCAAACTCATTTTCAAAAAGTCCTGAAGTTCTGCTGCTTCCTTCTTCCCGCTCCCCTTGCCATCCCTACCCTAATCCCCTTTCACTTTCCTCTTCGTCAGTTAAATCTCACAGTATCAGGTGAGCGCGACTGCAAAGCATTAGGTTTTTAATCCCAATATCAGTGATAACTGCTGTCTGATGAGCGATGAAAAAAATTATCGACAGACAGTCTCGCATTTGTTTGCAGACGGTGCTTTCACTTCTTATCAATTTCAATTGGAACGAGGCTGAAAATCGTTTTAATGGCAGTCAGATTATGATGCTAGTCGTACTAACATTGATGTTTTTGTGAAGAACACATCCTTCATTGAGGTCTGTTCTCAAAAATTTTTGAACACATTTCTTTCCGCTGATATTAAAAAAAAAAGGAATATTTTTCAGTCGATTACCCCTAACACTAAAAAGCTTCGAGGCATATTAATGGGTTGCATTTATCGGCTTATTGCGTTCTTATTCGCGTATTTTAACGGCAGACAAACACGTTGAATGATATGGAAAGTTTTTTGTTTTTACGTTGTTTGCTGCAATTTTTTTCCATCTTTTTTTTCGGTCTTTATCGTCATGTGTCATTCGACTTGACGTGTTTGCGTGGATACTCGGACTTAGAATCTCTCGAACTTCTGCTGCTTCTTCCTTTCTTGAACTTTGCAGCTTCCTATTCGCACAAAACTTCTGTGATAGTTGTACTGAATGTATCGATGAAGTGATAAAACGAGCACTCCACTTATCATTTAGTACACATTACATATTCATCTTGATTTCATTAATTTCTGCACTCATTGTTTCACTTATTTTGAGTTGTCAACTTTTAACTGCTCTTTTTGAGTAGTGCCTTTCATCTCTTCTCATGTAATCTTTTCTTAAAAGATATATGGCTTATGTATTGCGAACATTTCGCCCGCAGCAATCACTAATCACTATGATAATTTAGTGATAAAATATTTTAGTGATTTCTTCATTGCAATCAGTTTATGCGTATAGGCAAAACGCTCAAAATACAAATGTCATTACTCTTTTTACTCGTAATTTCAAAATATAATTGTTGAATCAAAACTGCAAATGATTAGTTCAATAATTGCTGAGTTTATTATTCAACTAGATAATCATATACAAAAGTGACTATACAAAAATTTTTTTCTTGTATTTAATCGAATATGCAAATCGTTCATTGAGGCATTTATAGTGAACGAAAGAATCGAGTTTTTCTCTCTTTTGCTTGTGTTAAATAGCAACGAATGCATTCCATTATTTAAGGCTTAACGGAGTAAAATGCAATATTCGCTCATAATGCAGCGATACTCACATCAATATGCAAATCAAAAGCGTCACATACGACTATAGAAAGCACCTTGTGTCTAGTGTATATGCGCGTTCGCTTTAATAATCTTCACACTAAAGAGCGACAAAATTTCATCACCGGCAAATTGAGCAAACCATCGCGCTATTTCGCGCTGAGGGATTCCAACCGTTCTTCTCTAAACAACAGTGAATATGCAACCAAATGATTACAAAACGTATACGATAAGAATGAACGTATCGTAAATTTTGGAGTCTTAAGAAGTTGTATTATCTTATTCTCGAACTTCGGAGTTGTTTAATCTGACTGCAATATGTACTATATCTACGAGCGTCAGAAAACCGAACCAGCCTTACAACTCCTCTCTCTCTCTCTCGCTCTCTCGCTATTTGCATATGCAGTATCAAAGGCATCGAATCACCTCCATTCGACCTTGCAATGACGACATGGATTGATGGTGAACAAGATGATAGGTGAATGAACACATCAGGTGTTCTAACGTCGGAAAGGGGTCAAGCTGTTGCCATAAGAGTCATATGCTGTTCTTTTTTACCAAACACTCGTTGCATTCATACTGTATGATGCAAAACATAGCCGATGTGAACCCGCCGAGCAGCGCCTATCTTTTCGCGAAGCCATTTGTCTATCTTAATGTGTCGAAGTTTCAAGCATTTCTGCGGCTGCAAGCAGTACCACCACTAATCTCCTCTATCCTATATCGTGTGTCATTTAGTTTGTGGTTACTCTACTTGAATGCCTAGCACTTCGAGCAGACTTTTTTTTGCGCTTACAACAATTCCCTTGGGCATTGTGGTATACGTGCTGCACTAAATCCTCCTCGTTTAGCAATCGAACAAATGCATCTTGCGCGTTTGAATTTGTCGCGTAATCTCTATGGCTTTCCAATACGGGCATGGCATTACCCCGTTCGTCACTTTTTATTACGTTTGCTTCATCACGAGTTGAACAGATGCACCATCCCTCATTTCAGTAACTGATAGAGGTGACGTTTCCAGGTGGTGTTGTATTGATGTAAGTTTATTATATTGTTAGCATCTTATGTGTGTTTGATGAATGATACAAGTACAGTTAAGAGCACACGCTAACAATGCCTAAACTTTTATTTTTGATGCACTGAACGTGAACCGGGAAGTTCTTTTTATCGAAGCGGCTCATTTTTCCCTCTTGGACTTCATTAAAGAAATGTTTCATCCACAGAGTCTCTCCAGAAAATTTTTCTTCCCCTTCTCTCCCCCTCCCCCTCCCTCTCCTCACCCCGCAAGACAGATGCAGTTGATAATCCTATCATATGTAGGGCAGCTTTTTTTCTTTCTAAATGATGCCAATATTTTCTGCCATTCTTGTTAGGTTGTTGAGGATATTGGCTATTGATTCACGACATCAGTAGTTTGTATCGTTGATCTGATGAGCATTGGAATGCTATGCATAAACTTATATATGCTATTGCTTCAAATTGCTTTCTCATAGAAATGGCTCTATAAATGGTTTTATCGAAAATGGCAAATCTATGAAAATGGTATATCCGTTATATAGACATGGTAGATCTATAAAAATCGTATATAAAGTAGTATGTCGAAAATGGTATATAGCAGTGACCTATTTATTCATTTTTTTAGATGCAAGGATTTTGGTCAATTAAGCGGAAATTGTTAGTTGCACAAGTTTTGGAGAGAATCTCAATTTTCAACAAAATCAACAATCTCTAAAGGCTTGAAGCTTCATATTATTTGACCTTCTTAAGTAGGTTTCTCAAGTATTTAGGGCAATCTTCATTTTGTCGTCTTTTTTTAATCATCTGTAATCCAGAGATTTATTTTATTGAGGTTTCATTTCATACTTTCAACATATTCTCGTTTTACGCGTGGATGAAGTCGAAATTCCATTCTCAAGGTTGCCTTATGGCGCCAAGTTTTTTCTTTCTTTTTTTTGCTTTTATAAAGATTTTTATAGTTTTTTGGAGGATTTTGGCCATTGAGAGAATCAAAAGATTGGTAAAGTTTTGCTGAGAGAGAACCTTGTTGATGATTACATTTTATAAGGAACTTGAAGTGCTGCATTGCATTTGTTTATAAAAGTGACCAAATTTTTGCCGTTTAGCATAATCGCGAGTGACATCTCTTGATTCTTGCCGTTATGTGAGTTGTGCCATCTGAAGATGTTAAATAAGTAGAATGGTTGTTGAGAGGAAATAGCCGACTAGCGCTGCATAGTTGCTTGATTCAACATATTAGATGGAAACGCAGAAACGTAGAAAATTAAAGAGGATTGCTTCGATGTGGCCACTAAGCTGCAATTAGCAGATCTTTGTTAAAGTTTTATCGTTTGTTGCAGCGCTATTTTGCCTAAATATGCAAATCTGGCATCGAAAAAATGACTTCAAATCTAAACGTGTCGCCAAGTTCGCGCTCAAAGTTGCCGCTTTTTTTATAGCGCAACGCAGACCATTACGCTCACCTCTAGAGTACTTTTGCACCCATGGTTGCTGGCCAACAAATGCGCTTACAAATGCACGTATGAGCTTATTCATACTCTTGAATCCTCCTTCACCTTCGATCACTAGGCAGGAATTTTTTTTTCTTTAATTTTCTTAGTTGTGATGCGATTCCTTCTTCACATAATTTTGCATACCAAAAATATAGTCAATGTTTCAGGAGTTTGAGGTAGGCTTTTGCAAAAGAATGCCTGCAGCTATCCACATGTTTCTATTTCCACATTTCCTTCTGTCTCCAAGAGATTCATTGTGGTCAGTGTAAACTCGTGAATTGAGCCCTAGTAATCAAGTTCTAATTTATATCCCTAACATACAATTACTTTCTACAATTCTCAGGTGAGTAATTGGGTAGCTAAGCTTTCTACTCGATAATGTGAGTTGGAAAAGCATCACGAACACACCAAGTTGTTCAATCATATTTTGCACCGTAATAGCGGTAGTCATAGTTTGTACCTGTATGCTGTGACGAGTACAGATTATCCATTAAAGTCGACTTAGTAGTAGACAACCTGGATTGTGGCATTATAAACATGGTATCAGCTGATTGCCGTTCACATCATCAACGCAATATAGAGAAAATTGAATTGAATGCGAAATGTACGTCAGATGAGCAGTTGACAGATGTTTGCATCGACTGTTTCCATCGAAAGGATCCTATAAAAAGAAACAGCGCGCCTGACAATAACCCGTTTATAAATGATNATTCTTTTAACTTGATCAAACCACCATTCCATTGATAATTCTTCACTAGTAATCTATCAAATGAGTCTGCAAGGAGGCAGTGGTAAAGTGAAGATAAAGGGCTCTATAGAAAGTTATTCTATAGAAATGATGACCGCATTCTGATTTTCTGACGTCTATGAATGAAACGCCTTTCCACTTTGGCTTATTAGAATAATGAGCGCCGTTTCGCATAAAAGTCTTCAAATCTATCCATAGCTTTATTTGTAGCATTTGATGATTCGTGCAGTTTCATTTTTTCTTTTTTTTTTAGCAACTTAATGATGTGTGAGCATCACTAAGTTGCTAAAAACTTTTTTTTTTATTTAACTAATAATTATCAGCTATTTTCATCGATTGTCCACAACGATATTATTTGCTTTAATAATCTCTGAGATGTTTCCAATAAATCTTACGCAATAATAACTTCTAATAATTTTCTTCAATTTCCTCTTATCACTGACTTCACATACAATGATTCCGTTTTGTTTCGCTTATTTCTTCTTTTTATTTATATTCGAGTGTATTTCTTTGAATGTGAATGCAAATATTTCTTAAAATCAAACTGAAGCTTTTTTTTCCGGAAGTATTGCAAAGCAACATCTCTTTTTAGCGTTTCACAAATTGTTCTCGTTAGTAGGCAATTAACCACCTAATAGTAGTGATCGTTTCGTTTTTGCATCAAAGATTTCCATCGTATTTCCTGTCACATTGGTTTACTGATTTATTGAGTTCAACTTCATCAAAGTCAAATACCGTTGCAACTGCAAACGTTTTTTATTTTTTATTTTTACGAACATGTTAATGGCAAAGTGTAGTAAGTGAACGTTGTAGCTTTATAGAAAACGATTGAAATCGATCACATACAATAGTAGGAAAGGAAGACAGAGGGGTGCAGTATGAAGCGCTCTCTCCTTATGTATACTTTAATGCAAACAATACTGCCCGTTAAATTTGGCAAATAACGATGAGAGGGATGCCCGATGTTGCCAAAATACGCCCTTCGCTTCGATTTAATTGATAGTAAATGTACGCCCGAAATAGTGAACAAGCACCACAAAATGCGTATTCATATTTGTGTTTTGTTTACTTCCGTCATGATATTTTACTTTTTTTTATATTTTACTATTCTTTACTTTTTATGATATTCATATGATATTTTACTCTTCATTATATTTTACTCTTTTTTTAAAAACTTTTCACGTATATTGCTGATTTTTGAGTTATATGTAAAGTATAGTTTACAAGGGATACTTTTTATGTTGTACTTCACGCATGTCACTGCATCACTTAACCCATTCAACATGACGTTATCGACGATTTGAGTTTACCTTATGCTGAATACAAAGTTAGATGAATTTGTTGGATCGTTTGAGCAATTGAAATGCAAACAGCTGTCAGCAGCATATGTTAACATTGCATAAAGACGTTGAAAAAACCGTGACGCTCCTATTGGGCCGATTGCGCCACAAAGAGAAACTCACAACGCCAAATGAATTTCAAGTTGGTTTATTTGTCGTTATGCATAAAGCAACAGTTGCTGAACTTCCTCCTTTAGATGAGGAAATTTCACATCGATGAAGTCTTAATGAAGACTAAAACAGTGATTGATCGATTTGTGTATTGCTTGCTAAGATATTATAGGCGTTGCTTTACAATTCTCTAGAATAAGTTGACGTCAGCGGGTTCGGATTGAATGCTGGAAAGGCGGGAGTGCATTAGTCTGATCGTTGAGATATATTTGATTTCATTGGCAAGGAAATGGGTATCCATTATCTTGTTTAAATACTTGTTTACACTTCACGAGTGCATTCAAACTGCATGGTTGTTTATTTAAACGGTTCTGCCATCTCATTTTTGTGCATGCATTTGCTTTGAAGTTATTGATTATTTAAGTAGCGAATAGTTGTTTAACTGCTGATGAAAACTTCATCTCGACGATGTGTCCGAATTCGTGAATTGCCATTTTTGTCGCAGATGAAACCTGTGCAGGCGATTTCGCTTCCCGAATTTTTTATCTAAGCCTCATCAGCTCTACAGTGCAGAAAAAACCTAGTGGCAAATCTGATGGGCGCATAACGCAAACGCATTGAATAAAGCTACCATCACCTAGGACAAAGTAGCGTAATATTTGAAGTCCCGGCTTATAATATAACTAGCTTTAGTTTTGTTTGAAAGTTGTGACTATTGTTAATGGCGAGTGGAGACTTTTGCCGGCAACAGGATACAAACTAACTGCCTTCCTCTTTTTGAGCAGATGCGCTAACGAATTTTGCTTTAGCGCGCAACTTTAGAGATACGGCTTTTTAAAAACTGCACCAATAACTTTCCGATCATCTTATACGTTTTCCAGCTGAAATAGCTTTGATGCTAATATCTATGAATACGATACTCGATCAGTTGGCATTTCATTGGCGAATTATGGAGCTTTTCTATAATTATAAGCGTTTTCTACGCACCTGTAAGTAAATAGTGATTTGAAGCTGAAAATCTTCAGACAAGTTTTGCCATCCGATCTGTTCAATTTTCTAAGGTGGCAAGTCTATGATCTTTAACTTCTTGTCCTTTTTAATTTCAAGCGTGTAATTGAATTCATAAGCAATTTCCGGTTCTCATCAATTGTTTATGCGTTGGATTTGGTTTATATTTGCAGTCAGTGGTTCTATGCAAGCAGCATGTGCAAATTCCCTTGATCTTTGATCAACTATGATTTCGTCGGGGTACTGCTCGCTTTTATTTAAGTATTAATATTACGTTAAATATAATATTATGTTTCGTTGTTTTTAGGTTATTATTAGTATATCTAGCAAGTTCAATGCTATGACCAATGCTGCATTGTAGATTTTCCATTTTTCTAAAACTATT
This sequence comes from Baylisascaris schroederi, assembly GCA_006503575.1. Taxonomy (NCBI): domain Eukaryota; kingdom Metazoa; phylum Nematoda; class Chromadorea; order Rhabditida; family Ascarididae; genus Baylisascaris; species Baylisascaris schroederi. The sequence goes on along the minus strand of QEWY01001664.1, from coordinate 243,529 downwards.
CGCGTTTGCCTATAGTATATTAAACAATAGTCGCAAATATATTTGATCAAGTTTGCGCTAAGGAACTCACGAATGCAATAATTTTCCCCATACAAAATCCTATTTTAATTCTCCGAATAGCATCATTTGAATCTTTCGCCCTCTTCCGCACTGAATTTCTTGTTACGGCATCGACAAGTTGAACTGCAAAGAGCGTTTTTCTTATCAATTCCCCTTGTAGCCTTTCCCACGCATTTTTTTTTTTAATTTGTTCATTTATTGGATTGTTCAGTTCTTTAGAGTTTCTTCCACGCTTTAAAGTGCTCAAAATTTCACTTTTATGTCTGAAACACTGAATGAGTTTTGCAAGGTTTTGCAAATAAAAGATAAGACGTCTACACTAAAGAGGCTGACGAATATGCAGTGTTTGCGCTTCCATCAAACTGACCATTTTCATATAGGTTGAAAAAGCTTTGCAACAGCGATTATTCGTTCATTTCATACCAGGCGAATAGAATGCTTCTTCTGGAGTGCAGGAGAAATGGATTCTTACCTTTAGTGGCTCTTTATGCTTCTTTCTTTTTGTCCTTTCCATCATTTTTTCGATGATCAGTGGAATAGGCCGGCGCATTTTTTAGGTCCAGAAAAATGTTTTATTGAGTAAATTTTCAAAGCTCAGTTGTGCGGATTCGTTCCCCCATTTGATGCTTTAGGACGTGAGTTTAATTTTGAATCATTTCTAAGTGGTTTTAATCTTAATTACATCCGTTTCGAGAGATTGACTAAAAAATAGCATAAGTTTAGATACGTTTAAATTTTCTCGATGCTTAATGCAAGCTCCCAATTTTGAGATTTGCAGAAATAAACGATAGAACGCTTAACACGCGTCTCCGTATCTATTGTTGCACCCATTTGTGCGTTTCTTGCCATTATCGCTTGGCAATATGTGAGGAATGGGTTGTTGTTTTTTTGATTCGTTTCGATATCCCCCAAGCGTTGCTTTAAAACCGTGTGATTTATTACATCGCACTTTAACGTTTTATTTTGCACACATTATTTATGAGAATATTTCAATCATTTTTTGTCGATAATTTGTTGAACATTAGCATAGATAGATATATTTTTGCATAGATATGAGACGAAAAAGAAGTTAATGATATTTGATGGTTGTTGTATTATGTTGATCCAAATGTGAAATAAATCTAAGAGGGGGAGGGAAGGGGGAAACGGTAATAAGTAGAGATGAATTCAGCATTGCTTTGAAACTATTTAATAGCGGCAATGATAGATGCTTAATGCAAATCTAAGAAGGCGTACTTTGTGAACGTAAGATTGATTCGCTTATCTTCAATTTGCGGATTTTTGCAATGCATTTTTTACTTTTTTTTTATTTTTTGAATAATTTCAAAACGTACGCTTGCTTGCTTTTCTACTCTCAATCGTTTTGGTTTTTTTTTGTTTTTTTTTTTCTGTTTTTGTTAATCATGTCAATATCGAAGTTCGCATTCTGCCATAGAGAGGCGTTATAAAACTCGAAGATAAATATTTAGGAAACACTAGTAAATAATGGTATTTCTAGATTGAACTAGTCTGCTGGTTCACTTTTATTAAGTAGAATATTTGTTTGTTTGGTTGTTTTTTCGCAGTGGAATTAGTGCTCTTTGAGGGAACTGCTTGCTGACCATAATGAGAATATGTTGCGCATTTCGCATTGCTGTTTTTTTGTTTTTTTTTTTGATCATGCCAAAGTTGCAGCAATATTTGGGCTGCCTAGAGCTCGTCTAGAAAAAGCGAAGCGCTTGCCTCATCATTCTTTAATACCGTCGCAGCGTTATGCAGTGCACTCAGAAACTCGATTACGGAAGCTGTCGAAACGCCGATTACGTACTTTAGAATGCCCACAACGCGTACTCCTACTTAAGTTGGAATCCACTCATCTAGCAAACGCTTTGAAGAGGCTCATCTAAGTAAATAGGCTTGCATCGCCTTAGCATATATAATAAAATTGCTTCTCCCGCTCGATTAGGTTGTCGTGCAAGGTGTTATCCTGTCATAGCACAAGCACCAGTTTCGTAAACATCAGAATCACGGAAGCGCTGTATTTACGTCATTTCATAAGGTGTTAATGATTGCAGTTTTAGGAATGTAGCTTCACCGAAAGCCAGCAAACATAGATCCCGTGACAAAAAATCGATGAAATTTCTAAAGATTGCGATAAAAGAAGCGAGAGATGGGTTGCTTGCCGCCCAGCATTTTGTTAATTTTCCAATTTCATTAGAAACATACCATCCGTCCCTTTAATATCGCAGAGATTGCACTATCTCTTTTCGCTTTGGCTAATTTTATGAAAACGGATGCCATTGTTGACATTCTTTAAAAGTACCACAAGCTAAAGGGCCACATAAAGAATTGGCAGAAATGAAAGCACATTCGTGAAGGGCGCAGATTCTATATCAGGTTCTTAATCAGCAAAAGCGTGCTGTAGGTGACGACTCTTGGTTAAGAGTTGAATTTAGATGCTTAGCGTTCATTGTGCGCTTCATAGTCCCTCATCGATGCGTTTTTGCCAAGATGCATCCGCAAAAATATACTTGAACATCGTGCCCATCTTAGCAAAGCGAGATCAAAACTGCTTTCTCAGTCTTACACTTCGTCGTCTGCCTATTCCCCACATCCTGCTATTCTTGTCCTTAAAAAAGCTTAAGCATCTTTCTAATTGCATCAGCAATATAAATAAAGTTGCATTCTTTTTCGAATAGATGCTTAGAGAGAGATGAAGGGGGAATCCTTTTCTCCCCTACGTCCTCTGAAATATTACGGAGGTGAAAGCTAGAAAAATGAACCTACAAAGTCTACCTTCAACGGCGGATTATTTTATCTTCCATTTTATCGAATGCTTTTTCTCGAAAGCAACTCACTTTCTTGCGTATTTCCCACAGAAATATATTCCATATGATCGTTGAAGTATGTAAACGTGCAGTACTTGCTTCAAATGTTTAACGGAGGCAGATATTTATTGCATTCGATGAACGAGTGCATATTGCATACATGAGCAAACAGATGCATATTTTCATTTGTCTTACATGTAAGGTGATTTCCTGCAGAACCAATTATCAAGTATTTTGTCAATCACACATAGTCGAAACAAGTGAATTGATCGTTATAAACTTATACATTCGACATTTAATGTTCACTATAAAATATCCATACGTCATATGACGTGCGCATCCTCATATGCAGTGCTTCCACTCGGCTCTCTACGGTATGTCAACAATAGTATTATCCCTTATGCGCATTTCTACGGTAGACCGGCAGCCTTATGGAGTAGTATCATTCCCTTCATCAGTGAGCCAATTCATCAATAGAAGCATCATCTCCGGTTTTCTCGAGCGTCTGAAGAGTTTCAATATCCCTCAGTTTGGCTTCCTAGTTTAAAATTTTCTTTTATTCGTAGCGAACGCGCATATAAATGACGTCATTTGGTTCTCTATGATATTTCAACAATTCAAACTGCAATAATAAATGTCATCCACGCATAATTTATCTTAATAGCATTATGATATTGTTTCAATGTTTTCCTAATCGCATAACTTATCAATCAGTATCAAATGTATGCTACAATGTTGAGCTGTTCAGCACCGTTCCACCCTATCCACAAATTGATTTTCGAAGTAGAACTTCACTCTCTTCAACCGGAAGTGCGCTACAGGATTGCAGAAGATAAAGCGAGGGAATGCGCTTGTATCACAAAAACAAGAGCGAATAGAAGATGCCCTAAAAAGATCCCGCAAGAACTAAATCGATTATTTGCGATTTGCAATTGCACAGTTGGAATTATTGACATTGTGGAGGGAAGGGCGGAAAGATTGCTAGTGCTGCTTAAGTTATTATTTTTTATTGTATTTTCCCACGTTTCCCATTTCATGGGAATATTGTTCTATGCTAATGAATGAATGACTAAGCAAGACATCGATCAAATTTAAATGCTCAAAAGAATTAAACTTTAGCCTGCTCAATAAGCAGCAACAACAAGCTTTCTTGGAATTGTCGATGCATATCGCATAAGCTAGTGCTCAGCGTTTTACTTATTGATGATGATGGTTTGATTAATGGGTAAATTTCTTGCAATGAAGGGTGATGTAGATTGTTGAAAGGAAATGCAATATGCATCGATGAGATAGTGGGTTTTATCTGAATTAGAACGGAATTGAGCGTTGTCGTTGTGCAACAGCTGCCAGAAGTGTGCTTTTATCATCGAGACGCGTTGTTCATAGGAGTATATTTGAGGTCGCGCTGTGAGTGAATGAGTGCATTTTCGCTTATGATCGCCTCAACGCCTTTGCCTCCCAATGTTTTTTTTTAACGTTCGGCATGACATTCATGTTCATTAACTTCCGGCTTTATCTCTTCTTCGAATTCCCAGCATGAGCATCTATTAAGGTTAGCCGCATGTCGTTGTTATGCGCGTTTATCCGGCTGATTTTAAAATGTTGCGTCAACTCATATTTACAAAACAACGTATATTCCACGACGAATGAATCGATGCTTCCGGTTGAACTCTTAGAATCATTGAGTGCTTCCTGAGAAGCTTTGTATAGAGAAATGAGAGCTTTCGTAATAGAGAACTTGGCTGAGAAGTGCTAACGAATCGGCACCATCGTTATTGGATGCGACGAGAACAGACTTGCAAGGCGAGCTCATGCTTGTCGTGTTTGTTTACTTTGCAAGGCCATATTCCATATGCCGTCGGGGATGTGGCGCACACTTTCTACACAGATGTACTGTTTGTATAGTGGATGGTATGCCTGTGTTAATGTGTTTGTGCAGTGTATTTGAACATATTATTGATACTGCAATGACGCTAGCTGACGTTTGGTTATACCCCCTAGAAGGCATTGACTAGGAGCGCCTTGAATTGCAATAGCAATGCGCTGCTTAAGAAGAATGCAACGTTCACGCCGCTTAAGCCGCAGCATTTCGTAAATGGTGTGCCAGATTGAGCGCCGTATTGGCCCATACATGCCTCTCCCCGTTGGCCATCGAAGCACACCCCAAACTAGGGTGCAGCTGACTAGCCTTACAAGCAAGTGCGCCAGCCGCCTTTCTAGCTGCTCAGCGACACCCGTCCAAGGAACGGCGAGTTTGGCCGCGACTAGGCGGCCCCCTCATTTTGACGCTCTCAGCTTTTCCTTGTCAGACCCACCACTGTGTGGCCGCTTCGATTCGATTTCATTCAGGCTTTCAGCTGGTTGGGAAGTGCGCGTTTCTGTGTCTCTCTTCTCGACCGTCATTTTTTGCTCGTTTTGCTTGAGAAGCACTCGCATTTGATTGTTATATAGATGTTGCATTGGGTGTGTTGTTGCCCTGCGGCTGGCACGTATGGTTGAGCTGTGCGCTATGTTATCGGGACCGACTTGTGCATCGCGTATCGTCGTTTATGGCCATTGTAAGGACGCACATGTACATCAGCAACAATGCTGTTCAAGCAGCTCGCACTCACGACTACGTACTGAACTTTAAAACAGTCAGCTCCAACACCTGTCACTTTCAATTCGTAATTCATTTCACACTCTTCTTCAGCTGGGTATTCGTCTAGTACTCACTACGCCGTACTCTCAATTAGTGCAGGCAGTTGTATTTAACCGGCTGCTATTTGCCTGAAGTAACATCTATGCTGACAGAGAAATGAGGCTTCTTGAGGTTGTGTGATCATTCGCATTCATGAGTGAAGTTGAAGGGTGTGCGAGGAAACTGATGTTGCCCGTGAAGATCAATTTGTGGTTATAGAGAGTGGAGCCTGCAGCGGAAGCTTGTTGGCTTGCGCCTCTCAAAGTGAGTTTCGTTGCTTCACCGATCAGCTTTCGATCGTTCTCTTCAGGCCGCACCACGGTGTTGTTTATGAACATTCGACTCTCTTTTTGGCGTTATTTTGCGGTCCCAAAGCACTTATCTATTCCGCTCCGCCGCGCACACGGATGTTCTAGCGCAGAAATATTTCGCATCCCACTTTCATCACTTGTGTATGCGCAACAGTTTCCTCTCTTCGCTTGTGACCTGTACGAACGGTATAATCTTTACGGCAGATCCGCTGTGTAATATTTACGGCTTTACGCTAATGTTCAAGTCAATCCAACAAAGAGCCACGTTATTAATTACGTATTTGGCGATTTAAGTGAGCGCGACAAGCGTAATTTATCAACGAAGGTGTGGCACGTCTTGTGGAGTCGGATGTATGCTTCATGCCTACCAAAATCGATCGCTTACTCCTCACGACGTGCACTGTGATCATATTCGCTGTCCAACTTTGTATGCTGCATTGTCGATGGCAGCCGAGTGTTGCTGCATATGCAACGCTTTTAGCGCTGCTATCTGCACCAGTATATGCAAGCGTGCATGCTAGATTGCCGATTGACATTGTGGTCGGATTGCCGCTGAATGAGGGTAGTGTACTGCGAAATCCTTTTCGGCTGACCATTGCAAAAAGTCAACCTGTTTTTGATGTAGCTGTTGAAGACATTTACTCAGCACATCGACTATTACCGATTGGCAGTCTTCGTATCACTTACGTTGATACAAATCTAAGCGATGCAATCGGTCCACAGCGCATTATAGAACGCTACTGCGCACGCAGTATGGATGCGGTTATGGGCATGAGTTATGTCTATGCCTTAGCTCCAGTTGCACGAATGTCGCAGTTTTGGGAAAAAGGCGTACCAGTATTCACCACATCGGCCATGGTCGATGAACTGGGAGACAAAGAGCAGTTCCCGCTGCTCACACGACTTATGGGCACCTACAAGACAGTGGCACAGCTCATGTTAAGACTGGTCAGCAAACTGCGCTGGCGAACGTTTCACTTCTTCTTTCATGATGAAGCTGCCCGTCGAAATGTGCTAGGTCGCTCTGAATGCTTCTTCTCATTGAACGCAATCAAAAACGTCTTCAACCATGAGCGTAACATCGTTTGGACTGTGGAGATGTTCAGTGAGACGGTCACTACGCATGAAAAGTACCGCGAAATGCTCAAAAAGGCTTCTATGCAGACGAATAGTAAGTGCCGATTTCGAAATTTGGCATTTCTTAAAGCTTTCCTATTGCAACTTGTGGTGAAAATAAAGTGAGGAAAGAGAGGGGGAGTCTGTCGCCTGCATGTATTGCTTGAAATTATAAAAATTGTTCTGAATCTTTTTAGAGTCTGCAATGCTCGCCATCGATATAGCTGTAGAACTTTGCCTTAGCTGGTTGATTTTATGCAGGAAGCCCTAATTTCTACGCTTCATTTGCTCCCCAAATAATATCTTTCTTTTTGCAAGATGGCGTTTTTTTAAAAGCTGTTAAGGTGTAAATTAGCTGAATTCGTGCAAAGTTCAAGTGACATCTTTCATGTGAATTTTCATCGCTTTCATACTTCATCTTTCGATCAAATTTGCCAACACTGACATTTATGTTGGAATGTTCGACATTTATTTGTTGATTAGAACTTAGAACTTATAGCCTTGAGGTTTTTCACGTCAAAATTTTAGTATAGCGCAATGAAGATGCACTTTTGAAATGTTGAGCTTTAGAGGTTTCCATTTCCATTTCAAACTGTTTGAAAGGCAACCGTTGATCGCATTTCTTCGATTATTTTTACGTCTAAAAGTATTCGAGGTATCAAGGTTCACTTTACATGTTGATATGCGACGACCATAGAATCTTATTGATGCATTTTATGGTACGAAGCATTCGTGATTGTTTGCTATTTTCTATTCGTTCTTTTTTTTTTTTTTTTTGAACGTTACTTGAGAATTTTCCTGTTTTTGCGGGGGTATTAATTTATAGAAATTACATAGCTTATCGATTTATTTACTTGAAATTTCAACTTTCTTACTTTTATCCATTTTTGTACAATTTTGTCACTTCTGATGTTTGCTTGTTTAACATACAAGGCAAGCGTTATGAGTTCTTTCTACATGCATATGATTTGTCTGCCTCTCTGTCTGTGTCTGCATATAATAAGGCCGTAGCATTTTTTTCTTTCAATTTGAAAACGCCTTTGAAAAAATGCTGGAAGATAATCGTTTTTTTTTTGCAGTTTCCGATCTTTTATGCTTAAGCGAACATTAGCATTGTCGTTTTATGAAATTTTTTCTATTAGTATTAGTGTCGGCTACTGTAGAATTGGCATTTATCGTTCCAAATTTGCATATAACTGTTCAGTCATGAGGTCATCGTTTGTACGACGTTTAGCCGCCTTTCATGAGCGCCAGAAAAAACATATCGGAACTAGGAGAGATNTAATCTGTTGCTTTTCTCACTTATTTTGCATTGCGTTCATTTTTTGGTGATTTCCCATGTCATGTGTATTTAGTTGTTGATTAGAAATTCGTTACTAATACACTTCTAGGACTCTCATTTCACCTCATCTGAATTGAAACAACAATGCATTTTTATTAGAATATCTTTAACGTACATCTATATCGTCAAGTGGGAACTATTAAAAAATACGTAAGGTTGATTGTATGGTCATTGATGGGACAACTAGGCGCTATTCGATGTCTTCAGAGAAATAAACGACTCTCAACGAAGCTAATATATGAGAATTTGAAGTGATCACCTCGATGAGTGTGTCATTAAATCATCATCGAAATTGCAATAAATATACTTGAAAGCGTTTTTCGTCTCTTTGCGTTTGCACTACAGTACATATAGCATATTGATGAGAATAAATCATAACATGATTGCATAATGAATCTTACCTATCGTAGAATGAATTATTTCATTCAATAGTCTCTATAATATATAGCCGCTTTAAGCTCTAGATCCATGACCATGTATAAAAAAACGTACAATTTCCCTCTGTGCATGTTTTGTTATTGTTTATTTCTATGATAAATCGATAAATCATCGTCTCCATTCTCCAAATCGCTCTTCATTATTTCGATGTTTATTGAGGAAATCGAATTGAACGAATAGAAATGAAAAAGAAAAGCTGGCAGGATTATCTCTGAGGTATTTATTGCATTAATTCAGTTTATGCTCTGTTATTGACAGCTCTGAAATTATCGTTTCATTTGAGAGTGTCTCGTCGAATTAATATTGATTGTTGACAATCGCATCTATTCGTTTTCTTTGCTCATTCAGAGTAAACGTTCATTAGTCGTTGTCTTTCACTTTAAATCGGATTACCTTTATGTTAATACATATGATAATGATGGATTGTAATTTTTTTTAAGTTAAAGTAAGTGAACGATATACTTAATTAGCATTAAGCTAATTATTTTATTGCTTATAAAGAAACGTCAAAACAGTGCAATAAAGAGATAAAAGAAAATCGTACCTTATTTTTTTCGATAAAAGAAAGAAATATGTAGGAGTGGAACAATGTGAAATGACTATAATATGACTATAATATGACTATAATGACTATAATGATCGATGACTATAATAAAGGTAGCATTTATGTTCATCAGGAAATAGAATCGAATTGCAGTCAGCAAGCCATTATTGAAGGTGCAATATTGATAGAAGTTCGCAAAGGCTTAATCGGTGAACGATTACTGAATTGTCTTCTATTGAATGATTTGCTTTTATGTCTTCTATGACATTATTCCACTTATGCAGAATTCTACTCACGAATGGGTTGAAAATATTGTTGTCTGCGTATGTTTAACGCTTCAGTTGTTGAAGTTCTATAGAATAATGCAAACTGTGTGTATGAAAAAGCATAGCATGTCGAATGAGATAAGTAGAAGGTGATCCCTAACAATTTTTTTTAGCAATAAAAGGTATAGAACGGGTTCAATTTTTTGATTCGAAAATATTCGCTTTTAAAACAGTTGGAAATAGCCAAGAAATATGTCTTTCGCAATGCTCCTTTCATGAACCACCAACCGTTGTACGTTTTAAGAAACTAGATATTTCAAGCAATAGACGTCTACCATGTGTGTCTACGATACTGTAAGATTAATTAGCATTGCGCTGCAAAATGCTGTACATAATGCTGTAAATCTTAGGCACTCTTGCAGTGGACATAAAATAAAGTCAGCAAATCTTTGACGCATTTTGCGAAATTTTTAAGCAATGCTCGTGCTAACTCAAGTGACCCTGAGGTTTTTCTTGTGGTATGCCACTGACGTTTTCGTTGAACTTCAGGAAGATTTTCAACTGCTTCAACTTTGAAACAGCGAGTGGCAAAAAAACCCTTTAGCCATTTCAACAACTTCACTTGATTGTTAGGCGTCTTGACTTTATGAAGTCGTCTTTTCATCGACCATCGCAGATGCTTTAGCCATATCCATTTTGATTACTTCAATCTGATATCCCTTATTTAATCTGCTAAGGCAATCAGGAAATGGCTATGGAAGCTTGACATAGTTGCTCTATCCGGTAACAATCCGAACTACATGCCGTCTAGACTGCCATTCGCTGTTAAGCGCTCAAGATCGCATTCATGGGGGGTGAAGGTGCCGAACATCATTTTAAACAACTTCATCGTCGGCTTAGATTGTGCTTTATATAGCTCTCGATTCGCATATGCAGAGCATATAGAATTTTGTCTTAACTTCCCGGGGGGTTCTCTCAAAGAAACTTGCAGAACGTTTGCATTCTATCTGCTCATTGTTGCATTCTGGAAAATAGGAATTGCCGGAACAGGTTAATTACTTTCCACTGTTTTTGCCCCATTCACATCGTTTGTGGTAGTCACCTGAACATTTTAGAAAAGTGGTTCTCTCTGTGCGTTTTTTCCTTTCCCTCCAGGGAAACGATCGCTTCATCGCTAGAGGCTAGAGTGATGATGCTATATCTAAGTCGTTATCTTCTCGAATTTACATATGCATTAATTACCTAGTTGACGATGCCTATAAATCGTTCGTATTGGTTCCTCTATATTGTTGCAACCCCCATGCACTCGATTCTACCTGTAGTAGCAGAGCGTTTAACTTAAGCCATTAGCAGTGATAAACGGGCTGATAACGAGTAATTTAGCGAAAGTTCATGTTTTGCGATAGTATTAAAATCATCGCTTAGTGAATAATGTTTTCATATGTCGGTTGATCGATAAAGAAGGTGATATGGCTATCCTACAAAAATGCGGAACATTAAAATCACTAATGTTTACAAAACTGTGTGCACCAATATCTGATGATTTCACAAGTTATTTCACATTGTTAGCAACCGCGATTCAGTTTTTTCCGCGCTAACTTGGATGAAAATAGAATTTATTGCTGCATAGAAAGTCGCTGTAGGCCATCTCATCGGTAGAATATAAATAATGATTTTTACCTTTTTATGCATGACATAGCTATGCAGTGAGAAAAGGGAGAGGATGTTTACTGTTCAGCTATGTCTCGAATGAAGTGCTCAGATCGGGGTGTTCAAAAAAAATTCTTTTGGGGAGGGTGAGGGGGGGAGGGGGAGGAGAGGAACACAAAGGGCAGGAAACTTGCAATGGGATGGTAGTAAGCATTTCATGTTAAATGTGAGATTTAGCCTGGTTCGGATTTCGTTGATAGCTACTGTTTAATGGGCAGTGAGGCAGTTGTCGGTGTCGCTTCGTGGTGGAGCGTAACATCGACTAAATGGAAAGTGAACGGCAGGACGCTGTTTACGGGTGAACTTTTCACTGCTCATCAAACGGATTAGCAGTTACAAAAAGCATCTCAACGGCTCTCCTTCATTGAAATGTCTATGTGTGTGAAGTGTACTGTGTTGCATCTCATCACGTCCGACCTCAGTGAGGATAGATGTGATTTCCATATGCTCACGTCGCTCATTGTGATGGTAGGTTTCTCCAAATTCTGCACACAGCGCAGTTGCAGCCTTTCTCTTCGACGCTGTAAGAGAGAGGCGCGTGACAACTCTGCAGTGATTCAAGATTTTCAGCTTCCAATCATTTCTTAGCATCTACCATGTGTCGTACCACTTTCTAAATAATACTGTGATAGATCTCTTTCCATGGGCTGATCATATCAGAGATGTCCATTTTGAACACCTAATGTGGAAACATGCGTGAATCGATGGTGTCCAAATTTCTTGTAACATGTCATGGTCTGAAGGATTTTTTCAAATTGGGAACGACATCTAGAACGTCATCTGCACTAAAAAAACGACTCACCGTTCGCGCAGTTAGCGCTCCTCGGTCTCCTTCTTGCTTGCTGCACTTAAGAGAGTGGGGGGAGAGGGGGAGGGGGAGGGGGATGCGGTAGCGTTTGACAAACAAAGATGTTCTCTTTTTTTTTTAATTCCATACGTTTTCTCCCTCGATCTATCAACTTCTGCGCCGATAGAGAGCTTTAAGTTTTTCGGTGTTGTCATTTCTAGCTAATTAGTCACCCGAACAAAAACAATATTCAACTGTGCTTTATTTTATCGAATTTGTTCGGCGTTTATATAAGTGGTCGGTATATTCGACAGGCGAAACTGCAGAAGAAAAAGGAACACACCTATGTACCTTTATATACTTTTTTACGATGCCTTCATATGCAATATTGAATGTAAAATTCCATCAAACGAGCAATTATCACCGATTCTTCTCGCCATTGAAATTTCACTAGGAAGGTAGATGAAACGCATTAACCATGGCAATCAAAACTTAATAAACTAGTATCTTGAGGAATTTCCTAACTCTTAGGTCTTATCATACTTTTCTTTCTCGATTCTAACATTGATATGAGTACGAAAACAGAATCACTCAAAAATTTGTGTGACATCAAAATGAATGAGGCAGCTGATGGAATACTCTTTAAATCCAGAGAGGGTCATAGTCGATCTTGAATTTTGTTAGATATTTGTAGATCGGAGTCTTATGTGAATGAATACACGCATATTATGAATGGAGTTAAAACTACATAGAATTATAAGGTGTCGGACTTGAGATGGGTTTGGATTAAACTAGAGCCAGATCGAAGGCGGATAAAAAGCGGTTTACCCGACTGGAACCGAGTTATGCGCATTTCTGCTGGGGATCAAATCACCGCCACTGGAGCTGAATTTGACCCAGACATACCGTGATGACTTTTTATGTTGATGGTGGATGACGCTTCATAGTGCCATGAAGCGTTTTCTGCAGTGTGATGACATTGCAACAAAGGCGTCGGCGTCATTCTATGCGTAACTGTTGCACTAGGCTTTATTTGCAAGGGTTTGAGCATACTTGCAGCACTAATCTTTTTCCGTTTGTTTCATTAAACGAGAGTTTTGAGACGCTATTTTTGTAGCAAAATTCGTTAAACTGTATTTGGGCAGCAGCAATTTTATCGATTTTCGACGTTTATCGAATGTCAACGAGGTTTATCGATGATGTTTAGTGAGCAGGTGTTTTAGGAGAAGACAATGACTTATTTAACATATTAATTGTAATCTAATTTATAGTGACGCTAATAATAGTTCCCGGTTTTCCGTTGATAAGTTTACGGAAGGTGGGTCGCTTAATGGAATGACACACATCTTATTCAATTAATTGCAGTGATTATCCTATGTGCCTCTCCGGATACGGTCCGCGAGATTATGCTAGCAGCGCACGATTTGGGTATGGCTACCTCTGGTGAATACGTTTTTATCAACATCGACGTTTCAACTGGGTACGTTCAATTCATATTGTAAAGATGCTTCAGCAATTTTTACGCTCTCTTTTATTGCCTTAAAAACTATTATCTTTTTCGACGTCCCAACTCGTGCGATGCATCTATCGCGAATATCCACTGATCAACTTGGCGCTTCCATAATTCAGCTCAAATAATCAAAGAAACTTACATCCGGAAAAGTTTTCTAACTATCCATAAGGGAGAGAGATTTGGCGATCCCAACCCCCTACCCACCTCACTTCCTGCTCCATTTCAGCGCACCAGTCTCTTTTGTTGGCAATCGTCTGCAGATATTCAATTGTTCGTTCACAACTCACACCTCCGGTTCTGCATAGGTGTCAAAATTTTTCGTACCCTATTTTGTCCCTATCCTCTTTTGCTTCGATTGCTAACCTTGTTTTTGGACCCCCCATACAAATCCCTTCCTGCCCCGCCCCCCCCCCTCCTCTGCTCTCCTGTGCCTTCTTCCTTCGATCCTCACTGCTTCTTTGCCGGGATCTCGTCCATTCCTCCATCTTGTCCTTAATTATCTACGCTGTTTTCGTTGGATGCGTTGATTTAAGACCAGTTAGTTTCTCTCATGTCTTTAAATCTTCACGAGTTCATGCTTGATCTCTAGCCACCCCACTGGTCTACTGTACATATTAACTCGTCTTGTCGATCCTTTTCAAGGAACTCTCCATTTAGAGAAACTCTAAGAATATTTTTTAGGCGATATAATTTTATAATAGGAACTTGATGTCGATTATAGTTCTAGTTTAGTGATGATTCACAACTTATGCCTAATTGATGTTTTTGCAGATCACATGCTGAAAAACCATGGATCCGTGCCAACGAAACGAATTCACCTGAGAATGAAAAAGCGAAACAAGCCTATCGTGCTCTAAAGACAATTTCGTTGCGCCGTAGCGATCTCGATGAATATAAAAATTTCGAGTCACGTGTCAAAGAGCGCGCTGAAAAGAAATATAACTATTCAGCCAAAACGGGTAAAGAATATGAGGTGAGCTTTACTTGAGTGTTGGTTAGCTCGTGCTTTTTAAGCTCGAGCAATGAGTTGCATGAAGTTGTTCGAAACAATATGGCATGATGCAAATGTTCACTCAGGATTTTCCACTTGTATAGGTGATCTAGTGATTTGATATCCACTGTTCAATTCTTTCACGTGGATTTGCATTTTCTTTGATATGTATATCAAAATTTCATAGCAACTTGCCAACACAGGCGGTTTTTCTTTTTTCTAGATATGCCAAGGATTTTTTTCTCCAGTGGATTACATTTATTTCTGAATTGGTAGAGAATAATTTATAGATGAACAACTTCATCAGCGCGTTCTACGATGCAGTATTACTATACGCAATAGCGTTGAACGAGACGCTTACGGAAGGGCTGGATCCCCGTAACGGACACAACATTACGAGTAAAATGTGGAGTAGAACTTTCGTTGGTATGTTTACCTATAATGATTTATTTTACCTTCATCATTGCTCGTTCAATGAAAATTTGTAATTCACTTTGGTTCGTTTGCTTTGTATTCTTTGAATTTCATTTTGCATGCAATTTTTATAACTTTTATCAACGTTCGTTTGAATTCTCCGATCGAAGAGACAGTGAACTCTTGCTTGCATTTACAAATTGCCTCCTTCGATGAGCGTATTAATTTTTTTACTTGTTTGTACGTATATTTGTTAGTTTTTTATTGTTTATTTATCTATCAGTATGTGTTTCGACTGTCTATGCTCGGTATATTATACGTGTGTGGTGTGTATTAGCGCAGTGCGTGCGTGTAACTGTGTGTGGTAGGTATCTGCCTTTTGCATGAGTGATGTGTATCTGTTTGTGTTGAGCGTATCTATGCCTGCGTGATGCGTATCTGTATCTGGGTGTAGCAGCTATCCTGGCTTCATTCCTTAGCGGTTAAACACAAATAAGAGCATCACATTCATCCTGAGCGAAAAAGTTTCCTTCATTAAATAAGTATACCCTGTTATCTCTATGACATATTGGGAATAGAGGGTCGGTCGTTTTAGTTAGCACGTCATGTGTTCTTAATGTATGTGAGTAGATTGGCAATAATTCTTTGCTTTTTTGCGTTGTTGCTTAAACTTTGAAAGTAGTCCTTTACATTTCGTAGTTTATTTCAAGGAGACTAGATTCGTTTTTTAAATTCACTATCTCAGATGCTTTTATCCTTGAATTATACATTGTGTAATAGAAGCGTATGGTTTTGCTTCTCTATGGATAATCTGAAAATGAAAGCATTCATCTCTCGTGAACTTTTGCAAATAAAGAGTAGATTACCTAGAGGTTTTCCTGACAAGCTGCCTACAGTCGAAGGTGATTGCATGGCTTGGCACTAACCAGAGGCGCAACTGTACTTTGCAGCGTAACTATGCGCCATAAGTGTAGGGTGATGAAGTTCAATTGTTTCTTTGGTTCCTGAGGAAGATGTTTTCTCACTGAACGTGAAACGATGAAACTTGTTAAGAAAAACCTCGTAAAATGGTTTTAAAAGCTGATGATCTCCGATGTTCACAAGTCAAATTTCATATAAAATTGGTCGATTAAGGAATTATTTGTGATTTTCATGCCTGATGGCTTCTGGCAGTTTTTATGCTGTTCTATGAACAACATCATAATACATTTCATCGCTATCGAGGTAAATCCACACTGCTTGCAGTTAAGCAATAGAAATGACGTCATTATGTTTGCAGCATAATAACTTGATTGTTTCTAAAGCTTAATTGTGTTTATAGGTATTACGGGTAATGTTTCGATCGACGAAAATGGTGATCGTTATTCCGATTACTCGTTACTCGATCTTGATCCTTCTCAAGAAAAGTTTGTTGTAAGTTTTATCAATTCTTTTCCTCTCTCTTTTTCCAGTCATATTTATGCATGAATGGCGCCTAATAAAAGTGAAAAAAAATTGCTATTCTTTAAAACAAAGTATTAAAAATGGGACTTCATTTTGCTTCGTTTCTGTTTCTTTCCCCTCCTCTCTCTATCTATATCCCTGTCTCTGCCTCTCTCTCTCTCTCTCTCTCTCTCTCTCTCTCTCTTTGAAAAATGAAAGCTTTAGACAGTTTTTGATTGATCATCGGCTCATTTAATGATGCTTCCGTTTGGAAGCCGCTCGTTAATGCAGCGAAAATTTGCGACTTAATGACAAGTTAGAACGATTGCTCGGCATGCTGTCACTTCAGGGCACAAAAGCCAACGATACAGCAGTTTATCGAACGACCTGAACTCGTTGAAGTTTATTAAAAGTTTCTATGACATACTACTCCCCGATAAATGGCATTTCCGCACAAGTGCATCTTTTTTATTACATCACCTAAGAATTTCATGAATTATATTGATTGATCGAAAACGATAAGTGATTTCGGAAGGTTTTAAGTAAGTAATCAATTATAGGAAGTGGCTTATTATTCGGGCGCATCTAATGAACTCAAACAAGTGAGTGAGTTTCATTGGGTTGGCGGCAGTCCTCCAAAAGACTCACCGATCTGTGGCTGGGATCACTCGAAGTGTCCAGAGGGATACCCCGTCTACGTCTACCTTCTCCTTGGATCAGCCATCTTCATTCTGATTCTTATGTGCGGCTTCATATATTTCTGGAGGTAGGTTTTTCGTTTATTTACTTCTACGTGATTCGTGAAAATAGGAAATATACGAACACCCCTCCTTCCTCCATCTCTCACCACTCCCCTCTCACTTCATATAAAGCCTGATTTGTATGCAGAACTATAAGATCGAATTTACTGCTCACCATTGTTTATCATCTTGTTGACCAGAAGAAATAATCCTACTTTTAGGGATTTTGCCCATCTTTATCTTCAGAATTTCTTGATTTCTTTCATTCGTTTTTCATCAAATTTTTTCCCTTAATTTAGTACCGAACCTTTCTCCATTTAAATCGGTTTTTTTCTCTCTCCCTTTCCTCTTTTTTATATTAGTGGTGCTAAGGGGATCGCACACTGAGTGGTAAAACAAGATAGTCTGCTCATAACTTTTGCATTAGCCTTTGTGGGTTTGTCGTTCGTTTGCTGTCATATTTAAGTTGCTCATTTACTTATGATGCCTTCATTTATTCATTCGCAGCCAGAAGCAAGAGGATGCGGTCAATAACATTAACTGAATAGTGTTGAAAGTTACATAAATGCAGGGGAAGATACTACCCATTCACCAAGACATTGCAAGGGGAATATATGGTCTGTGGTGTTAGGCATATAGTCAAATCCATGTTAGATGTTAGGCTCACANTATATATATATATATATATATACATATACAGTTGCTCGAAGGAACCATCTTTCCGAAGCTATCAACATATCGTTTAAAGAACAATTCACCTTCGGCATTAGGTATGCCCATTTAATGTTATGTTAAGTGATGAGTGAATCTACTCATTAAAGGCGGTATCGATTGGAAGCGGAATTAGCGGCAATGTCATGGAAGATACGATGGGAAGATTTGAATGGTGACGAGAGCAAAAAAGAAAAGAAAAAGAATAAACGTTCCAGAAAGGTGCACGGTTACCAGTATGAGTCGGAAGCGTTGCTTAGATCTAGCAGCAGAACTTCGGTGACCAGCGATAAGGTGAGCATATTTGCTTAGCTTCCACTATTTATTGCTTTAATCGTTACATTATTTCTACTTCTATGAAAACTGATCTTCATGGACTCAACCATGCCAATACCTGTTTAATCACTGGATTGGAACGTAACTTGAAACATGCCTGGATGTTCGCGTGGTCTACAAACTGCATAACTTTCTTAATAAACTGGGGTTTATAATGAATTAGATTCTAGCACACCTGAATACCTAAAAGCATATTTGGAAGTAGATACTTACGTATATCTTCGTTTACTTATTCATTTGCATTAAGCAGTACACATGTTATGGTCTTGAATGTCATTTGTGTTTCTATGTTTCTGCTCGTTGTAATATAAGGGGCAATACTGAAACAACGTTCAGATTCGAGGAGTGGGAGGGAGAAGAGGGATGAGGTGGGGTGGAGTGGTAATTTCAGATAGTGATGTCTCAAAAAAGGCGCCGTACGGAGCAGTTTTTTTTTTCACTTTTCAAGCTCATTTTCACAGCTTCAATCGTATGAGTTCACAAGCGACCAGAAATTTTGGGCGAATTTTTTTCTCCATATAAAGTGGAACGAAATTCTCTAGCTAAGTTGTGGTTGTGGATAGAAGGGGGGATTTCTCCTTGTCAAGCTTAATTTCTTTAAAAAAACCCCCCTTCAATTGAATCGTTATTATTTTATTTCTTTTAATTTTCGGTTGTATTGAATATTGATGGATTTTGGTGCAATAATCCCTCATATGAATACATATCTTAGCACATTGATTTATTGGGTGATATAAGTGATATCTTTTCATTTCATTGAAAAACGATTTGCGCCAATATTGAGCACATTCGTTTCCGCTTGTTCTTCGTCTTCAATCTTTCTTCTGCTTTGTTTTCCTTTTTTTTCTTTCTTTTTTTTTTTTTTTGAAAGAATTTGAATTGCCCAAGATTGGTTTAGCCTATGAATCTTTTAACGAGAGTCATTTATTTTTTGGTACACTAGTTGAGCGAATATTTGAAAGCTTAAGTCATGTGTTTGCCTCACTATGCTAGATGTCTTCAGTTACCACTGTGGCTGTATTCGTATGATACAAAAAATTAAATTGTTGGTAAAGTATGGGAAACTCTTATGTTGCCCACAGAATATTTCCGATGATCTTATGCACCTTGAATCTCTTAATGCTTAGGAATAACTTAAGCTAATTTCGCTATTTCAACAAGCGGTGGACATGATCAGTGAAGTGGTGCACGACGTCTTCTTTACCAATGCTTCGCTTTATAGATTTGAAGAGAGAATGAATGCTGCTGAATAGGTGAATTGTTGTTGGCCGTAAATATAATGTAGAGATTGCTATAGCAGTTGGCGATCTATCATCTGAATTGTAATTTTCAGATGCAAAGCGATGAGTTTCTAGCATGCGATTAGCTTGCGCGATGTTGTTTCGTTGTTGTTGTTGTTGTTTTTATTGTTGTTGTTATTGTTAACGGATAGTGGATTATCTGACTGCAAAATCATCTCACAGCATGTCTTATTTTATTGGCTTTATAGTAGTTGTTATGTGTTACAAATTATAACATACAATTTGCATGAAAGTTCCACCTCTGTGAAATGCCTTCTTTTTATCGTTCTTTACGCTTTTATTCGTAGTGATTGTTATACGTATTTAGGTGTATTTAGAATATTCAGCTTGCTGGACAGGTATCTATTTCGTTTTTCTCCTAAAATCTTTTTTTTTTTGCATCGATTGTTTTGGTGATACATAGCTTATTGCATTTGATGACTTATTTCTAGATGAATTTGAATGGAGAAAAATTTTTGCTATATGACATGAAGGCTTTCAAGAGATATGAAGTGTATATCTGGATTGTAACTGGTACTAGTCACTCTGACACGTTTTTCGATCAAAAATTTCATTCCTATTCTTCGTCACCGGTTTTGACCGTCAGCAAGTACTTATTATTGTTATTGTTGTCGTTATTGTTGTTGATGTTGTTTTTGTTATTGTTGATGGTGTGAAGTCCTCATTTTACCAGCGAAATAAAGCATAAAACCAAACAGAAGAAAAAATAAGGTACGGAATCGTAATTTTCAAAAAATTCGGCGTCATTTAGGCAAAAGCTTATAGGTTTTTTCGACGTCGAAATACTTTAGTCACCTAGTGAACACAAAAACATTTTGCGCTGAAATGACATCAATAGGAAGCTTGTTCCACATTTCGATGACCTAAGAAAGAAACGAATGCAGAACTGAATTCAAAAGAAATCATTTAGCGTTTTTGCAATTACTGTTTTATGAGCTACTTTCGATCGTAAAAAGAATTAACTTTCTTTTCAAAGGTAATTAAAAAATAAAACAATGGTTGTGATGAGAAATGAAATCTTATATGATGATTTAACCGTATTCATTACTTTTTGGGGGGGGGGGTGGGTGCCGTACTTGAAACCATCAAAAATGCCGCCCTCTGATCATATTTAGGCTGAGCGCTTGTCCGCTTCATCGCCTCTACCTCTTTTCTCCGCCCTTTCATTTGTGGCCTAGACTTACGAGCGACAATTTCTAGTCTTCAGTTGTGGCTATCAATTGTTTGAACCATATGATTGCTGTTTCTGATACTAAATGCTAGATGTTTTATTTTTTGAATCGGGCTTACCTTAGTGTTTCATTGGCCGCACGAAGTTCACATCATTGTGCCAACGTCATGTTCATCACAGAATTATATCCACCGGAAATATTTAGGAGATGGGATATCATCTTATTCGTGGTGTTTGTTATACGAGCGGTGCCTGGGGAGTGGGCAAGATTTCCCCCCTCGCCCTCCCCCCCCCTCCAGCCTGGACTCTGTTGTGTGAAATGCGCTGAATTAGAGATTGCAGTGAAGAACGTCTAGGATGATTGTTGTAGCACAGAGAAGCCAATCAATGTTTGCCGAAAATCTATAAATGACCACTTTCTCGTATTTCGTTTTGTTATATTCTTCTGAATTGCTCACTATTTGATTTATTTCTCGTCTATATGACAATGTAATTTTGAAATTTTCTAACCAAATTTATACTTATGCAATGTTATTGTTTTTTA
Organism: Baylisascaris schroederi; assembly: GCA_006503575.1. Taxonomy (NCBI): domain Eukaryota; kingdom Metazoa; phylum Nematoda; class Chromadorea; order Rhabditida; family Ascarididae; genus Baylisascaris; species Baylisascaris schroederi. The sequence continues at coordinate 222,325 of QEWY01001664.1, read as the reverse complement.
AATCTAAGCACTTGTTATAAGATATTATTTACTAGTTAGTACGATGTGGGATGTTTCTACTTTCTTTGTTGTATAGCGAGAGAGAGCTATTTCCTAGCTGTTACGGTTTTTTTAGAAACGTTGTATGGGAGAGGGGTGGAACCCCTCTACTAACCAGAATTTTCACATAGTGATTTGAAAATTTCTGTTTTGAGTGTGTAATGGTTTTCATTTTTATGATTTGATGGCATATGAAATGTTTACTAATTGTTCTTCCAAGATATCACATTTGGCACAAATAAAAATTACAAAGTAAAAGTAAAAGTTATAAAATGCGATGAGTAATTCAGCTTGTGAGGGATATTTCCTTAAAGAAGCATTGATATTTGATGTGAATAATTATGTTGGATACATTTTTTGCATTTATTTGCTTATAAATTTTTGTCATTTACTTACATGTCCTCTCTTCTTGTATGAATTTATTTCCGCAAAAGAATTGACGTTTTATGAGTTTGTTCGATTGTCTAATTTTGGCCGATATCGGCTGTCACTTATTAATATCTTCAATTTCATCAACTAATATGTAGTTTAAGTGAGCAGATTTGAGGGTTTTTTTTTCTTTTTTTCAAATGAAGGTAGTGAGGAATGGGAAATAAAAAGAATTAAATGATAAGTGTGAATATATATTTCTGCATATATATGAATAAATAAGATGGCTTTATACTCGAATAAACTCTCTGCAGCTTGAGGACGACGAGCACGATTTGATTGCAATCCGTATGAGATTGGTAGGTCGCATTTTGCATCACACGGTCTTGTCAGTGTTTGTGCTGCACATTGTTGTTGTGATCGTCACTCCTCCTTATCTACTTTTATTGTTTTTATGCTTCTTTGTTCATATTGCATGAAATTTATCTATGCATGCAACCGGCTAATTTGAATCATATTTGTGCATATCAATGGCAATATCTTTCTTTCTTTTTTCTGGGTGTTACGATTTGGTCAATGCAGTCCGATTTTCTTTTGTGACAATGAGTTTTGTGCCATGAAGTTATTCCCTTTTCCGTCCACCCTGTCGTGTCCTTTCTGCAGATGAGCAGTGAATTTATTTTATATGGACGTCCTTCTTTACTGGCGTGTGGTCGATTTTTTGATCCTTGACGAGCGTCCCAACAAGGAGCATCTGCCCGACTTTTTTCCTTCTCAACTTTTCTGTCGAAGCTAAGGCCCCAACAAACCGATTCCTAGCCGAAAATCCTCTCCCTGCACCGTGCTACTTCTAAAAGAATTGTTCCAAAAGATGTTCGCTAAACCTTGTTTTGCTAGCAATCATTTCCCTTGACCTTCGCTAAACGGAGCAAAAGGAAAGTGAGGGGGATCTGAGCTATTCAGTTCTCTTCACTCATATTAACCACTGATCCAAACGTAAGTGAATTCAGGCTACTTGTTATGTTGACTTTTCATTGAACAATCCAGGGAGCGATATCCACGAAGACTGCATATCAGAACAAGGAGTTGAGTAATTCTAGCACATACTTGCTTCTCTCATTCTTGTTGGCATTCTTTGTGAAATCGTATCCCTCACAAGCGCAGACTCTTATGGATGGGTCGACTGGTTTTTCATCAATGAAGATATGGGGAGTAGAGGGTTGTAATCGTGGCGTCGCTCATGTTAGGCGCGTCAGCTTGTCCAACGATTCAACCTATAGGGTGGGCACTGAGGCGTTGTGTAATAGTGCTAGCATGAGCTGTTTTAAGTAGGGAATCATTCATAGGGGCTCTCCTCTGCTGTATTGGACTTCCTTTGGTTAGCTGCAGTGATTCAGAATGACGTTGTTGGCTCGTTTCTTGTTGCATTCAATGCGTTTTGCGTTTTGGAATGCTTTTATTTGTTGATGGGTGCAACTGTGATGACGAAAATGATCTCTCTGTTAACGTCGCCTCAGTTTTCGCTTTAAAGATTTCTTTAATTCTTGCTAAAATTGCGTTGAATGTTTGCAGATTATTGCTTATCACACTCCCTGATACACAACGCATTTTTCAAAGCGGTATAAATTAACCAAAATGCTAAAGGATGGGGGGGAGGGGGGGGGGGGGGGGGGGGGGGGGGGTGGGGGGAGGAGGACTTGGTGAATATGAGGCGCTGTTCTTTTCTTCTGATTTCTTTGAAATATGGAAAATACGAATGCGATGGTGTACAAATTTTTATATTTTGAAGTTGATGGATGTGTCTAGTAATTTTCTTTTGTTATTATTTTCGCTGTTAATGAATTCCGTTTTATTTTTCGATTGTAATGAGGAATTCTATGGGAAACTCTAATTAACCGCATTATTTTTTCTTTATTATTTATAACTGTGTTGTTTTCTCTATTTCCTTCTTTTTTTTTCGCTACAATTTTCAGTTACTACGAGTTTCATCAATATGTTCTTAAGTGAGCTTCACCCCTTCCATCTTCCCTTCCTCACCTCATCCACTGATTTTTTTTTTAATACGCATCAAAGTTCTACCTCTCTGTGTTGACACAGAATTGTTTCTACTCGAAAGAAGGACGACAGGCTGTCTTAACACTTTCAGTTGTTTTTAGTTTTTTAAGACATCCTTTCCTATTGTAAGAAGAGAGGTGGTGACCACATCTGATTGCTCTATCGAGGTTTGGCTTGTTTGCACCGGCTGTCAATAAATCGTATAATGACTGCTAAATTTGGTCATCATTGAACACATTCGACAGCATATCATTTGATGCACACATTATCTGTGACGAATTTTGCATCCTGATTGAGCATTTCCGCTTATTTGTGGAATATCACTCAAGTTGACTGTCTGTTGTTTCCGTATTCATCACTGCATTATGCGCAATTTTCACCACTAACGGCTTAAACTTCTTTGTCTTATAATATACCTCACGCAACATCTATTCCCAAAGCGCATTAACCTTAAGATGATTGGTCACTTCCTCACCTTTGAACATGACGATGCAATTTTCGTATAGTAATTTTCGTATGATAGCCCATAAGTGGGCTAGATACATAAAGCCATAGTGATGGTATTGTTAACATATTTTATTAGTTTCTAAGCGATTGAAATCTTGTTGATTTTTTTACACCATGTTTAGTTGTGAAAAAGAAGTGAAACAAGACAAAAATATGAGTGAATTATTGTGCGTTAACCCGTTGCAGATAATACTTCCAGTAGATTATGCTATTGAAGCTTGACAAGGGAACAATTTTCAACGTTATGTGCTTGTTTGATGCAAGCTTCTCATTATATCTATGTTTGTTCACCTATCTAATATAGGTACAAAAACTTTGTATTCTTTGTGATTTCAAGGTAGCGGTCTTGCTGTTGCTTCGGAATTCGAGTCTGAAGGGGGGGGGGGGCATTTTTGTTTACCAGCGTCGACGGTATAAGAACTTGCTTGCAGATATCTTTGTTATGGCTGCATTTTGCAGATTGCATGAGCATACGTGCACTTTTTCTTTCATGTTTTGTGTTGTTTTCTTAAGGTGGGAGACACTCTTTAATCTTCCAAGCAAGCAAGGTGTTGAATCTCTCTGAAAATGTTGGTGGTACCACTTTCTCTTGAAGAATTCCGATTCTCCTCCCCCCCCCCCCCCCCCCCCCCCCCCCCTCCCCCCCGCTTCACCCTCCCCTTAGAATCGGATCATAGCTGGAATTTTGGAATTCGAGCGACTAATGATAGTGGTACAAGTCATTAGTGCGTATTAGCAAAAACTCCACCACCAAATGAAAGCGTTAATTGGCCATTTGGCCTGTATACCTTTTTGAAATAGTCTATTGGACGATATTGGTACTTGAATAGTAAATTAATAAACCCTTTCTGGTGCTGTATTAGTTCTTATTGAACAGGTGAACTATGCGAAAAATGGCTGTCATTTTTTAAAAATAAAGTGCCGAAATACCACTAAATGCTACAGATGGTGCTATTCAACACATCAAACCACGAGGTGACAGTTTAGCACTGAAAAAAAAACGAGAATTTTTCAGTAAAATTTTTTTTCAGTTCATTTTTCATTTCAAGATTTCTGTTGTTAGCAAGTGGTCGATTATTTTTAGTTGATGGGATTGATTTTAATAGGTATTATCTTTAATGATCGCAGCAAACCAAATGAGATTGATATGAATTTTTCAGCGAAGTTCAAGTTCGGGTGCGACACGTAAAATCTCCGCAATGATCGATCGTAAATTCAGTATTTTTACGCGGAAGAAGTCATCACCAACTCAAGATAAGAACAATCAACAGATGAATAATCATAATCATGTTAGTATAGATTTTCGATTGAGTGCATTCATATTACGTTCATTTCATTTAACAAATACATATAGTGCTGTTCGTTGAATCATATTTAACTGCATACACATTGTTATCATTAAACCTATCTGAATTATCACTAAGCTGAATGCTGTATCGAATTCCTTTTCGTCAACTTTGTTTGATAAAATTTAGGCAGATATTCTTTCGATTATATGCAGTATTACTATGCGGGCTTGATGTTTTTTTTTAAAGAATACACGTAAAGCGGTTCTTTCCTGGGTAGCATCTAGGAGAAAGTGGCTTGTTTTTTTTTGGTGGAGTCGGTTCCTGCAGCCTTTTGTTCATCTCTATGAAAGATCTTGTATCCTAGAAAGGTTTCTATTCGGAAGGACCTATATTCAAACAAATACGCTAGACACTGTAAGATCTGTGCATCTGTTGTTAATAGTCTATGTTTTCCTACTTTCCTAGTTTCATCCCTCCTCATTCCTCTCCTATTCAGTTACCGCAGAGTTGGGCGGAAAAGATGCTTCCCTCCTCGCTAAAGTTGAACCGTAAATAACTGAAGTTTAGAACAATTGAAGTTCTGAAAGATTTCGAGCCTTTAAAGAAAGTTTTTTTAGGTGGACAACTCGCAGTCACCGTTCGCATCGAATGTGGAGGGCGTACACTTTAAGGAGGGAGATGTAGAAGCTGGCGACAGACGAGTCTCGTCTCCCATTTCAACGAATTCGGATGCGACTTCTAAGAAGAAAAAGTCCTCGAATGAGGACGAATTCGAATTGCAAACCAAGAAGAGCATCTCACTTCGAAATCGCAAACTCTCTTTCGGTGGTCTTAGCATAAAGGTGATCATTATTTTTTTCATTCTCATCACTTAATCACTCTACTGTAAACGGATGACCAATTTATTCATATTTTAACAAAGAATGAAAATGTTCATTGGTTTCTTGATTCACCTCATCTAGGTGTTTCGTTCTCTATTTTACCTCCCAAGCTAATGTAATGCTATTTTTGCTGAATTTTCGTCGACTTTTAACTGACATTAATTGCTGGGCGCATTATTGCTTGGTCTCCTCACCTAAGAGGTTTAGACGGTCGTAATGATTGGGAGGGAAATCTCATTATGAAAGAATAAAAAAGTGAAGATTTGATGTTGGTTTCAAATTGTTTTTTAATCAAAGAAGTAGCTATACAAGACAAAAGGTTCAAGCCTAATTTTGTTTAGATATATGATTGCATGATGAGTGGAAGTGTTTTAAAAGTGATATTATGGATAGTGAAGGTGGTAAAAAAATGAATAGATGGAAAAAACCATAGAGCACTGTGTTGTTAATTTTTGCAGTGCTATATCAAATGAAATAAAGGCTTCAAACTCAAAACCCTCCCCCACTTTCATTGTAGTGGCTGAGAATATGGTTTATACTGACTGTTGGTTTTATATTTTTATTCATCTCTATACAGTTTTCATTAGAACGGGAAGGGGCGAGGAAGGTGGAATGCACAGGTGAGAGCACTTGCTGGCTGCATAAGCTGCATAAACGTTTTCTTGTTATAGAGTGGCGGTTCTGTGGAAACGATACAAATGCAAAACAATGCTCAAATCTACACAAAAACTGCGATATATAAGGTGGGTGCTTTTGCTTACCGAAATCATTTTTATTCACCTTGTTGTGTGCTTCTTCATGAGGCGGCTGAAGATTTATCTGTACGAGATGCTTATTCCAGAATTACCTACCAAAGTCATACTAGTAGTAGACAGTGCAGATGGTTATCGTGAAAGTTTGCAACGATAATGAAAACTGAAGTCATCGAGGTTGTATTTTTGTTTCCTCTAAGCTTGACTTTTATCTGTGATGAGAAAGCCGAGATCTTTTTTACCTAATTTCTTCAACCTCTTGGCTAAGGCATATGGCTGGTCAAGGCTACATATGCCAGCCTGATACTTACTGCTGTCTGATCTCGTGCAGACTTCAACTTCTGCATATTGCATGACTGCTGTCTGATCTCGTGCAGACTTCAACTTCTGCATATTGCATGACGGGGACCATTTATTGTTGCTGATGAAGTGAAATTTATCAACGATATCTTAGATGAATTAAAATTAGGTATTCTAAATGCCTACTGGAAGGATCTATTGAGTGAATCGGTGAGTGATTTAAAGCTTCCATGAGATCGATAGAGAAGGAAGGGAAAAAGCTATAAGGCTGTAACAGCTGGAATTATAATAAACGGAAGAGTGAATAAAGTTGGAATTATTCGGATCTATAGAAACGAATCTAGCGTTCTTCCAAAACCTGCCGTACAAAGTGAACTGCGAACGTTTCAGTTCAGTGCTTTTTGTTAGGCGAAACAAACATTCGAAAAAGCAAGTATGTGGGATACACCTCTGAGTAGCTGTCAATGATGCCGCTTCGAAATCACGACGTCTTGGTTGAGATGCGAAAACTGAATTTTTTTCTTCATTGACGATTGTCTCACTGAAAAATCCATCGTAAAGCCTGAAAAAGGGCATAAGCTTTGACGTAAGCAATAAGAGTAATATTTATGGGAATATAGCGAATAAAAATCTTCTAACGTGGTTGATCAGCGCCTTCTGTATTTGTTAACGTCGATAAATTTTACTGCTTAGAGAGTTTCCTTGTTAATAGAATGTTGCTGACGTTCATATACTTTAGGGTACGATTGTGGCCGTCAAAAAACTCAACATTGATCCGAAGAAATATCCAAAACTTGAGCTGTCTCGTGCCTTGTTAATGGAATTTAAGAGGATGAAAGATTTACAACACGATCATATTACCAGGTTTGCGTTCTCTATTTATTTACATTATTTACAAAAAGAGGAATAATGTTTATTGGGTGTGTTTTAATTTTATACACGTTTTTATGTTTTCCATTTAGCAGACAAAATTTTTGCTCATTTTATTAATCATATCAAGGGAACTCCGCATGTGCATTCCGCTCCTTGAAAATTGCTATAGAATTTCCCTATTGAAAACTCCTTTCTGGAGTTGAGTGTGGCTCCTGCATTATGACCAATAGCACTCTCTGTGACCGTTGAGCAAAACTTGAGTGTGAAATTTCTGACGGTTAGCACTGAATACGAAAGCAATTTCGATTTCCTAAGCGCTGCTTTTAAATGAATCTGCAAAAGATTTGATAGCGCATCATCAGTTGTGTTCGTACACTGATGCGTAATTCCGGTATTGCTTCGGTATGATTTTGCATCGCTCAGGTATACCGGTATTGCTCGTGCATGTTTCGTTTTGCTGTTCAGGCATTTGTGCACTTGCTTGGGTAGAACTCGAAGGGCGCACACCATCTTAGTCATCGAGTTTGATTCCCCTCTTTGATTGGACTTTGTTTGAGATATGCCACACTATTGCAGCACTCAACTATTCCATTTGAGAATGCGTTGAGTGGAATGTATACATTTTTTTTCGAATTTTCTTTTCAGGTCTATTTTATTGTCTAAAATCAATTTCAGGTTTACCGGTGCTTGCGTTGATTGTCCACATTATTGTCTTGTTCAAGAGTATTGTCCTAAAGGTTCATTGGAAGATATTCTAGAAAACGAGAAGATCGAACTCGATAAAATGATGAAATATTCTTTGCTACATGATTTGGTTAAGGTGAGCTTTTAAGGAAACAATTTGATCAAATCTATGAACGATTTTTTTTTTTTCAGTGGGTCATTCGATAAATTACGATCATTGCAGAAATAGAAAATTACGCATGCGATGAGCGTTTTATTTCTGCAATTAAATAGTCGCAATGAATTATCTCGAAACGAACAAAAAAACTAGAGGAAAATTTGGACGGGATAGCCAATACGATATTTATTTTTTGCTGCGAATTATCGGTCAATATAGCCACTAAATGAGAGCAATTTAGAACGTGGTTTTATGTTGAAAATGAGAAGCATTCAGTTGAATTCTATGAAATTATGTCTAGTCTGGCATAATGCCGCAAATGTTATTTCCGGGAAAGGGACATGGCAAACTCAGAAGAATTACCTTCGAGATTAGCATAAGTAAAGCGCATGCGAGATTTTTATGGGTCAAATTGAATGTGGACCCATTCTAATCAAAAATTATGTGTTTAGAATTTCTTCTATTTGAATTAGTAGAATTTGTTGTGAGATTTTCGATTGTCTAGTATACATGATGATGGCGCAGCTGTTTGCCTAAAATTCTTTTTCTCATTCCCCAAAATAAATTCCTTATAACGCGAGAAGAATTTGGGAATTCCCTTTTCCTCTTATTTTCCTTCAGACGTTCACCATGATAGAGGCAAGATGAACTTAAAGAGGACAGTAATGTTGATGTTAGTTTGTAATAAATTTATGGATTTGAATGTTTAAAATTACTTAGTATCCAGAAATGTTGAATGAATTAAGAGAGATGCTAAAGTGCATTGGTCAAAGAATTGCCACTTCATTGATATTTACGACCATTGAAGTTGTTTCAAGCTATGTTTCATTCGATTGGGTTCGTTTTGAGGAACGCATTCACCGTAATTGTATTTCTCACATCACGGCCAATTTTTAAAAGCTCATTCATCTTATTTTTACTATATAGAATCTTTGAGGTTAGGTCTTTATTTAATATTGAAATCTTATTTGAAAATCTAAGGAAATAGACCTACTGGAGGGCAATGGATCGTATGCACTGATGAATGGGAATGGTAAACATGTATTTTCAACATATTGCCAAGGGATGGTCATTTATATGAAATCGGCAACGCTAAAGTGCATATTAGAAACGGCTAAGGCATGCAACAGGGAAGACTTGACTTATTCATTCGTTATTGTTTTTCTTGAGCCATTAATCTAAGAGTGAAATTAGTGAGTTGTATTGCTCGTTTTTTTTGCACTTCACAAGATGAATATGTGATTCAACTCATTCTCATTTTCCTCTTTTGTTGAAAGTCGAGTTTATTTGATATTCTAGTGATGTTACTTAAGAGTATTGGAATTATTTATTGAAGAGATCCTACTTGAAAATAATTGAAATTTATATTGCTTAATATGTATATTTATATTTCAGGGAATGTACTTCTTACATAGCAGTTATGTTGGTTCACATGGTAAATTAAAATCGTCGAATTGTGTTGTCGATAGTCGTTTCGTTTTGAAGGTGACAGATTTTGGTTTTCATAAATTACACGCAATGGAAGATGAAAATATCGACGAAATTGGAGAGCATGCATTTTATCGGAGTTAGTTCTTCCTTCTTTTTTTCGTTCAGTTTTTACTTTCTTTTTTTTTTACACACAACATTTCTCATTCTTCATGGATTGAAATGAATGAAGAGACCACTTTAGAAAAAAAAAATGTTTGTCAACAGTTGTATCCTTACTCCCATTTTAAACCACTCGGATGACTTATTACGGTAATCGTTTAGCGTGACGTCATTTAACGCCAATAAAGGGGTATTAGAAAGGAAAGGAATGGCCTGGAGGAGAGGGGAGAGGGTGTCTATAAGGACTCGGCCAACATATTTTACTTCACTTTCGGCTGTGGCTAAGAATGATAGTATAGGACAGGTGTTTGTTGCGGTATTAGTCGACCTCTCAAGATCGTATGTTTGCTAGCTACAACTATTCTAATTTAATGCATAATGAGGCTCTAAATTTAAGCATCGGAAAAAATATGCGAAGAATCACTTTTTTCAAAAGAGAAGCAAGAAAGGGAAAGAATTTAATAGCAATCGAAATACTTACCAGAGCATTTTTGCAACACTCATTATCAAAAACCATCAGTCAACTTCCGTTGTTTTTTTTTTGATTTTTTGTTTTTTTTTTTTCAATTTTTTTTTCTGGGATTTTCGCTTCCAAACGAACAACTGTGAATGACCTATATAACCGAGCGCAATCCGTAGACATTTATATAAGTTTATCTCATTTTGTCAGGAATCATTCGTTATATTAAATAAATTCTCATTAACGTTGTATGAAAGCTGATTAGTTCATCGTCTAGCTTATTCCAGAAAAGTTATGGACAGCACCAGAAATCCTACGAAATCCATCTGCGTTTCCACCGAACGGTACAAAAGCGGGCGACTCGTATAGCTTTGCAATTATCTTACATGAGATGTTATTTCGAAAAGGTGTTTTCTTTATGGACGATGAACCATCGCCAAAAGGTATGCCACTAGTTGCTTGTTCTCTATAGGTGCATTTCTTCTCATTTCTCAAAGAGGTCATTGAATGGGAACCGTAAAAATTCTATCCTTCTTTTGGTAGTGTATTTTTATGTTCTTTTACCATCTATTACTATAGTACAAAGCAGATTTAGCATTCTTTGACGAGTAAATAGGTGCTCTAATGTATTCAGTGTATTATTTTTCTTGATCATGCATTTTTTCATAGCATATAATTTTATACAAGAGCGAAAATTGCTGAACATTTTAATTCAAAATTCGATAAAATCTGATTGAAATAAATGCGTTGAGAACATTTTTCATAAATGAACATCCTATATCCCGCTAATTTATCAGCTGATAGCCATCAACGTCGTTTTGTATGGTCCAACCCCCCTCCCAATGAAATGCCTATTTTTACAATACAACAATGTGCATCATCCGTTAATCTATCGTCATTGGCGAACGATGCAGTGAATAAATTCATTCGAAATGTAATGTTAGCAATTCACCGAAATGAACAAAATATGTTTAAATTTCGAAGAAAAGATTACCGATCGTTGTGAAAGATTGCCAACATGATGGATTCATTACAATTTCATATAAATAACTTGTTATGGGCAAATCCCTTGATCATGCGGTTGTTTTTTATGCAAAATATGATCAGGATGGCATATCAGTTCATATTGAAATGATATTTTCAATTTTGAAGAGATCTATGATCGTGTGCGGAAGGAGCCGGGTCCCGATGAAGAGCTATATCGACCACAGATTCCTGAATCGGCACTGAGTGACGATCCAATAGAGCCACATTTGATAAATCTGATGATGGGTTGTTGGGCAGAAGAAACGCACGATAGGCCCGATTTCTCGGTTATCAGGAAAGTGGTCCGCTCTCTGAACAAGTTAGTTTGCATCGTTTTTCAGTGGTTCCGTTTTTCATAAGTGATGTTTTCAGTGATTCATTTGATTACGCTAGCCGTTAGTCCATCTTTGTTTTTTCGTTTTTTTAAATTTAAATATCAGCAGCGTGTCGCTTAGATCTTCTCATTAAATTTCTCTTATTTGTTCGTCACCGAAACAGAACTTTCATATTACTGAAGAAAATGATGTTCCTGTCACAAATCCGAGCAACGAAGTGGATATTATCCTCTTTTCCACTCTTCATTCTGATTTCGGTTTTTTGCTACAGTAATATCAAACAGAATGTTTGCATTTCCTTATGCAGTTTATTTTAGAAATAATGAAACGTCAAATTTGGTGGACAATTTGTTGAAGCGAATGGAACAATATGCGAACAATCTTGAAGGATTGGTTGAGGAGCGCACACAAGAATATTTTGCAGAAAAGAAGAAAGTTGAAGATCTTTTACATCAGCTCCTACCGCCATCCGTCGCAGATCAGGTATATTCCCCTTCTTTCTTGCTCGATCAACTTGCCCATTATGCTGAATCGGTGTATGTATGTGTGCTTGCGTCCGTGTGTATATGTTTGTATTTGTGTGTATGGTGTGTATGTGTGTGCAGTGTGTTGCGTATGCGGGCATCGGTGTGTATGCGTACTTTTCTATTCAGCAGCTTCGACTTGAGAGCGGCTGATATCGGAGTTATGAATTTTAGTAGTTGTGCTACATACATAGAATCAGCGATCTTTTATTCGAAGTCCCAAGTTCCTTTAGTTCCATTTTAGAGATGTTCATAAGCAATTAGACGCGCTAGATATTCTCATGTATTTTACAATTGTTTGGATTGCATTCCTTCCTAAACCAGCCGGAAAAAAAAGAAATGTTTTATAGATTTGTGGCAGATAGTTGGATAATTTTTCATATTTAGTGCATTATTCCGCATGTTTTATTATTTATTCACAGCTTGCGAAAGCAGTCAGTCTTATGAGCGGAACGCAGACTCGCAGATCGTGTCAGTTCCGCCTTCTCCACTTGTTTTTGAGTAATTTTATCTTATTTCTCCGACAGCAATGTGAAAAGAGAGCATACTGAAAGTAGGGTGGTTTTTATAAGCAACTGCAAAACCATTTCCTCGAACTCAGTCATAGAACGCTGAATCGTCCTGAGGCTGAATATTCTAATTGCGGCTCCTGGTGTGGCAGCCGTATGCTTCCTCTCCGCCTTCCGACTACCGTACACATAAAAACGGCCTTTCGCATTCTATTATTTTATTTTGGTTTTTTTTTTTTTAAATTTTCGAACAAAAAAGAACTGATTTCTTCTGGAAGTGCACATAGTTGAACAAATCGTTTCAGCTGATAAGCGGTCGTGCAGTGCAAGCGGAAGCTTTTGATAGTGTAACAATTTATTTCTCTGATATTGTTGGGTTTACCGCACTTTCCTCAATGTCTACTCCTATGCAGGTTGGTTCGGTTTTCAATTGCTTCATTTCGGAGCTTACTGCACGAGCAACCCTCAATCTCTTTTTGTAACAATTCTTCATTGAGCTTTCTAAGAGAGGAATGCGGAATCAACGAAAAAGATGAATTCAAATGATGTTCACAGTGATCGATGTGGAGGTAGAAACAATCCTAGGTATGCTCTCCATCCAGTAACGTCCAGGGGAAATTTCTGTTGTCTAAAGAGGCACGATTTGCAAAAATTTTCGTGGAAATCATCTGATTTTTTTTTTTTTTTTATTAAGCGACGTCATCATATGCATTCAGCCTGCAGACAGTGTTTTATTTTAACAGCAATATGATCAGTTTTTCCGCTTGGTATGCCTTCACTCCTTGAGCAAATTTTGCTGTTTCGTCTGATCGTTCCCTTGCTTCATTATTTGTTGATCTCCGCAACTCCGATTCCGCCGTCGGTATTTTAGCAGACAATACCTCATGGTTCCGCCCATTTTTATAGGTTTGAGTGTGATGTTTATTAGAAGAATATTTGGGTTTGCTTAATTTGATTATTCTTTGGGGGAAAGGGAGAGAACCATCACAGTGGTAGTCGGATAGTCACTGTTGTGAATTAACTAGAAATAAGCCATTTGTTTGAAGACCATCATAAAAAGAGAAGTAATGAAAAAAATTGATCCGAAGTTTTTCTCTAGAAAGCAACTTAATGGTTTTTTCCATTTTTTCTTCGCTATTTTCCTTCTTAAATTTTCCACTTTACAAGTTCATCCTCTAGACTAGAGCTTTGCTCATCGTTTACGATCAGCTGCATGCTTTCTGGAATGTTTACTTTGATTTTGTCTTTCAAATAAATTAATACTAATGCGACCAATCTGCAGTCAGCTCATTCCTTGATTCATCTGAAGTGCCAAAAGATTTCGATCGCTCATAATTGATTGGCTTCGCCTTCAGGTGGTAACACTACTGAACGATCTGTATATGGCGTTCGACGGTGTGGTCGACAACTTCAGGGTCTATAAAGTTGAGACGATTGGCGATGCTTATATGGTGGTGTCGGGTCTGCCTGAAAGGCATGACCAACATGCCTCTCAGATAGCACAGATGGCACTCGCTCTCTTGCACAAAGTGAAAAATTTCGTCATCAGACATCGACCTGATGAGCAGCTAAAGTTGCGCATCGGAATACATTCAGGTAGAAAACTCGCAACACTTTCCACCCAACTTTCAACGTACATTCATTCCTCTTCACTACTTCTGCTCTGCTTCATGGGTTTCCTGCTGAATGTCTTGGTTTTGGACATTGGCTTCGAATTGTTTGCTTGAGGGTGGGATGGAAATGGGTTGCCATTTCTTTCCCACATGTGCAAATGCAGATTTAGCAGAGAATTGGGAGACCATCTCCCCTAGGTAATCATCTCCGTTCTCTCATTGATTTAGTCTTGATAGTGGAGGCAAGTATAAAAATAGGTATGGACATGAAAGACCATAACATATTCATCAAATGGTTTAAGCCGTCGCGTCCGTAAAGACAATCATTCTTTAAGTGTTGATCGGCCGATGATTTCACCACTGACCGGTGAAACTATGGTCTTTTTGTGCTTTGCATCGCAGATGAGTACTGTCTAGTTTCTCTCGATCCTTATGTTTTCTTTTTCTTCCATCTGTCTGCACGTCTGTTTCTTTGCTTGCAGGGTCCATCGTACCGCTTCGAGAAATTCACAAGGCAGTTTACGAACATACATTATAAGCTCTGACTGAAGAAAATCGCCTGCGTAGTTTTTTATCTCTTGTTGGTTTGGTAAGAAGAGAGGGGGTGGGGTGGGGGGGGGGGGGGGGGGGGGGGGGTGGGGGGGGGGAGCATTTAATGAACGAGGAGTACAGGCACTTGTGCTTCAAAATATATCCCTTTGGAGTACCACTGTCGCGGGACCTCGTGTCGTTGATTTCCGCCATTTCAACATTGGTGCCACGGAAATCTATGCCTGAAAGCGTTTGCATCGTGTACTTGGTGCCGTAACATACCACGCCATAGAATAGTTTCGCTACAAGGAGTTGCATCTATTAGTGTCTACGCCGTAGGGCATTTGTGCCATGAAACCATCATCTAAAGACATCTAGTAGTTTCACTATGGTTTGGTTAGTATAGCAGGAGTTGTTAGATGAGAAATTCGCGCTACAGATACTTGCACAATGTTGTACAGTTACGCACCAGAGGTAGGCTAAATGTACCAGTGACGGATGCTCATGCAGTTCGGCACTACTGCCGACGCGCAATCTCCACTCGATTGATTACTGTGCAAAGAACACACACCACACCCACAAGGCACTTTCTAATTTGTTGAAACCATTGTTTGATCTACATGAGTGATCCTTCTGCTTCTGAGTTTTACAAGGCCATACATTTGATACAGGCACCTATCTATAGCGTGAGGCAGCAGTCAGAAGATTAGAGTACGAAACGGTTCCTAGACACTTGTGACCTTGCGATATTCGGTCACCACTATCCGTTGTTAGGTCATCATATGTCATTAGTTTGTTTTTTTTTCGTCAATTTCAATAGCGATGATGAGTTGTGAGTCGTAGAGGCCGCACATAATGACTGTGATAGGTAGTCAATTTGAAGGAATATTGTAAACTCGCTACAGGTTCGGTGGTGGCTGGCGTGGTCGGCTCGAAAATGCCGCGGTATTGCTTATTTGGCGATACAGTAAATACAAGTAGTAGGATGGAGAGCAATGGACTGCGTAAGTTATCCTATATCGTTGAATTTTTAAATCATTCTTAGAGCACTTCTCACGTTGAAAGTCATGAATAAAACTATAAGTTAAAGTTTAAATAAAGGTTCCACCTCACAAGCTAACGTGAAACAATCAAGCGAGTAAGCGTTAGATTACGAGAGATTCTGAAGTTTTGTTGAGGTTGAATATTTCCGATATTGATTATGGATTGCTAGATGGAGAAGAACTTATGAAGGCGAAACTTATCTGAGTGATGCAGTAAGCAAAAAATAATTTGGAGTTTTGGCTGCAGAAGAGGAAGGCTGAGCGAACTGCATTGAGCCACAAATGTCCATCGAAAAGGTGCACCAAAGAATCCTGGGAAGGTTACATACTTTGAAATGAGTAATTATTTGAAACAATTTCTCTGAAAGGGTTTTGTTTAGCGCTGAGGATTCATGTAAGCAAGCAGACGAAAGAAATTCTCGATAAGGAGCCCGGCTTTCGGCTTGTGCTGCGTGGAGAAGTCGAAATGAAGGGCAAGGGCAAGCAGACGACTTACTGGCTCAAAGGCTATAAGGATCAGAACATTCCCGATTTCGGGCCCGAATACGCCTAGTCGCTCTCTTTGAGCTCTCGTTTTGTTGTCGTTACACCCACCAATTATTATCTCTAATGTTATTTATCGAATAATTACTAATGTTATTCTTTCATTGAGACAGCTCGATCATTTTTGAGTCATTTAAAGAGTTCAATTGACGAAGAAGTAAAAATTATAAATATGGACAATTTTATCCACGTAAAGTAGAAGACGACTTTTAAACAAATACAGCACTATTTCGCAGCTGTCAATTTTAGCAGCTGCATATAACTGGACGCTTGCCTAACGGTAGCGCGTGGTCTGTGGTAGTCAGATTTCTATAAAATATATTGATCGCTTTTTTTTCGAGTTGATCGGTTTTATTGTTTGTTTGTTTTTTTTTTTTAATATTATACGCAGGGCCTGCTTGCCACACTCTCACGTTCGATATTTTGTGCTTGATTATATGTTCTGTTAAATCGGCGCTTCATTTAACGGGTTACTCGGTCTTTTTGAGGTGAATAATATGTTCCCATGGCTGAGCATGTGCTCTTTCTATGTCGTAGATTATCCTAATCGAGTGCTCGCCTTTTAAGCTTAAACAACTTTAGCTGTGGCAATAGCATTCCATTTTGAATAGCGCTAAGTTGTGATTTATTTTTATCGCGTTACAAGTATAGTAAAAGAACAAAAAACAAATTTTTTGCGCACATAATATCGCAAAAACTTTCAACAACAATAAATTTCAGGCTTATGCTGTTATATGCGAGCATATTTTTGAAAACTTCACATACCAACTTCCCTCTGTAATTGCAGTGCATTGCTTGGCCACAATATTCCAAAATGCCAAATGTTTTTTCTCTTCATTTTTTTCAGCTTCTGCTGGGAACGAAACTATCACCCATATGGAACTTCTTAAGTTCCTTGTAAGCCGAGAACCGCATGATCTTTTCGATCGGCATTGAACGGAACGCTGACCTACTGCGGGTATACGCTCTTGAAGGGAAACGTATTCGTATTAAGGAAGGCATAGAGATTATGCGAGGAGTCATTGCGTAAATAATAAACACCTACCTTGTGCAGCGCTAGCAGGGCAATACACTTTCGGCTATTTGTGGATCTCTACATTCAGCAATTTCCAAGGCTTTCTTGATAGGAGATTGTAGTTTCGGTGGGGCTGCGTTCCCTACTCGGCTTATTATTTGATGCTTTCAAGCTTATAATGTTCCGTTCTCAGTTATTTCCTTACTTTCTGATGTTTTGCTTTTGCAGTCATTTTTGATCCAATTATGTGTTGTTGCTCAAAGAATGCTGTTGCGTCGACCGGTTGTATGTTCGTTTTTCTTTGTTTTTGGAGTTCTTATGGGTCGTTTTACGGCCGCTTATGGTATCGTCTATTCCTCGTTAGCAGCTCACCGCTTTGTTTAATAGAACAATTACGTTTTCTTTATGATGATTGCTGTTGAACAAGGAAAAGTTGGAAGCGCTAATTCAAAACCTTGGCGATGTTTTCGAGTGAGGTGGTACTTTGCGGTTGCTGTCCAACTGTCCAGGAGAGGAGGAGGTGGAGAGGAAGGGAGCGAGTGGAGAAGGAGGAATTTGCACTGGCGAATCAATCAGAACCAGTGGAGGGCTAGCGCGATGTTTACCTAGTGAATGGTTTTGGCTACTGTTGAATCTACTTTCTCCATAGTAAAAATTTTTCTTCTTCCTTCTCCGTGCTCTTGTGCTGTTTCTATCGGAGATGTTATTACCGTGAAATGCCAGTAAATAGCACCATCATATAGGCGACATTTCACCGTGTATTGCAAAATATAATAAAAAAGCTCGACTTCTCTGGTTTATACTAACAGCGGGCAAGTTGTATGGTTTATATGCATGAATTCGGTGGATTAGATGGCTCACTTACAAATGAGAAGCCATCGCACAATAGTTGTTTTGGTTCCGTATGTGTAATACATTGCAAAGAGCAGATCACAGTTGTTTTTCTTTGGTTTGATTTTTTGCGGCTTTTATGTTCATGCAACAAGAGGTATGCTAGACCACCTGCGCAGCTTTCGAAGGCGAACTGAAGAATAAAAGAGACTGTCCTTGAGGAGAGTGGGGTGCAGATCCTGATCGTTCAGGTCGGATTAAGCGGAATAGATGGCGCAACTAGGTGGTAGGTTGTTTCCTATCCCAAGAGTTCATTTATTAAAGCGTACACATGTCGACTTGTGCCATAGTTAAAACCCCAGCACTCCTGATTTTTTGATGCGTCAGTCGGTTCTATAGGCAACTTTAAACAGTGTCATATGGGATATTCACTTTAGCATTACAGGATATATTGGCTCCCGGTGGACGGATTCTTTAATAAATTTCACTCAACTATTAGTTGGCTCGACGTGGTTGTTCCAACTGCTTTAAAGGTCGGTTCGATCTGGCTTATCGTGGCTCAACGATTTTCATTTTTGCATAATGCTGTCATTTTTGCATTCAACTGCCCGTCGACTCAGATTGCACTTGGCAGTGCTGCACTTATAGTAGGTGTTACCAGTTCACAGATTGTGCGGCCTTAATGCTAACAACTTCAAGTTTCGGGAAATTGGCATAACATGTTGGTGAGAGAATTTTCGACTACAAATTTGTATAGTCTCATTAGAAAACTCCTTCGGTCGGATTTTAAGAGTTGGCGTGGAAGTTTTGTTTTTGCAAAGAATGAGCAAAAACTCGATCACGAGTATCTTGCCTCGGTGGCTTTCTTGTCCACAACAATCTTTATGCGTAGGATTTGAGCCAAAAAAAAACGAAGAAATGTTGGGAGGCCAAATATAAAATAATAACTTGGTGAAGTGTCAGTCCCATTCTAAAAACGATCAAAAAAGAAGCAGTAAAATTTCACCGATGTCATAAGGATCCCATCGTATTTTCTTCATCTCTTTCTTTCTCGGTAACACAATTTTGATAAAGTCAATATTAGTCTCGTTTCATCTATGAGATGATGAAAATGATAGTCAATGATTCGACACTTATCATGAGATCTGAAATATCCAAAAATACCATAGCTAGCTAGCATTCGTATTCGGATATCCGAACATGATATCTGGAAAATTATTAACCCCTGTCTAGTATGGATGAATTTCCGTCACGACGCTCAACTACGTGATAATTATGTCATTTGTGAGGGACATAACCAAGGCATTGAATGCAAAAAAATTTGGCAAATGGTGTGTTCCTCGTCAACTACGCTAAACTGTTCGTCGTTGTAAGCTATCAAAAAAACTTTTTACAAGTTGGTGGCTTGTTGCGTATTTGAGCCGTTACTTAAATCGACTTTAAGATCGATTTACTAACAGTCATAAGGTGATCAATCAGTGAAATATTGCAGAGAAGCGCTCTTAAACCTTCGCTTTTTTGTAATCTTATAAACGAATTAGCAAAGAAATTTCTTTAATATGTTTGAGTTATTTGCAGATGATTTAAAAAGTTGCTCTCTGCTCTGTGACGTCACTATTGATTTCCACTTATCGGAAAAATAAACTATCGTTTTCACTGATTGAACAAAAAAAAAGGCAGACGTTTCGCCGGGTATATATCACGTCTCGTATATCAACTTCCGCCATGAATGCCTCTTCCGATTAGACGATATGTTTTTATTGACGTAAGGTGATGGCATTCGAGATTAAGCGATAAAAATTTGTTTCATTCTCAAACTATGCAGAAATTTACGACAGAAAGGAAGGCTTTTCTCCGGCTGAAAAATAGATCAACAAGTAAGATCGAGTCACAGCAGAGTACTATTCAATAAAGAATTCTGCGTAAAAGCCACCTTAAAATTTTATCTCAGAGCAATACTGTAAAGCAACCACTCATGTGGAGGAGAGTGCAGCAAGAGAAAGCGAAGAAGGGAGTAAGGAGGGGGAACTCGTTAATCTTCCCGCAAAGTTTACCCTCTGCTTTTGGTAAGGAAGATCCGTTGTTCTCAATGGTCGAATCATTTACCTCTTTCATTTCATTGAATTGATTCGGCTGCTAATAGCTGTCCACATTATTGAACTCGATTAAAAGTACCATAAGAGCAGACGGAAATAAGACTTAAAAAGAAGTGCAGTTGAAAATATAAACGGTATGCGTGCTATTTTAAGAATTTTGTTAAACTGATATGATAGGTTTGATTAAGAGAGAATATGATGACTTAAAGCAAGAAGAGAAAATTACGAAAGTTTCATTTAAAAATTTCCATAAGGCAGTCTCAAATAACATTAATTGCTAATTGATTTAATTGATAGTGAAAATGGCACAGAAGTGTTCTTTTTTATGAAATCTCATAAAGCATAATATAGTGTTATGTATATTTTCAAAATGCACGTTGTAAGCAAATGCGCTTCACGAGATGAACGCAACAGCAGTGCGGATATTGATCGCACGCTTACTGGAGCCACAACGAAAAGCCTGGATTAGAGGCGCATTGCTAGTGTGGCTTCACCTAACGCAAGCGTTGCTGTTTCGGCTTATTGCATCGTCTGCCGTTGTAATTGTGGCAATTAGCTGTTCTTATCCTTCCTTTTTCAAAAAGAAACAACTTATTAGTTGTTAAAGAAAATTGTGAACTAATATTTATAAATAGTATTGCTAACATTTTCATATCATTTTATTATTAAGTTAATTGTATTCATTTAGAAGACTGTGTTCATGTCCCCTTTGTAAATAATAGAGTGCCAATTTGTTCGTTTTACTTGTTTATGGCGTATGACTATGAGAGGCATTTTGCATTTAACTGTATGGTCCTCTTAATTTATTAACTCCTAGGTGGTCCAGTATGGTTATTGTTGTAATATCAAGAAGTTAGTCAACTATGCTTTCAGCCTCAATGTATAAAGCGCTGAGGAGGGGGAAAGGGAGAAGTATTGACCAGTTAGCTTCAAGCCTATCAGCGATCAGCATCTAGCATCAGCAGCTTGTGAAAAAAAGGCTATGGGGTAGAATTGACCACCGGCGTGCTGTTAACCTACCAAATTGCGCCATTCATCTAAGCTTATCGGCACTTTAATTTTTCTAACGACTGTTACGATCAAACGCCAAATGATAAGTCGACAAAGACAGCCAGTGATTTATTAAGAAGAATACGCTGGTAGGGTTAAGGTAAGCGTATTTTTCTACAATATGCAATATTAGTGTTTACAAAATTTCTTTATCATTTTACTCTTTTTTTAGGTTCTTTCTCTTGTTTCATTCACTGCTTAATATTAGAGCATCGTTCTTAGTGATATTTATGC
Organism: Baylisascaris schroederi; assembly: GCA_006503575.1. NCBI lineage: Eukaryota > Metazoa > Nematoda > Chromadorea > Rhabditida > Ascarididae > Baylisascaris > Baylisascaris schroederi. The sequence continues at coordinate 201,019 of QEWY01001664.1, read as the reverse complement.
TTGAATCACGGCAAAATCTGCAAAATAATCTTTATCAATTGCTCTCTGCTTTTTTCATAAACTTCTGAATGAGAAGGTATTTAAGCCGATCATGTTTTCAATTTTAATGATCATATTGAAAGTTTTCTTGTCTCCATCCGAGGCTGAGGGAAGTTCATCGATAGAGCCGTTAGAACTGTGGTATTCTTTAACTGCTCTTCGCATTATTAGTTCATTCTTTTAACCCGTGAATATGCTACAGCCTAATAACGATCGCATTAAATTATAATGAACCCATCGAACGGTTGCTATGATTTTTTTCACGTGTATTGTGGCGCATTTGCGAACGCTTGCTTTATTATGATTGATGTGAGTTCACATGATGAGTGGGAGAGGAATAATTTGCATGTAAGATGTTACGCATGTATTTTGCGTTTCCGACAGCGTTAAATTTGTTGAAAATTTCTTGTGTCATAAATTTATCGAAATCAAATCGTCGAAAAATGATTTTAGAAAATAGGGAAATTTTGCTCGTTGCAAATCTATCTCGACACTTCATTGGCCCTTGGTGCACTGCATTTAATGATGGCATAGTACGAAACTCGGAGTTCTTGAATGTCGATGTTCCTTTAGGGAAGAGGGGGGGGGGCGGAGAGGGGAGTGGGGTGGATGGAGAAGGATTTCTATATCCATATCCGAATCCAAATTCCCTCTCGTCGATGCATTTGCTATATTTTTAATGATGATTTAAGAACTATAGTTGTATATTAAAATAATCTGGTATATTAAAATAAAATTCTGCATATGAGGATCTCGTTAATATGTCGCTGCTACATTTCAATTGAGACACTTTTCAAATAATGCATTCAAAATTGTTTCTTAATGTTTCGTTTTTCTTATACTATATAATTCGTATTCTTCTTTGAATGTGACAATTATTTTAAATGCTTTCCTATATTTATTTTTCATATGTTTGAAGTTGATTGCTATCAAAAAACGTTGATGTTGTCGAAGAAATTTAAATAATCCAGCATTTGCAGGATGCAGCACTTGATCCTTACATTTAGATATTTTTCATCAAATTTAACGATTTTTTTTTTCAGCTCACTTTCGAGAACTACTACAAGCTATTATCTCTCGCGTTTTTTTTTTCACTATTGGTTATTTTTAAAATTATCTCTGTTTGTATTATTTTCATCATGAATAATGAAGTCTACAAAGATCACACATTGTGCAAAATGTTTTTTTTTTTCTTAAAAAATTCAACATTTTAGAAGAGAGCAGTTTATATTGATTTGGAAAATAGAATTGAAATGATAAATTATCTTTCTAAGATGTTGTTGTTGCAGTGCTGTGTTTAATCATACCAGTATAGAAATAAAAAGTTATTACTGACAAAGAAATATAAGGAAGAGAAAAACTGAGCTCAAAATATTGGGAAAGAGGGGATAAGAAAGAACTCTAAGGGAATGAGAAAAAAGGGAGAAAATTGGAAAAAAAAGATTAGGAGAGTTGAATGAAAATACGGCGTTATTGAAAACGCAGAGGAAAACTAAAATTGCTAGAAAAATAGATAATAGTAGCGTAAAATCGTTAAGGAAAAAGTACTAGTCTCATAAGCTGCTTTATTTTAATTTTAGTGGGTGGTAATTCTACCGCAACGTCTGTTTATGACAACAATTATAAGAACTGAAATAAAGTAAGTGCGATTAGATGGATTTTTTTAGTGCTCTGATAATGCATTTTTAAATGCTTTCAGGTGGATTTCATTGCTGAAGGATGAAGGATATGGCATTGAGGCGTTAGCGTTGCATTCGTTAAGATGTACAGTCTCTTAGAAGCATTGCTATGGCTAGTTGTTTGTGGAACCAGCCTGATATTTGGCAACGAAGACGCAAAGCGACTCTATGACGATTTGATGGTCAACTACAACAAGCATCGAAGACCGGCAGTCTCACCACACGAACCTGTCACAATCAAGCTAAAACTTCGCCTTTCACAGATTATCGACGTGGTATGATATGCAATTCATGGAATAGAATCTCTGTTTCAACGATACTTTAATGACAGGATTTAGTGTAAGACGTAGCAAAATATGGAATCAACGGGCCACCTCCGGTATTATAGACGATAATGCGTTTTGTTTTTGTTGTTTATATTTTCTTGTATGTCATCGGCACCAATATGCGTCATAAGTTTCTCAAAAAATGAGAAATGTAGAATATATTTTGAAGGAAGAATTGAACGTAACGCATTGTTAGCATTCCATCTTTATTTCAAATGATTTACTGTATAGGTGAAGTAAAATATTTATAGTGCAAAAAAATTATTTGCAGCATGAAATTGATCAAATTATGACGTGCAGTGTTTGGTTGAAGCAAGTATGGATCGATAAGAAATTATCATGGGATCCGAAAAACTATGGTGGTGTTAGTGTGCTTTATGTCCCATATGAAATGATTTGGGTGCCTGATATTGTGCTATACAACAAGTTAGTTTTATCCACTACACTTTTCTCATCATAGACTTTACGCTTATATAGCCAATTAATATTTAGTGAGTTTAGTATTAGCTTATCACCAGAGCGGAAAGTTTTACATTTAACTGGATGAATTATCACAATAAGAATATTTCATTTCGAGGCTTTTTTTCTCGTAAACCGCTCATAGCAAACGGTCATCGGCAATGAAATAGACCACTTGCAACTAGTCTTCAGCATATGTTGATTCCGTAATCGTTTATACGAATGTCGCTTAAGGATTTTGTTGAAATCACCGAAATTTTTATATTTTTCAGTTATAATATTTTTTTTTCGATTTAATTATAATGCTCTGAAGTAGTAGCAAATCACTGAAATTGCATATGCTGAAATCGTTATTGGTTGCATTGAAATGATTCCAGGTGGAAGTGGGAATTTTGGTTCTGAAAAATATCTTTCAAATTGAAACAGCGATGAGCTTAGGTATCGGTATTCTAATCCTCATCCGCAGAGATATATAGTTATTCGTAGATGCAATGTGAGAAATAAGGTGTAAAAAAATTTCCACGATAAACGATGGAATAATATGACTTCAGATTATTGAATAAAGATTTATGAGAAAATTATTAATTTCAGTGCGGATAGCAATTATAATATAACGATTAGTACAAAAGCGACATTGCATTATAGTGGTGAGGTTACATGGGAACCTCCAGCAATCTTCAAAAGTATGTGTCAAATTGATGTACGATGGTAAGTTTTCATTCATTTACGAGTAATTCCTATGTGAGATTTGAAAGCTTTTTTTTTTCATTTGAATAAAAATAAAACATTTTTCGCAAAACACAAAAACTCGATCTATGTGTTTGACGTTGACCCGTGATGTTGACTCTGAGGTATATCGCATCATCGTCGTGGACTTTAAGCTGTATGTTTAAAATTATGCAATAGATCAAATAACACTTAATGCTTTGGTAAAATCATCGACGAAACTACAAACGAAGAAATGCAAATGCCGAAAGAGAAATATTCAATAAAATATCACTCATTTGAATAAATAATAATTAAGATAGAGGGAATTATGAGGAAATTTTAGAAAGGCGCGCTAAGAAGACTTTGCGTCAAATAATGTTGTAGTTTGTACATTGATTTAGAAAGTATAAAAGACACCATTGATCAGCTTATTTTCAGGTTCCCGTTCGATGAGCAAAAATGTCATTTAAAGGTTAATTTCTTTACTTTATCATCATTCAACCTTTTAAAAAATGAGGGAAATTATTTAATCGAAATTTGTTTAATCAAAATTTCAACGGTCGAATATTTTCAACGTTAGAGATATTTGAAATATGCTGGCCTAATGCCAATATTGCGGCAGTGGTGGGCATTTTGCCAAAAATATTCGGAAACGTGTTATATTTAGATGATGATATAGTTGCATGGTTTCGGTAAATTACAGCGCAGATGAACTTTCGAACGTGAATTAGACCACGTTCTGCATCAGTTAAAATAGTATAGTGCTTCTCGAAGAATTTTCGAAATGCATTTTTTTATTTTGCCTTTTTAGTGAACGTCTCTAAATGAGACAGATACCTCTAGAAAATATTAAGTACTGTGCTGTATTATACTGTAGACATGTTAAATAGTGTATACGGTGATGTACTTCACCTTTGAGAATTTAAATTGAATTACAATGCACCGCATAAGGTGAAACTATTTTAGAAAGGCGCTACATTTTACCAAAGTTGCTAGTCATTAGTACTGTAATTACAGGACGATTTTGTGTAAATGCACGTTAAAAACAATCAACGAGTGATTTCATATGGAGCATCCACAGATCAGTGAGCGACTCCTCCTCTTGGTGGGTGGTCTATTGGACGTAATGTGCAGTTTGTGCACATAGGACAAAAATTTATATCCGATTTAGCAGCCGATAATTATTCGTCGATATGCATCTAATCGAAAACACCATGTTGCACTCAACGTTCCCGCTTGTTCGTATCGTGCAGTCCTCTAAGAAATACTAATAAGAGACGGTATTCAGTTCGGTTCATGGACGTATTCGGAGGATTTGCTCGTACTGGAGCTCCTAGATGGTGAACCCCATTATGAACTCGAAACAAATGAATTCGGAGAAGTCGACAATATAACAATTGTTGATGACGGCATCGGTGAGTGTAAGACACAACATATAGCTGAAAACAAAATACTCATACTTTTAGTGCTAATGGACGTGCAGAAACAATTCTAGTGGTAAATATGTAAGATAGGTGGAAAATGTGTTATTAAAAAAATATGGCGATGAATGTAAAAAAATTCGCAATGACATGATAATGCATTCATTAGCATAGAGAGGAATTATGCAATGATTTTTTAGCTATTAAAATTTCATCGAATATAAAAGCAAAGCGCTTTTTTGTGTGTAACTGTTAAGGATAGATCATTTTTGCCTTGCTTACCTCAAACGAAATTGTTTCAATTTCCTCCAATGGCTGCTTAAGATTCGAATCTGCTAGTTCGCTTCTTTGGCCTTATCTTACACAATGAATGCATAACTCATGAAAGCTGAAATTTTTTAACAGCTGCTTAAATGTTTCGAAAAATTCCGACTTAATCTTCTTTAAAAACCTCCCGAAAAGTTACATCAGAGTTGTTACTCTTTCAATGTCGTTCCAACGTCTGAAACCATCAACGGATAGTTATTTCCATAGAGAGAAACTGTTAATTTCTAGGTAGCTTGTGGTGAAAAGTTGTTTACGGCAATAATTAAATTATTTGATCTCAAACAAAACTAAGACTGCAAAGGACTGTGTTAATAAATTTGTTTCTTCGGAACGAAGTGACTTAAACGGCTATAGACTTAGCTTGTAAATGGGCAAAGCCGTTACGTTTTGTTGATCGCTAAGGTTGGCGTAATGCTGTTCGCGAGTTTCACTGTGGTTAGATTGTGCAAATTTTTAAGATATTACAAATACGTACGAAAGTTCATCGTATAGTGGTAAGAAGTGCTTATGAATGGTTAAAATATGCAACGAGCAATTGAATGATGAAACACACTTCATCAGCCTTCTGGCCTATAAGTGTGGGCCACTGGCATGCTTTTAACTTTCGACGATTCTATTAAATTGTTTCCATTGTTTGGAAATTTCCACGTACATCTATGAAGATGAATGTTTTTAAATACGATAGGTTTGTAGATCTTTCCGACTACTATCCATCAGTGGAATGGGATATCATGTCTCGAGTGGCTATACGTCGGACGAAAAACTATCCAAGCTGTTGTCCTCTAAGCGATGCTTATATTGATATCATGGTTGGTAAATCAACTCTCAGAATTTAATTGATATTGGTGATAACATGTTTGATAATTGATAGTGATATGTGCACATGTTAGCAATGCATAATTAATGGAAACGGTAACACTCTAACGCCACTATTAATCGGACAAATCAACACCTCTGATGTGATGAGCGGGAAAATCATAGCTCTTAGCTAATCCAGAGTATTCAATTTTTTGGGGTGCAGAAAACACAGAACCAAAGTATAACGATTTTTCGCATTTCGAATCTCTATCTATCAATACTATTCCAGGATTGTATTCACATAAACGCTGTATAAAAAGGTACTCTTGTATATTACACATGCATCTACATCCTATGAAAGAAGAATTTCAGTATTATTTGGAATTACGTAGAAAGCCGCTATTCTACACGGTGAATCTCGTTTTTCCATGTGTGGGAATTTCGTTTCTTACGATTCTTGTCTTCTATCTGCCCTCAGATAGTGGTGAAAAAGTCACTCTGTGTATATCGATTCTCGTCGCGCTTACCGTTTTCTTTCTTTTATTGGTTAGTGCTTCTTATGTTCGTCAATTATGAGAAAATGACACGAACTTGTGGACGACATGAGACAAGTTTCACATCAGTTCAAGCTCTCAATTTCATATTTTCAACGGAGATTGAAATCTATTTCGTACCTGCACGCAGATGCTTCTTTAATCATCAAAAAGAATCATAAAATTTTTCAATTTAAAGCTGTTTTGCGTATGTGTGTACGGGCATATGCAGTCTTTAATGTATACAAGAGCAAGCTAATGATTTAATATAATATGCTTTTTTACAGAATACGACTAAAATAGTTTTCAAATCAGCAAGTCGGTGAAATTTCAGAAAACTCGAAAGGCGTAAAACTCCCTTGGTCGAACTGATTTGCTCGTTTCGTTTCTAATCATCAGTCTTCATTAACGCTTAGGCTTGGCTCTACGCTAATCCACTAGTATAATTTTAGATCGTCCATATCCACTTGCTGAATCAGCTCGTAAGTGCAAAAAAAAAATGAAATACTAAATTGTACGTTTTAGTTATCCAGTTTTGTAGCTATAGCTTCAGTCACTTCCGAGTTGAAACTACAAAAAGGTTAGAAAAACAGACAGATACGCATTCGTAAGATATTGAGATAACGTGCTTTGCACATAGCCTTTTTCATAAATGCTCATAATAGCCGTTTGCAAAAAAATTCACCACAATTTAAGTTTCTTTTCGACTGTAAATTTATGCGCATTCATTAATTCATTAATCGCACAATTTGCTCAGTTATTTTTTTTTAGAAAATATCATCCATCAAACATTATAATTAAGCAACCTTTATGAATGATAAAATTTTATGAATGATAAAATTTTTGATTGAGAAATATAACACTTAAATATTACAGGAATATTTATGCAGCAATAAGATTACTCGAAGTGTCAACGGAATAATGTGAAATTAGAACGTTGAGTGGGTGTATGTAATTCATTGAGATGCGTTCAACTCTAAAGATTGCTCTCATCGTATGATTATTGCAGACTGAGATAATTCCGGCGACGAGTATAAGCCTTCCTCTCATTGGAAAATATCTTCTTTTTACAATGGTTATGGTAACGCTTAGCGTTGTCGTCACCGTCATATGTGAGTTTTCGATGTTTCTAATATATTGTGGCCAAAGGCTAACTTCTGAAATTGCTGCCAAAGTCATCTTTGAATATAAGTGTCGATATTTTCACGAAAGTGAGACCTCGGCTTAGTTTTTTTCAGATAGGAGACGAGGGAAAGGGGGGGAGGGGATATGGGAGGTCTCGATTTCGGCTCAGTTTTCATGATGCGTCCAGTGGTTATGATCGTTAGAAATGGCTAATGTGGATAACGGAAAGAGAGCTTCTCTTCAACAAGTCTTGTGCAAATGTTAACTTATGAAAATCAATAAGTCAAGAAGCATGTCACCGAGGTTAGCAGCTTCCACCAGCTCTATTACATCGACGTTCAAGTATTTATAGAACAAAACAAATAACGCACTTCCTAACCAAGTGAAATGTCACACAACTCTACATGAAACTACAGGAGAAAGCGCATCAGTAACGTTGGTACTTTTGCACTCTTCGATCGTGAGGTGCAACTATCGAAAAAAAAAAAATCGAAGCACTATCGAACCGTTTGCAACGATCACGGAACAATAAACGATAGCTGTGAAGTGTGCTGCAGGAGGAGGGAGAGGCGGAGGGGGGGGGGGGGGGGGGGGANGGGGAAAGAGGGACCACGATAGACGATTTATGTCGTAACAGGCATTAGCTAATGAATATGACTAGTGGAGCATAGGCATCACATAAGCAACGATTAATAGTTGCTATTATTATTTTCCACTATTTATATATGCCATTGATTGCAGCATTGAATCTTCACTTCCGTACGCCTACAACCCATCGTATGCCTGAATGGGTGAAATGGCTCTTTCTGAAATTTTTACCGAAAGTGCTATTCATGAGGAGGCCACTTGCTGATACCGATGACTCTTACAGAAGAGTCAGTCAACGGCGTGGAGACAATTGTTAGTTGCTATTGCTTCTGTTGTATGTGAAACTTAAAAAATTTCAGGTGGAAAAAATTTAAGGGTGGTTAAAAAGGAAAATAAGAAGGAAAAAATTTAAATGCGTTCGTCTTTCGTTAATCGCATGATCCTACGAATTCAACATGTGAAACGGATACGGCGATCGAATGATGAGAACAAGACCACAAGATAGGCCAGTGGATTAATAAGGCCTGTTATGTGAACTACATCATTTACCAAATATCCTATAAAATCTCTTATAAACTATATTTATTGAAAATTCAGAATCTGAAAAGCACTATTCGGTGTTTTAATGAATATGTTCTTGCAATTACTCTTTCCAGCTCGATGAAGACAGCGCTTTGCGTTTACAGTCGGCCACATTTGATTTTGATTATAACAAACTATTGAAGCAAGTAGTAATGAACTTAAAAAATGACTTTTCAGAGAGTTTTTATTGCTTCAATGAGGAATTCAATAGCCTCAAGTGAATCATCAACTATACATAAATGACGCATAGAGAAAGCTGCTGCAAATTATAATGTGTATGTGCTTTCGTTGAGTGATGAACAAAATCTTGCTTAAGTACCACATGAGCCTCATTTTTCTCTGAGAATAGAATCACATAAAATTGAATCCGGCCTGAGAATAACGTTCCATTTTGCAGACACCACCGCATATATCGCTACTAGAATACTACTTGAAAACTTTCCATATAATAGTTATCATTTTGAAATGAGCACACAATTCAAAATTAATTCATAATGCCTTTAGTTACGCTTATATGTCACTAATCGTTCATATCTTTTCGTCTAAAAGCAGCTTCTTCTATTCCACCGCTAAGTTATTGCAGTGCCAATGATGCATAAAATTTATGCTGAGATTACTAGGCTGTTTAGTCGTTTCTCAATCCCAGTTCATCCACGATCAACGCTTTTTAAGCTCTCGGCAAGAGTTCAAATAATTTTCATGAACCAAAACCCACTTTCTTTTCTGTGGCCTAAAGAGCGGACAGGCTATCGTTTTTACAAATTGAGACAAATAGGTGAGAAGGTTGCCATCAACTATCACGAACATCGCGTAAGTCGAGACATCGGACGAGCGCTGTCAACGTCACCTGTTGATGAACGCATTCAGAAACTGTACTATTCTCCCGCGGTCGTGAAGGCATTCGAAAATGTTTGCTTCATCGCTGAATTGCTCAAAAAAAAGGATCGCGATGATAAGGTGAGAGTCTATAATAGATCTCAATAATAACCACATAAATTTTTATTTTTTAGGGGGGGGGAAGAAAGTGGGGAGCGCGTCAAGGGGTCAAAAAAGCTTTTTCTTTTGTGGTTCGGTATTTATAGGTATCGTTATCGGTTTTGTTTCTTCAGACATTTTCCTTCCTGCACTTGTCGTCTTTGGCCATAGTGATCTTTACCGATTACTGTTCCCTGCCTTTCTCTCTGTGGCCTCCGTTTCATCTTGAACTGAGGACAGTGCCAGTAGATCTTAAATTTAGGCTCGCGCAATCAGCAGCATGATACCTCTGAACCCGTTTTCTTCGTGAGAGATGGCAAGAAGGATGAACAAACCCGTTTTTACCTCTGAACCCGTTTTTCTCCGGTGATGAACAAAAAATCCTGAAATGATGCAAACCCCTCTAAGAGCAATTTGAAACACAGAAAGGCTCATGGATTAGCCCATGGAATTTGTGGCTGTCGTTTACCTGCATCCACCGGTCGAGTTAATCGATGAGCAAAAAATGGTGCAACCGAATTGATTAAACTTGTTTTAATTTTATAGGATATTTCCCGAAGCCAGCAAACGAGAATTTTTTTATAGAAAATAAAAATTTTTATAAGGAATAAAAATTCTGAATTGAGAGGTCCACTCACTATAAAAAGTTTTCCATCGGGAATGAATAACAAATTGGGCATTCAACTTGAATCTATTGCACAACCTTTCAGATGATCCGAGTATAAGAGACATGTTGTTGCTAAAACCTAAAAAATCAGTTCTGAATCATCAAGGCGAAGATCGTGCATGGGCAACAAATTATCCCGGGAGGTATACGCTGCAATATGCAAACGTAAGAATCGTACAAAAAAAGGGCGATGGATAACGAGCTAAAAAATTTCTATAAATTGTTTCAGGTTGATGAAGATTGGAAATATGTGGCGATGGTTCTTGACCGGCTGTTTTTGCTGTTGTTCTCGTTTGCATGCTTCATTGGAACGGTGACCATTCTGCTACAGGTATTTGTTTTTCCTCCAGTTTGGTCTTTCCCGATTTCCAGAATGGAAGGTTGCTTATTGAGCCTGGGTTTCTATTCTTTCAGTAAAGTCCAGCTTTAGAGAACTTCCGCATTTGAGTGCATTTGCTGCATTTTTGAAACGGCGTTCAGTTTTAGTCATTCTTGAATGATTGTAATCAAATGCGACCTTATCTTTATGTTAATTGTAAGTTGGAAGATTTTTAGGAATTGATTCGCAGTGAGATCAGCATCAGAAATTGGGAATTTTATAAAGAGGCGAGAGAAGGATTCGAAAAGTTTGCTAGTTGTAGACGAATATCCTAATATGCGAAAAAAAACTCAATAAAAAATCATTAAAAAAAGCAAAACTTCCACCATCTTATTTGTCAGTGAAGACCATCCTTAGCAATACCATCACTCTAAATGTTAAGAGCAGCGTCTGGTAATATTCCAATCTCGATTTTTGAATTCCTGCCACAAACTCTTTAATGAGAGGTTTCCTGCCAAAAATCTTTGCCTCTTAAATTTCTCGTAAGCAATTCAATGGCAGACATTTGTTAACACATAGATCAAAACTAGCGAGCTGAAAACTTTGCCAGAAACCTGGAGCAGGTCGGGAGGGGAAAACCCATATGTGATTGAGTATTTCAAAGGAAATGAAAGTATGTTTGATTGGTTAATTCGGTGACGTTGAACGAAATATTGAGCGAAATTTTTCGAGAAAAACCCACTCCTTTATGTGCAAAAAAAGAAAGGAAAATCATAACTTCTGAATCTCGCGATGCAATGTTGCGAAGTTTTGCGGTCCCTACAATGAATTATGATCAGCACTCAAGTGCATCAAGAAAACGAGTGAAGAAGCATGCCAGAGGAGCTGACAAGATTTCTGCATTCAGCTGATATCACCTGCACTTTTTCTGCACTTTCTGCACTTTTCGTAAGTCATCTACAGAAAATAAAATATGCTTAAAATATGGTGAAAATGCCTCCATCTCCGAAGTGGTTCGACCGCAAAGGCAGACGTTCTGCATAAAACTCACTCCTTTGTGATCTGCCAGGTGTAAATTGGACGAAAAGTTTTTAGCACCTTAAAACTTTCGAGGTTGATGGACCAACGTGAAAAATGGTACAAGAGGGTCATCCTATGCTGTGAATAGCAACAAATTTCATAAGACTAGCACTTGGGGTGGAGGTGTAGCACCTGTGATAAGTGCACCTCCTGTCTACATAAGCTAAAGTAAACGTGGAGCATTTACGCCCTGCTCCCTCCTCTGCCAAATCGCTGTGAGAAAGCGCCACACCTGTCCTATTCTCCTTCGCACATTCACTCATCATCCATCCCACTATAAAGTTCAACCAAAAAAGTTCTAACCCATCGTGCATTCTTGCAGGCTCCCACCTTATACGACAGTCGTGAAGCAATCGATCTGCAGTATCGGCCGGCGAATATCTCCACTCCAGCCACTCAATAATTTACATAAACCAAATGAAATAAAAATTATTCGCTCTCAAGTTTTTGCATTTGCATAGGCTACTACAATTCTACCTGCGTACACCTTACACCTTTTTGATGGAAAAACATGCAATGTCTACGCTGTAAAGCAAAGGTAGAGCAATCTAAAAGGATTTTTGAGACCGAATTGTGTGCGTTACTAGCATAAGCATGATCCTGTCATGCGAAACACTACTCGAATTGCACCATATTCTTTTTTTCTAACTTCCTAATCCCTATCGCCTCCACATTCTGTCACCTATGACATCCTTATTATGCCACAAAATCATATATTCATCAAAGCACGATCGCAAATTGCGCCCATGAGAACACAGCGAAAAGTGAAATAGGAGAGTTTCATTTCCTGCTTGCATTTCATTACAAAATGTGCAAAAAAAATCGAAAACTAATTCGACAGAAACTATTCAAGTTGGTTACCTACATCATTATCTTCGCATTTTCCACATCCTTCCCATTGCAGGGATATACATCGTTTTGCAAACTTTCCTACCATGCCTGTCTCGTCTCGTTTTTCATCACTTTTCGCGCAACTTTGTCGGCACTTTTAGCGCAATACATTTCAATCATTCTGCATAGGATTATCGTAACATTCGCATTTGCTAAATCGGTAGTGCGAACTATTAACTATGGCCGCTTCCGTTTCATATCATTCTGATGATAGGATAAGACAGGATTGACTGCAGATTTATCATTAAAAACGATCAATGTGCTTATTTGCTCTTGTCACTTTGAATACAGCCCTGTACTTTGAAAAAAAAAAGAAAAAACAGTGAGGCTTTGATAATTATATGAAATGGACGTGGTGCATAGCTACTGCAAATTGAGCAAATAATATGTCTGATAAATACTGAAGGTAATTAAAGGTGACAAATCCGATATAATTGTTGTATAAACGTTTTGTTAATTTTAGATAATTGTGGAGACTTGTCACTGCCGAAGTTCTATTCCAAAAGAAAATGGATGAAAAATGAAAATTTCGCACTTTTAACACGAATAGATTCGGAGGAAATGTAGCACTACTAGGGATGAGAGACGGTGATGAAACGGAGTGAACGGAAGCAAGAAAAAAAGATAAAATAAGTCAAAAATACTGATAAAAGTAACTGCTCAAACAAATTGTAACAAATAAATGCTCTTGAAATGTGGAAACTTATGAGAGATCTATCGTCCATTGCATGACCTTGTCTGCAACTTCCACATCTTGCGGAAAGATTTTTGATGCAATCAGCAAGAGGTTGAGATCATGGCAATTAAATGCTTCCCATGAAAACTGTCATGTGGTTCGTGTCATTCTCGACATAACTTTTTTCATGCTACGAGATGAGGTTGTTCTCTCTGCAGAAGGGTTTTTGTGATTTTGGCTATATTATAATCGGTCCTGTAATTTATTGAAGGTTGCAGCGTTCCGCAGTTGCTGAAAAGTCGCCACAAATTCCAAACCATATTCTTTGCACTATACAGCATAGGCACTCATTACATATTACCGTCCCAACATGGAATACTGCACTCATCCATGATCCTTCTATTTATTTTCTGACGTCCAACTAATACAGAATTTACAGAAATGACTCATGCGTGTTGCTTATCTCAAAGTTTACCGTGGTTCATATGACCCCAATCATACAATCGTCAAAACAGCGAGGAAAACACATCATAACATGTTGACCCTTCGGCGCTCGCCCAAGCAGCAGCGAGAATACATTGTGAGGAGCTGGCGCCCGCGGCGCTAGACAAAACAGCGATCAACAGGCACCAAAACGGGCTCACGCCCTCGGTGCTCGCCAAAAGAGCGAAAAATATGCTTCAAAATAAGCTGGCGCTCGCCAAAAACGCGTAACAGGCTGGCGCCCTCGGCGCTCGCCAAAAAAGCGGCAAAAACGCATCAAAGCAGGTTGGCGCCCGCTGCGCTCGCCAAACAGCAAGCAATATGCCTCAAAACAACCTTGCGCTCGCGGCGCTCGACAAAACCGGCGGAAACACAATATAACAACCTGCCGCCTTCGGCTCCCGCAAAAACCCCGCAAAAATGCATCGAAACAGGTTAACGCCTCCTGCGCTCGCCAAGAACGCGGCGAAAATAGATCAAAACAGGCTCGCGCACACGGCGCCCGCCAAAACAGCGGGTGATATGCCTCAGAACAGCTTGGCGCCTTCACCGCTCGCCAGGAAAACGACCAGTATGCCCCAAACAGCTGGCGCTCGACTAAAACGTGGCGAAAAAGCATCAAAACGGCTGGCGCCCGCGGCGCTTGCCGAAACAACAAGTAATATGCCTCAAAACAGGCTGGCGACATCGACGTTCGCCAAAAACGCGAAAAATATGCCCCAAACAGCCCGCGATCGACAAAACGCGGAGAAAATGCCTCAAAACAGGCTGACGCCTTCCGCGCTCGCTTAAAACGCGCCGTAAATACATCAGAACAGGCTGGCGCCCGCGGCGCTCGCCAGGAAAGCAAAAAATATGCCTCAAACAGCTGGCGCTCGACAAGAACGTGGCGAAGAAGCATCGGAACAGGCTGGCGACTTCGACGCTCGCCAATACAGCGGCAAAAATACATCAAAACGTACTCGCGCCTCCGGCGCTCGCCAGAAGTGCGGAAAAAATGCATCAAAACAGGTTGGCGCCCGCGACGCTCGCCAAAAACGCGGCAAAAATACATTACAACAGAACGGCGCCTTCGACGCTCGCAAAGAACGCGGCGAAAATAGATCAAAACGGGTTGGCGCCTTCCGCGCTCGCCAAAATAGCAACAAAAATGTATCAAAACAGGTTGGCGCCTCCGGCGCTGGCCAGAACCGCGGCAAAAATGAATCAAAAGAAGATCACGCCCACTGCTCTCGCCAAAACAGCGAGCCATATGCCTCAAAACAGGCCGGCGCTTACGGCGCCCGCCGAAAATACATCAAAACTGCCTCTCGCCGACGGCGCTCGCCAAAAGCGTGGTGAAAATGCATCAAAAGAGGTTCGCATCGGCGGCGCTCGCCAAAAATGCGAAAAAAATGCATCAAAACAGGCTGGTGCCCGCTGCGCTCGCCAAAACAGCAAGCAGCATGCTTCAAAACAAGCCGGCGCCTTCGGCGCCCGCCGAAAGCGCGGCGAAAATACATCAAAACTGCCTCGCGCCGACGGCGCTCGCCAAAAGCTCGGCGAAATTACATCAGAACAGGCTCACGCCCAAGGCGTTCGTCAAAAGCGGGGCGGAAATGCGTCAAAACAGGGTGGCGCCTTCGGCGCTCCCAAAAAGGCGGCCAAAACAGATCAGAACAAGTTGGTGCCCTCGGCGCTGGCCAAAACCGCGGCAAAAATGTATCAAAACAGGCTCGCGCCCAAGGCGCCCGCCTAAACCGCAAGTGATATGCCTCGAAGCGGGTTGGCGCTCCCGGCGCTCGCCTAAGACTCGGCAGAAATACATCAAAACAGGCTCGCACCCGTCGCGCTCGCCAGGGAAGCGAAAAATATTCCTCAAACAGCTGGCGCTCGACAAGAACGTGGCGAATCGCTCGCGGCGCATGCCAAAACAACAAGCAATATGCCTCGAAACAGGCTGGCGAGCTCGATGCTCGCCAAAAATGTGACCAATATGCCCCAAACAGCCTGCGATCGACAAAACGCGGAGAAAGTGCATCAAAACAGGCAGGCGCCCGCGGCTCTCGCCGGAACAGCGGGTGGCATGATTTAAAACAGGCTGACGCCTTCGACGCTCGCCTAAAACGCGACGTAAATACATCAAAACAGGATGGCGCCGTTGGCGCACGCCAAAACAGCAAATGGTATGCCTCAAAACAGGTTGGCGCCCTCGGCGCTCGCCGGAAATGTCACCAACATCCCTCAAACTGTTGGCGCTCTCCAAGAACGCGGTGAAAATACATCAGAACAGGCCGGCACCTTCGGCGTTCGCCAAAAATGCAACCAATATGCCCCAAACAGGTTCTCGCCTCCGGCGATCGACAAAAACGCGGCGAGAATGCATCAAGACAGCACTCGCCGAAACAGCAAGTATTATGCCTCAAAACAGCTTGGCGTCCCCGGCGCTCGCCAAGAACGCGGTGAAAATACATCAAGACAGGGTGGCGCCCGCGGCGCTCGTCAAAAACGCGGCGTAAATACATCAGAACAGGATGGCTGCATAAAAACAGGTTGGCGCCCGCGGCGCTCGCCAAAACAGCAAGCAAAATGCCTCGGAAATGGTTGGCGCCTTCGGCGCTCGCCAAAAACGCGGCGGATGAACAAAACAGGTTGGCGCCTTCCCCGCTCGCCAAAAGCGCGGCGAAAATACATCAAAACATGTTGGTGCCTTCGGCGCTCGCCAAAAACGTGGCGGAACTACATGAAAACAAGCCGTCTCCTTCGGCGCTCGCCAAAACCGCGGCAAAAATGCATCGAAAGAGGATCGCGCCCACGGTCCTCGTCAAATCGCGAAAAAATGCATCAAAACAGGTTGGCGCCTTCGACGCTCGACAAAAACGCGGCAAAATACATCAAAACAGGCTCGCGCTCGCGGCGCTCGACAAAACCGCGAAGGAAACACATTATAGCAAGCTGCCGCTTTCGGCTCCCGCCAAAACCCCGCAAAAATGCATCGAAACAGGTGAACGCCTCCGGCGCTCGCAAAGAACGCGGCGAAAATAGATTAAAACAGGTTGGCGCCTTCGGCGTTCGCCAGGAAAGCGACCAGTATGCCCCAAACAGCTCGCGCTCGACGAAAACGCGGCGAAAATGCATCAAAACAGGATCGCGCCCGCGGGTCTCGCCAAAACAGCGGGTGATAAGCCTCAAAACAGGCTGACGCCTTCGGCGCTCGCCTAAAACGCGGCGTAAATACATCAAAACAGGCAGGCGTCCGCGGCTCTCGCCGGAACAGCAAGCATTATGCCCCAAAGCAGGTTGGCGCCTTCGGCGCTCGCCAAAATCTCAAACACGATGGCGCCTTCGGCGCTCGCCAAAAACGCGGGGAAAATACATCAAAATAGGCTGGCGCCTCCAGCGCTCGCGAAGAGCGTGGCGAAAATACATCAAAACCGGTTCGCGCCTTCGGCGCTAGCCAAAACAGCAAAGAATATGCCTCAAAACAGGTTGGCGCCTTCTGTGCTCACCAAAAATGCGACCAATATGCCTCAAGCAGTTGGCGCTCGCCAAAAACGCGGCGAAAATACGTCAAAACAAATTGGCGCCTTCGGCGCTCGCCAAAAATGCGACAAAAATTCATCAAAAGAGCCTCGCGCCGACGGCGCTCTCCAAAACAGCGATCAACAGCACCAAAACGGGCTGGCGCCTCCGGCGCTCACCAAAAACGCGACGAAAATACATGAAAACAGGTCGGCACCCGCGTCGCTCGCCAAAGGCGCAGCAAAAATGCATAAAGACAGGATGGCGCCCTCAGCGTCGCCAGAACAGCGACTAACGTGCCTCAAAACAAACCGGCGCCTCCGGCGCTCGCCAAAAGCGCGGCGAAAATACATCAAAACGGGCTGGCGCCTCCGGCGGTCATCAAAAATGCGACGAAAATACATGAAAACAGGCCGGCGCCCGCGGCGCCCGTCTGAAGCGCGGCGAAAGTACATCAACACAGGCTCGCGCCCACGGCGCTCGTCAAAACAGCGAGTATCGCGCCTCAAGACAGGTTGGGGCCCTCGGCGCTCGACATGAACGCGGTGAAAATACATCAAAACAGGCTGGCACCTTCGGCGCTCGCCGAAAACGCGGCGAGAATGCATGAAGACAGGATGGCGGCCTCAGCGTCACCAGAACAGCGACTAGTGTGCCTCAAAACGAATCGGCGCCTTCGGCGCTCGCCAAAAACGCTGCGAAAATACATCAAAACATGCGGGCCCCTACAGAGCTCGCAGAAGCGCGGCAAAAATAAGTTTAAAATGTTCGCGCCTCCGGCGCCCGCCAAAACAGCGAACAATATGCCCCAAACAGGTCGCCGCCCTCGGCGCTCGCCAAAAACGTGGCAAAAATAAATTATAACGGAACGGCGCCTTCGGCTTTCGCCAAAACAGCGACCAGTATGCCTCAAACAAGTCGGCGCTCGCCAGAAACGCGGCGAAAATACATCAAGACAGGCTCGCGCCCGCGACGCTCGTCAAAAACGCGGCAAAAATTAGCATAATAGGCTGCCGCCTTCGGCGCTCGCCCGAGCAGCAGCGACAATACATTATAAGGAACTGGCGCTTCAGCCGTCGCCAAAGCTGTGGCGAAAGTGCATTGCTAGAGGCTGAGACATGCGTCGGTCGCCAAAACAGCAGCCGACATGCATCGAAACAGGCCGGCGATTTCGCCTCTCACCAAGACTGTGACGAAATACATTATGCCACGTTGGCGCCCGCAGCTCTCGCTAAAACACCAGCAAAAATACGCTACAAAATTCTGGTGCCCAGGGGCGTCGCCAGAACAGCAGCGAAAACACCAGCGAAAGTAAGTCACAAGAGGCTGGCACCCGCGGTACTCGCCAAAACGGCAAACAAAATAAATGCTAGCGTTCGGCGCCTTCTGTACTCGCTAAAAATGCCGCAGAAATACGTGATGACAGGCTGGTGCCTTCGCCGCTTGCTGAAGCAGGGGCAGATATGCATCGAAACAGGCTGGCGCCTTCGGCGCTCGTCCAAGCAGCAGCGAAAATACATTATAAAGTGTTCGCGCCCGCGGCGCTCGCCAAATTAGCAGGCGAACTGAGTGCTGGAGAGCCGCACCTTTGGCGCTCGCTAAAACAGTGACCGATATTGTAAGGCACTAACTGTGGAGGTCCTCACTGTGATGTTGAGGAAATGCAGTATCTCGATTACGCTCGCAGCTGATTTGCATAATGAAATTGTGTCTTATCCCGTATATTCACCTGATTTGCTACTCAGTGGCTTCTTCCTATTTCGCCGCAGGAGAATTCCACCGTGTGGCTAACGTTTCCATGACGACAGCGAAGTGATTATCAAGGCGAAACATTCCTTGAACAACCAAAGTGAGGACTTCTACAGTTAGGATCCCCGGACAAATCATTCATTGATGGGAGAAGTGCGTCACCATGTTTGGTACATATTTGGCGAAGCACTAACCCCACCGCCGGCGTTCGTGACCACAGCTCTCTTTCCCTGGTAATGAAACGAATTTTACGACCGCCTCTCGTACATCCGGAGCAGTAATGAGGCATTGAAATGCAATAGTGGCCTTCAAAACCGAGCAGCAGTTCGTCAATTGGCAACCAATAGCCAATGACCAAAACTGTGATTTTGATATAGATGCAAATCAGTTGCCTTGTAGGTTTCGATTCGACTATTTAACGTGGCATTCGTGTTGCATTGGTGTGACTGGCTAGAATAACAATGAGCTCTTATATACCTGCTAAGTAGAAATCATCGCGCTATACAAGAATAGATGAGCGGATTGATGTGTCGAAGGGTGAAGGGGGAGGGGGAAGGGAATTATAGCAATAAGAACTTAGTGTCTATGAGCGCATTATCCTCGCATAAAGGAGAACAACAAAGCAAATCGAATTAGTGTCTCTCGAAATGAGATTAACTCTTCGCAATTATTCTTAATCCACACTCTAATGCACGTCGGAATTGAAGGATAAAAATAATTCAGTTTATATTCGTACTCTCAAAAGATCTAAGCACACCGATTATTCCGTTGTACTGGGATCTCACTTGCAAATTCCCCCACACTACAACATTTCTTTTTGCTGTAAGTGCCATGGTGTTATAATTCGACAGTTGCATAAATATTAAATTTGTTCAGAAAGAAAAGAAAACATCAATTAGACGCTCAAATTAATAAGCGATGAAATCCCTCAACCATAAATTATAACTGACATATTTGATTAAATTTTTACCCATTTGTCATATATTTCAAAATGTGAGGTTTGAGAAAAAGTGCAACTCAAATATGTAGAATTTTACTCAACGAAATATGGTAGCAAAATAGAATATTCAATCTATTATAAAATATAAAAATTTAACACAATTATAGAGCAATTTACATTGCCGATTAACTCTGTTTACAATAGGAATAAGGAAAAAAAAGCAGAAAACTTCTGCGCACACGAGAACATCCGATAAATAAGAAAGCTTTGATTATAGGGATCGTTAAAAGAACTCAACAGTAAACAACAGCGGCGGACAAAGAAGTTTTAAAAAAAACGATTAAATTGTAAAGTGTCCAAATGTCTCTCCGCTAGCATTGCAGGCGTTAAATTTCTTTGGCTTTAAATTTATGTTCCTTTCAAATTTCAAACATTTTTGAACTACGACTGCCTCTCTTCCCCATCATCCTCTCTTCTCCAGCGTCCGCTACTGTGAAACAAAAAAAGCTATGTAGGTGGATGACGCCATCGCAATGATTTAGCACAAACTAATCCGCAACAATTGGGAAACAAGCTATTTACTATCTCACAGAATGCACCACCCTTAATAGATATTCCGAACGTTGAAGGTTTTAGCTCAGAGATTTTAAGCCTAATGTAGTAAAGCTCTGTCGCAAAATAAAAGAATATTACAAATTCGTTGAAAATTTCCGATAATTTTCCTTCAATCGCTAGGTTGTGTTCAACTGATAGTAGATATTTATTTATTTTGTTGCGTCTACATGTATGAGACTCAAATAAATCGTAGACGAAAATGCGGAATTCCAATAAGCAACATTAAAAGATCTCGAATAAACCAAAGACGCATCTCACCCGCAAAGGCAAGCAATGCAACTCCAATGAAAAAAAAAGTGCAAAATAGTGCCTCTTTCGCTTCATTTAAATACAAAACTCTTTTTATGCAATGACTTGTGTAATATTCGAAAGTTTTCCCTTCCGATCACGGTTTAGGATGAAAAAGAGATTGAAAAAAATCAACTTGAAATGAAAAAAATGTCTTGTAAAAATATTTCGATGAACAATCTTTTAAAAACAAGAAAAAAATCACGGATTCCAATTTGACAGCACTTTTTTTTATTTGTGCAACTATATTTTTGTAAATAACTCTAGCCGTATCAATGGTAAAGCGAAAAGAGCATAAATTTGAATAAACATTAAGAAATGCATTGATAATAATAACAATAAAAACAGCAACAGTAATGCATGAATAGTATAACGATGAACCTAAATAATAAAAAATAAAAAAATTCATGAAATCCGTTTCTATTTAAGTGCCAAACTGTTGAAGAGTGATTACATTTTAAAATGAAGTGATTAAAAAGTATAACACATAGAAAATATTATATTCATCTAATACGTCTTTTTTTATTTTTTTTTAAATTTTTTCAAATAGAGAAACGGCGATTACGAATGCTCTGAAAGTGGTCTAAAGTGAACCTTGCGGAAACATTACCCACGTCTTTTGTTTCATAGCGGATGACTAGTAAGAAAGTTTTTGCACCAAATAATTTACAACCTATAATTTGCATTCATTCATATGCAAATCTCTTTTCATTTATCTCTATTAAAAAATATTTCTCAAGAGAAAGAATAAAGTATGAAATCAAAAAAAGAGAGGACGACCATTATTGCTTCATTAATTCAAATCATAATCAATTCCGATAGAAAATTTTGCATTCATTTACGCAGATGGTCGATAGGTCAATACATGGGCGAATGAAGTAATTCATTCAATGTAAACATAAAACTGATCGATCGTTCGTGAAAATCCACATTCACCAGTAACCTCGACTGGTGTAAATAATTGAATTTGAGAGTAGTGGAAAGGCAAGCAATCATTGCTAAGGAAATTGCGAGCAATGGACTTCCACAACCGGATTATTTCACTGATATTATACTATATGCAAAAAGAGAGCGAAACAAAAAAAAATAGTGCTTATGAACGAAGGCAAGGTTAAAAGCGTGAACCGAGAGAGCACAGCGAACCTGCGCGTGCGCAAGCACGATTCCGCCAAGAGGCGCGTTTATGCGGTGATTCCTTCATCTACAAACATTTGCGGTATCCTATTAAAGTTGCCCACTTCCTCTCTGAAGAATTTTTAAAAATTCCTCTGCGCAAATTTTTAAAGCCAGAAAATTGTCCGGTATCATCGAAAGTTTGGATCAACAAAGACAAGCCTCATAAGTATTCGTCAGTTCACATCTGGCAGTGTAAGATTGTTCTCGCATTTGTCTGACTTGCAATTTGTTGGTGGGACTCACAAGTGCCGAATAAGTAACTGAAGAGCTAAAGATTGAGATGAGTAAAGCTGAAGCAAATATGTGCCAGGACTGGGTTTAGAGTTGCGGTGTTCCTGAGATTTTTCGGCGGGTTGTGGAAATGAATGCGAGACAGTGAACAATAAGGTTGTACGATTGCGCGCAAGCTTGTTAACGGCAAGTTGCTAGCTGATAAGAGGTAAACAGCCGATTGTAGCGTTAAATGTGAAGTGGTAAATATGACAAGGGGTTTTTGAGTTTAAATTACATGAGGTTATTGCGGCCGTTATCTATGTTGTTTTACTATATACTTCTCAACGGTACGGTTATGGTTGTAAATGTCGACTGTTTAGAGCAAATTTTAAAATGCTGTCATGAAAAGGAAGAAGCTTTGTTTGCAAAGTATAATGAATAAACAAATTATGCTTTGCTTATAAGACCTGCGGTTTTTCAGCACGTTGCATGAATCATCATCGAGATTTTGATCAAAGAGAAGAAAAGGTGGGGCTGGGAATTTGGTTGGGAGTTTCAAAGATTGAGTAGGACAATCTAGACTGTGCATTTGTCGCTAAAAGTGGGTGAAAAGTGATCCGGATGTCGACGATAATTCATCGGCATCATGAAATCGTACAATTCCCACAAAGCTCCACCTATATTACGGGGCTATCTTGACGGGAACATCTTATAACCGGAAATTCTTCCGCCTATACGAGAGCCTACTAAAGTAAAGCATAAAAAGCCAACATCTATGCTAATTACCAAAACCATTTAGACTGGACAGAAGACTACACTGACGCGGAATACCTCTGTAACTGGACAAATACTTGTTCGACGACAACGCAAAACATGAACGCCAAAAATTCGTAGCAAAAGAAATTAATAAAATTCTTTTCATTAGAAACTTTACGTTAAACTATTGAAAATTCATCAACAGAGAGGGAAGCAGACTACAGTAAATATTCATCGATAAGGCCACCATTGTTACCCCAGTTCCCTCAGGATGCAACGTCCACCAATTGATGTTTTAGAATCCACAATATACCACTTACTAGTCCAGACTTAGCTTCGCAATCAGCTGTTTCCCTTGTCACATTTAATCCCCTCACGCACTGTCTACTGCCATGCAAGCACTATTTACAATTCCACACTCCACTGTTTATTATTTCAGACATATTTTTACTTATCGTTTCACACCTATCCTTGCAATCGACTCTTTACCACCTTACATTAAATCCAACTACTCTCTACATACCACACCGCAGACAACTCCGCAACGCCACATTTCATCGCACGCATAAGTGGCAATTACCAAACAACGAAAAAATTTAGACAACCGAATTCTCCTGGACATCCGGTTATATTTTGAGTTGGAAAAAATTGACTGTGAAAAATTTGCCCCAATGAGCCTAACAAATTTTTTCGGACGCCATGCTTGCAATTGGACACAATTTTCGTTTGATATCTCCATCATCGTTTGACAAGACAACCAGTGGGATTTTCAAAAATAAAAGAACGCATCTGTCAGTGAGCAAAAGAATGGTTGGGATCTGTAGGAGCTAAAAAAGTGAACACATGGCGTTATTGGATCGCGCAAGCAAATCGTTGTAGGCCTTTACCACGCTCGTGCCAGACACTGCTCTATTGAATCATACATGAAAATGAATGCGAACCTATGCCAAATTTGTGTCAGACACAATGCTACAAGGCCATCTATGAAAACAATACGAAGCAACACCACAAATGTGTATGCAATATTGTGCTATAAGACAGCACAAGAAAACTGCGGACCTATACCACAGCACTGCATAATGTGTTATAGGACCACACATGAAAACGACTGTGCATCTATGAATTCGACATTTCATTTCAACACTTCTGAGTTACAATAAAAGAACAGTTTCAGTTTTTGTAAAGAAATCAACTTAGTCTATCCCTTACTCACGCAGTGTTGGAACCACCGCATTCCTAAGACGTACGTGTGCACGCAATGCGTACACGTTCGCAATAGATAATATAGAATGACCAGCCTCTAGAATTGCAGCAACGCCAATCGCAGCTCGACTTTGCTCTGATTCGATACGCCTTGATCGCACGACTTCACTACCGCTAGCAATCATGACATCATCGACTACATTCAAAATATGAGGAATTTCGTTTTGAGCTTCTTTTTCCAGGAAAACGGCCGCACAGACAGGCATGAGACAAATCTGGTTATATGCATAACAATATATGAGATGCTTCTATCAGAAACTCCAATAGACGCCAACGCTAATTTGAAACAAAATGAATCTGATAGGCGTAGCTGTGTGCGAAATTTGTGAGGAATAGTCGCAATGAAACATCGGCGCCTTGTTATGTTTCCTGTGAGGTGTATAGATAAACGGAGGAGATACTTCTTCATGAATGGATATAGGAAATTGTCAACTAGGACACAAAATGCTTTCGAATTCATGTGCCCACAGTAATTTGAAGGTGAAAGAAAGTCGAACAAAGCGTTCGGAGGTGGAGATGCACTGCACAACGCATCAGGTAGGCACGCTGCTGTGTTTGTTTTTTATGGAGATTCATCCACTAAAGAGGCTAATAATAACAATTACAGCTAAGCACTTCATTGCCAAAGAGCATAAGTGCTAACAACAAAATAAACGCATATTCAAACTGCATAAAATAATTGCACGCTATTATTTTGATCATATCCCATATTAAAAATATGAATATTTGATAAACAAATATATTTGAATAAACATAAACAATAAATTACTAGAAATTATCCAATACAAAATACTCTCTTGAGAAAAAAAAAGCTGAAGGAAGCAATGCGAAAGAAAGTATAGCCGCACCGTATGTGGTCAGGCGGAGCGCACTGAGTGTCCCGCATCGCATCTATGCCTAAAATTAAACACAGTAAATTACCTCACATACTTCTGATACAGTTCTATTCCGTATCTGCTCCACATAGATCATAGCCATAGCATCCAACTACGGTGGGCAAAGATTCCCGACAGGAGATGCGATTGAAGGGCCTCTCAATCGAAAAGATTGTGCACGTTCGCATTATATATGCCGCTGGGGAATGCATACACACATCCATTTAAAAGCCACTCAGTTGCACTTACACACCGGTAGATCACAGTGAGTTTATTATCTGTCGTTAGTGTTTATTGCTGCAGAAACGATCATATCGTTTTGCACGAAAAAGCTCAGAATCACAAGAAAAAACTGGTCAAAATCACAAAAAAAAACTGGTCCGTCAAACATCTAATTCAGAAAATAACCAAACCAGTTTAAGTTTACCACTGTCTGCAAAACATATGTTAATCCTTCCTCAGGCTAGTCTTTCCCCGACCACATTCTTACATTAACCATCCAAAAAACAACTATCACACCAAGGATTGGTGTAGTTAATGCAATTTAATATCACCACCTGGATGTTCAATAGTAAAACTTTCATCGATAGGACACTATGGTGCAGTCTGAGCATACATTGGACCAAAGCTCCGTAAACTTCAGGAAAAGCTCACTAATCTAACTAGGACAGTGACTCTGTGCGATCAAGAAATGCAAAATTCAGCATCCGTCATGCGAATATTCCTTCGAAACTGTGAAATCCCACAGCTTCAGTTGCATGTTTCGCAACTCTGGAGCTCTGGAGCACTCACCCGCATATTAGTTGTGCGCAACGACCACTCCAAATGCTTCTCCTCTTCCTACCAATTCGACTGCCCTTCCCTGGACAGTATCTTCTTTATTTTCTTCAACTTTCACTTTGTTTCAAAGGAAATATGCAAACGTTACAAGCACGAAACGACCACTACCTCCCGGACACCACGACTTCTGGTTCACATTATTCGTTATTCTTTGGATACGATATACGATATACTTCCAGCAATGGGCAGATTAACAGTTCGCTACTCTTGCTTTGAAAAAAATACCACAGACTTCTCTGTTGTTCAGTTCACACTATTCTTTTCCGCATATGTCGAACTGAAGAAAAAAGCATGGCCAACGCTTTTGTCCGCGTTCTACTTTTCGTGGTACGGTCTTTTCTGGTTGCAAGGATTACTGTTCATCCCCATTACTGCCGCCTCCACCATCCCGTTTCAAATAAGCTCCTCACCCACTGATTAATCAGAAGTCTTTTTCCGCAGGTGTATTCTAAGCCACTTCTCCATTCGAAAGTTCTTACCTGCACTACACTTCTCCATCTTATTGTGACTGTATGTAAGGAGCAATCAATAAATTGTAGATTAGCGGCTTTCGCGCCTAGCAAAGTAGTGACCATAAGACAGAGCACCCTTCACAAATGCCTTAAGGCAAGGGTGGGTGCGTGTAAAAGGAGGTCGTGTTTGCTTACAGGCACCCAGTGTGCTCCTAGCTTTTCATGCAAGGTGTCGTCCTTGCGAGGGTCGGTTCTGGCCGTAGCTGTGCGCGGTCGGACCACCAAGTGGCTCGGGAGTGAAAAGCGCTCGTTGGCGCGGGAGTGGCTGTGCCGAGGCTCTGTCGGAGCGACATCCCCCCTCCCCCCGCCCACTCCTCACCTTACTGTTATTGGTTTTTTAAGGCTTAATAAAGACCCAACTTCTTGTCTTGTCCCCAGATTACAAAGCATTTTGTCGGTCTCTGAAGAGAACTAATTCGCGAATCCTTCAGGAACAAATCAAGGGTAGAGGGGAAAAACAGGGCCCAACACCCTTACAGGTACTCTCTCTCTTCGCGCGTTTCCAACATTAACCGAAGACGTCAGCCGAAAACCTAGGTAATGAAGGCACGTTTTGCTAGTGACAATAATTTTTCTGTTGTCTGCTGAGATATTTTCATGAAATGAACGATGCAACTCTCGAAAAAAAGGTGATCTGATAGGAAGAAAAAGGCGTGATTTGAAATAATGCAAACATGACTGCGTGCAGAGACCACAAAACGAAACATCTGTAAAAGCTCATATATTGAAACTTCAAAGAAAAAAAAGAAACAACCACTCATACATGAAGCGATAGGAAAAGCGTCAAAAAAAGAGGATAAACAAATACCGATTACAATACAGCTGAAATGTGGCGGAAGCACAAATGGCGTGCACAAAAAAAAACTGAACAGATAGGCAGTGCCGTAATTTGAACTTGCCATCAGCATAATCGTCGGCAAGATCAGATCATTAAACAATAATGAGAAAACTTTTAAACAGAAAATTCAATGCATCTTCTCCCGCTGCATGCTTCGTATATAACGAAATGCTGGAAAGCGTAAATGCACTATGCAAAATTTTTAGTGGAATATCTCATGTCAATTAAATACGTAACGCTTTCCTTATTTAAAAGATAATTTAGCATGTAGCGATACTTTGATACTCAAACAATCTTAACAATCTTTACATAGAGATTATAGGATAATAAAATCTTACATTCAATATACTCTAATAATTGTCGATATCTTAAAAAATAATAATAATATAAAGGATATAGCTAATGTGGAAGAGACAGATATCATCGGAAGTAAAAACACGATAGGACGCCTGCATCATATTTTATGTGGACAACGACAACAATCGGAGCTGAACTAGCTTCCGTCTAAAATACAAACTCCCATAACATGATAGTACTTCTTATTAAATATCTGCATTTAACACACAAAAAAAAAACCTAAAAACCAGTGATTTATAATGGACAATAGTTGCAAGCGCCTCCTTATTGGTCGGGGTTTGGCCAAATGAAGCGCAAAATCCAATGGCGCAGCACCCAAGCGAAATGCATCGCTAGAAGCAACAAACTAACTGACCAGCAGCAGTGTGGAAGCGCTGACCGAGATCTGCGAACGCGAAGCACAATTGCTAGTACAAAACGATTAATAGCAACACTTCACGCAGAGATTTGGATCGACGAATGCTATGCCAAGAGGTCAAACATACAGTCATAAACGACTGCGATAGAACTGATACTGAACATAAAATAGAAAATTACAGAAAAAAAGACATGAAGTGAAGAGTAACAAAATGACGAAGGAAGATGTGAGGAAGACGAGAAGAGTGAAGATGGAAACGATGATCAGAAATAATGAATGATGCATGAAAGGGGGCATAGAAAAGAAGGCGAAGCTTAGTAAATAAAGTAGGAATTAGCCGTTTTTGCAGGGGGACACTGGCACGGATTTGATGAATGATATAGAGGAACGAAAAATACAACACTACAACCGAAAAATTTATCGCCGAAACTGCACAACAGCGAAATTGTGCTTCAAAGAAGAACACTTATAGATGCAACAAAGGCTGTGTCTCCCGCATATGTAAAAGAGAACGGTACGCATGCCAAAAATTCAGCGCAAAAAAACCCTACAAAAGAATAACAGATTGATAAAAAATTTCGAGGAAATTAAACAAGATGACAGTTTTTCAATTACTTTAATGGAATGAATAAATGCAAAATAGCAAAAATTAAAATCAGAAAAAAAAAGAAATAAAAACTAATAAATGAGACATCAACAATTTGCTCTAAACAAAAAAAGAAGCGCACAACTCACAACAATACAGCGACAACCTACACAAACCAGTAAGCGGAAGAGTAAAGCAATAACGAGTAAGTGCGCGAAATATGTGGAAAAAGCAATCGTCGCAAACAAACGCTGCTTTTTCCTTTACTGCATCATCTCATTTCATTTCTCAATCTCGCAAAATGGAAACAGCAACTGCCTTCAGCGTGCAAAAGCACAATTGCACAAAACTGAAAAATCAAACAAAAAGAAAAAAAGCAATTACAGAAATGCATGAAAGAAAAAAAAAGGAAATGAAGTATGAAGGATGAAGAGAGCAAGTGAAAACATGAAGAAGATAGAGCAAAGAAGACAGCAGCACACGGCGGCAGGCTTGAAATGCTCGCTCACCGATGCCTACGCAGTCGCGACAGCGGTGTCAACTGGAGCCGACGTTTGCTCACGGCCACCTTCGAGATCCGACCAGATCGAAGCCATCATCAGATGATACGGATCGCTTCCAAAAGTGCCACTGCTGCAATTCCACCGAATAACTGCCATGCACGTCATTGAAGAAAAAAAACCGTCTTACTGTTTTCGGCGATCTGTACACCACTAACGCACCTCATATAATCAGTTACCCCTCTCCTACGCATAACACTTCAAAAGAAACTAATACCCCCATCTAATCTACATACTCTCCGGCACCAACTTTGAATTTAGTTAAAGAACATCACTGACAAATTTTTCTTAAACCTTTTGAAAAAGTATAAACAATGAGCAGCTTAAAAAGGATATAGAATCAAATAGCAGCACCTTTTGCAGGATCGAAAAATAGCCGTAAAGAAGTGGAAATATAAGATTAAAGTACCTGAAACTAGGCGATTCGCCAATACCTTCGTCCCTCAGAGATGAACAGTGCTGCTGTGTGAGTGTGCCCCCACACGTTCCTCCCAAATTCGACAGGAACGAACCTAACGATGGTCGTGAATTGAACATGTCTGAAAATCAATGCGTTGTTAAGATGTTTTCCAAACAAACTCTTTCCATTACTCACAAATCATTTTTCCTTCTGCTATTGCACTGTTGTTGTTTTGTTTTTTTTCATTCCACCGTTTTTGCTCCCTTCCTTCTTCTCTTAAGTCGGGTGCATCCTCTTCTCGCATGTTGATAATCTTTAATTAAGAACAACTATGCCAACATTATGATAACATTTTCACCTATTAAAAGAAATTACAGGAAAGATGGACGAATCAACCCACCAGTAACTTGATGCAACTGCGTCAGACTACTATTTCCAGATGACTGGTTGCAGCCAATCGCTTGTACGCTTTCCGCACCGATTCCTGTGGTCGAGTAAACAGCTGACCATGCTGGATAACTGCCAGTGGTGCTGCCGATGTGCGCCGCGCTCGACGCGTCCGACATGAGCATCGAGCTGTTGATATTTGCTTGAGAGTGCTGTTGTGCTACCTGAGAGCCCCTTCTTGGGTGCAGAATCGACTGCGATCCACCAAGCGACGTGCCAAGAGAACCACCCATTGCGCACAGCTCAAGTGTATTGTAAAGCATATGCGACGATGATGTGCTGCTGCTACTACTACTATTCGACGAATGTGCCGGCGGAGGCGATCCAGCCGCCGAATACGCTGTCGAAAAACCGCCAGAGCGAATCTGCAAACCATTGGTAAACCTACCTTGTCCAATATTACGAATGCAAAATCATTTTCATAACTTTCCACACCATCTCTCGTTTCTTCATTGAAAAGAGACTTCAAGGTCGTATAAGGTTTTTCATGACCACAAATCATAAATCTCAGTCGATCTACAAAAGGCTGAATATGGACAAGGATTCCGCTGTGATCTGCGTCAGCAGTGAGCAAATAAAGTGCTATGGACAGTGTGTTCGATCTGTACACAAGCCGTTCTTTAAAACCATATTCCATTCGACGTCTCTTTGTAGACAAGGAGGGCGGATGAAATGCAATTTTTTTTTCAAACAAACTTCATCTGTCTTCAGAAATTTTACCAATTCCGACATACGGTGAATGCAAATCATAGCATAAGAAGGACGGATTTTGAATTAAATTTCCTACGAATCCTTCTCTTTAGCGTGGTACATTCGGCTCTTAAACTTGCGCTTAGCGTTAGATGCGCAACATAGGGAAGCGTAAAAAGCAGAGAACGAATCAGCTATCGCCAAATGATGCGCCGAGAACGAGAAGTTTTTTATCAGTGCTCCTCCGTGCACAATTTTCATTAAGTTTTCCTTTTCTTTCTCCAGTCATCCTTGAATGACAGCCTCTACTGATAAACTAACTATCTTATCTTGTGTGTAAAATAAAGTTGCAAAATCAGGCGCTGGAAAGGAAATTGTCGAATTCGATGATGCAAGGAACGCGTTCTTCGTTCGCTCAATTAAAGTGCTAAGAAAGCGAATCATACCAGTCCGCCCAATGCAGATGCGCCGAAAGATATATCGGCTGCGTTTTTGTGGAACTCTGCAGGCAAAAATGAGCTATTGGTGAGTGTATCGATAGTCGACTGCCTTCGAACTGGCTGAGCGAGTGGCCCATAGTTCAGACCCGACGGGCGCGCATTCGCCGCCGATGCAATGTTTCCCTAAATAATGAGTCGTGTTAACGGACATCAACAGAGCGACATTTCAATAGTTCTTTCAGAATTTGTTATAATTATCAGAGGTTATCTAAGCATATAAAAATCATCGACAGCATGG
Source organism: Baylisascaris schroederi (assembly GCA_006503575.1). Classification (NCBI taxonomy): domain Eukaryota; kingdom Metazoa; phylum Nematoda; class Chromadorea; order Rhabditida; family Ascarididae; genus Baylisascaris; species Baylisascaris schroederi. The sequence goes on along the minus strand of QEWY01001664.1, from coordinate 169,641 downwards.
AAGTGGCTTTTCTCTTCAGGTCAGTTGTAACAAACGAAATTTCCTCACGCGTTTGTGCGCAAGTGTTTTTATCACTGAAAAGATCCGCTGCTGAATCGACGAACCTGCAGGTCGTAAGAGCCGATAGAAGCGGTGGGATCAGTTATAGGCATATTGCCGGTTCGCTGATAGATGTGGTGCTCGATCTCACGCCTCGCTGCGTCGACATTATGTGGCAGACCGGTCACCTCGAAAATGGGCTCCCTCTCGCGTGATGGTGTGATAATGTAAGTGTGTGTGTCTTGTTGAATGCGTTTGATCGTTGCACCCTTTGGTCCCACAACGAGTCCAACAACTCTCAAAGGCACTCTAAAACACAAATCATCTCAATTAATGATCTTATCCATTGCATCAATATCAACGCAGCGGATAAATGTCCATAAAATGACACAACACATGATTAATCGACCCATGACACATCTTTTTATTTTGGCAGTCCACCGAACGATTGATTCATTCATAAATGAAACATGTTTGACGTGAAGCTAGTGAAGTGTTAGCTTAGCACTGCGTATGAGCGCAGAAAAGTTAGCTGGTGAAGATGTCAACCGAACTCGTCTTGATGCACTTCGAAATTTGCTGCATTCTATCGCACTCAATTGTGATGGGTAATTGCTTATCAATGGAAGGGAAATTTCAGTTAAACTCGTACGATTGCGAATTGTTGTTTTCATCAGATGAATTTTCTGTTAAAATGATTGGACAAGACAAATTTTAAAAAAAAGACTTTTTCAAAGCCACATGAAGTGAGAAAAATTCATCTGCGAATCCACCAAACCGCTCATTTTTAAAATTTCTTTTATTTCAGATATTCTAATAATACTTGCCGCAAACCATTGAGAAGAGTTTCCAAATGAAACGTGGCTAAAAATGATGACACAGTGCAGATATTCATTGGAATATTTTATTTCTTATTAGAGTTTATAAATATATCATCATTAAGGGATTACTCTTGTCATAAACGATCGCTGCTACGCCAAACGCATAAGATTAGCTGAAATCATTGCAACATTATTGCAAACCCCTTCCGAGTTTATGCCGCCTATATATTTTCAATCAGTAACTGCTATGATTTACCAGCTACACAGTGCAGAGCTAGCGACATTACAATGAACTTAACACGGCATATCGGACTTAAGATGTGTTGTCCTCTTTCACTGAGGTTTTTCTACACTCGAAATTGTAAATGAAACGGCAAGGGAAGGAGAAGGGATAGGCAGCATTCGTTTCAAATAATGCGAGAAGCATAACCCCAATCAGCCAATTTTCCAGTACCCAACAAAACCGATAAGGATGAGGTTCACATCGTGCGTAATCATTCAACAAACATCAACAAAGGAAAATGCCACTTCATAAGGTCAGTGCACTCCAATTTCGTTGTAGCCAATATTCAACGTCTGAACAAAGCGTCTATTCACCCACCTAACGTATGCGGTGATATGTCCAGGAGCCGGTGCTCCTCCCTGACTGTGCCTTCTACTGGCCCTGATTTGCGTGAAATGCTCTGCAGCACACTCGATCTCTCGTTTCGCATCCGCCACATCTTCCGGCCTTCCAGTCACCACGAAAATCGGCTCCTCTCCACGTACCGGCGTCTTTATGTACGTATTCGTCTTTGCCCGTAGTGCCTTGATTTTGCATCCTAAAATCACCTCATCGTTTCGGCGTGAAATTTTCAATCTTACAGTGTTCTATATAAATGTCTAAATGTCACTGCATAAATGTCACTCACATTTTGCATCAATCAACAACTCACAAATATCAGAAGTGGACATTTTGATCTATCACAGTAAACCTAGCGTTACAAATCACCCAACAACGAAATAAACCAGCCTTCAAAAAGTGGTCGTATCATAGTAAAAAAAAAACGCCATGACTTCGAAAGACGACGACGTGCCTACCAGTCTATCTTTCGAAATGCATCTCACCGAACTATGCAAAAAAGGAAGAACTTTGAAAATTTTTGAAACTTAGCTAAAATATATTCCTCAACAGACCATACTTTTTTGCGAAAGTTTGTATGCATCAATCGAGAGTATATTACTAAAAACAATAAAATGTACATATGGACGACTAAGTGAAAAACGAAATGATAGTAGAAGAATATACGAATATACTTTTTTTTCGCAGCGAATCTGCTAAAGATGAAGAATACCGCCGATACGGAAACAACATTTGCGTGGCAGTGCAATAGCACATCGTGCAGGTACAAGAAAAAAAAAACCGCAAACAAAAGCGCTTTGCCCACGATGAATCATTATTGTGGCTTTCAATTTAGAAGAATTCCAGTGCATCTAATCTAGTAAAAACGACCTTTGAGAACAACGAACACCGATTAAGAGTGGAGGAAAAAAGCTATCCAAAGCATGCCGACATTTCATTTGAACGTCGAGTATGAATATACGAATGCAGATAATAACAATTATACGCTACATTCGAAGCAAAGACTGCTAAATTCAGCGATATGCAATATATGTATAGCATATATTTTCGGCATAAGTGCAAAATTTATATTTAATAAGCATTATTCTATAGCTTTTGCGTTATGCCGCTAAAGTCGCTGTCTTCGCTTTTTACACCAACCTACCTATATTTTAAAACCTAGAAATCTATTTAGAAGCGCTATTGTTCTAATGACAAAGAAAGAACACCGCGCGAAATTACAAACTCAAGAACAATCATCTTCGATGATCTGTTTTTTAACATAATTCACTACCATCCCCTTGATCAAGTATCCAGTAAAGCATCCTCAACTCATGGATAATTCATATAAACAAGCCAAAAGTTTGATGCAGCGATCATCCATTCAACCAATACTACCAACTCAATCGAGTTTACAACCAGTTGTTGCTCAACATTATACTAACCGAATTCAAAAACCAATTCAACGCCAAATTTTTGCTTGCACTAAAATTTAAACGATAAACAAAACGTAGCAATTATAGCAAAGCGAATGCTTAGCAATCACCGATCGATAAATCGCCAACAAGTAACTGATAAACATTGGAATTCGAAGGAAATAAACTCCGCTAAAATGAGTTCCATATTGCACAATGGAAGGAATTTATTAAAATTTATTTCCAATACTTTTCACTAATATTTTCACGTTGAGAAATTTCAAACATTTCGAACATTTTCACTTTTCGCATATTTTATTTTTATGCAAATTTTGAGCCATAGCTTTTTCATGAGTTGCTATTTATTTCTGAACTCACTTTTAAGTCACATGTCTACATCCACATAGCCACCTAGTTAATGTATGACCACCCGTCTGGTAAGCTTGCATTTTCCGTTTTCCCGTTTAACACCTGCTCTATTTAACGTCGAGAAAGATTCTCCCTATTCCATTTCAACTTCGCTAGAAAAACAGCAGTGGACACCTTTTTCCGGTTATTTTTTACCCAAACTCTTTCAAAGTAACAATGAAATGAACTTCCTTCTAGATGCAGGAGATGGCGGTTCATTCTCCTCTGTGCGAATTTTTGTAAAATCTTGTGTGAATGCTCAAGGTCTAAAATTTTTATGCGTTCGATTTCGCAAATTTTTCACTACATTTGCATAATTTCCTACATGTTTCTCCGGGTTTCCAGTTTTCACTTATATTTGTGTTTTTTGGCGAACCAATCCACTTTTCTGAATGCGGCACACCATCAGCTTAACAGCATTTTTAAGTCATGAATTTTTACGACATGAAGTTAGAGAGATGAATATCGGAGAATTTTATGCTGACTGCAGTAATGCGCCCAAAAGCTAACACTCTAAAAGTGGCTTGGGGGAATAAATGCTTCAAAAAAATACTAGGGTTAACGAGCATATATAAGGTGGAAATACGATATGCATCTATGCATGTATTGAAGGCTAAACACAATTTAGCGATTCTTTGTTCGTTACGCAGCATGAAGCACGGAAATGGAAGCGCGTTGATCAAATGCGACAGATGCATTTAATTTATTGCACGAGAAAGACAGCACTTGCTCGACAATGCCATAGAATAACGGCGAGCTGCAAGCGAGATAACGCATCGGGAGGCGCATACGTCATTTTGTGGCGGAACTGTCATAGCGATAAATAATGCGAACAACGCACAAAAGCAAAAGAATGGCACGCAGCGAACATCTGCTGCCTAAATGCCTTGCTCGTCAACTGCGTATACATTTGACGTATAGTCTACATCTGTGAACGAGGTTATGACCGCCAATAAACGAGCTTCTTTACGCAATATGTAAGTGACAGTGAGCCATTAGATTAATCCATCGAAAAACGGAAGTTAAGATGATCCATGATCGGTCTTACAAGGAAAGGTTGTATTTTCAACGAACGACAGCAAATCCTCTTCGGCATTTGAGGATCCCTCAGCCATATAAAACTTAGAGATGAGATGCAAAACGCAACAATGTTTCTCAACTATTTGAAAGGTTCAGGTTTCTCTATAATCTGCGAGATGGATCACATTTAGCGGCGTTATTGCAAATGTCAATCATTTCAGTTGATATTCCAAAATAAGCGATTGCTGCAACGATGCTATTCGATATGAGGACAAAGTACTTCGTGTTGGCAACGAATGCGCAATAGAAAAGAACAAGGAGCAAGGATTAGTATGCAAGAGAAGATCCACAAAACGAGCGGTGAATCTGGATGCTCGCTACCACGCATCGATCAGCATATTCAACAACGTTGCCCCCTTCACTCATGCCTCCTCTGTTTACATAAAAATAAACAAATAACAGCATTCGCATCACCGTCCGCGATATCCCTTTCCAACCTCGACCCCCTCCCTTCCTCCCCCCCCCCCCCCCCCCCCCCCCCCCCCCATCCACAAAACACAAACCTAAACTCGGCGAATTAGGTACTCAAAATGCTTTTCGTGGAAACGATTCAACGCGAATCACATCTGTGAAGCATCAACGCATTCAGCTGTGCATTATCAGTGTACTCACATTAAAAAGAAGCTCTGTTCCTAAAACGAGCAATCAATGCTTGATTTACAAATAAATGCAGCAGCTCCCTTCCCCCCACCTCCCTCCGGTTTGAAGCAAAATTTGTGCACTAAGGTGCAAAATTTTCTGAACGCAATATGACTGTCGTTAAAAATGCTGTCGCATCTTTTCAAGCTTTAAGAGTGTTACCAGCTGTATTTTTCTACTTTATCAAGCTTCTAACATCGCACTGAAATTTCATCATTCGTTTGACTGTTATTCAACAAATAAAAACACTGGTCACATTTCTCATCTTTTCAACCCAAAATATATTCAACGGGATACCCCAACCACTGCAAAAAAGAGGAAAATATCACTGAGAAAAAATTCGCTCCGAAAAGATGGGCATAGAATGACTTTAGTGTTCGGTGAGTGTTAAAGAAACGAAAAAAAAATAGACGAACAGATGCTCACATCTGTAAAATTTTAAAAATCAAATCATCAAGGATAGAGGTGTATGTCCGTGATGTCTGCCATATTTCAAATAACGCGTACAACTGAATAAAGTAATTGTAGAAATGATAAATTATGTAAATAAATCACTCATCACCGTACCACTAGCAGATATACTCAACGATATAAACCGAATCCCCTCCTGAATAACAAAGAAAAGCGTATTAACCAACCTTGGCGACCAACAATTTCGGCCACATGCTCACTGCTTGGCACTTCGACGCTTTCCGTTATGTTCCTTGCGCTCAATGAAAGTGCCGTCCTTAAATAAACATGAAACAATTAATTAACGCATCCTAGCCAAATATTAGCTAATCTAAAAAAAAGAGAACATACTAAGGATAGAACAATCCACCACTACATACTTCCATCTACACAAGTGGAAGATATTTCCATTATTTTATTTCTTTTTACGATTTATTCCAAAGAATTTTTGATATGAATGTATTATACGTCACACAATTCTGAATGCATTATATATGTCTCATGAGGAAATTTTAATTTCCATTTCAGCGTAGGTTTCGATTTTTTTTTTTTCAATTCTTTACGAAGAATTTTTCTTCAATAGAATGTCCCATAGGATTGGTAATGATCTCATTTGATAGGTCGTTTCGCGTAGCACAAATGTACACTGGATGCAACTTATTAACTTCGAGAATGATATTCCAATATGGGAGAAATTTTGACGAATTTTCATAAGAAAAAGTCGATAAAATAAATCTAAGATTTGAGATGACGATTAAAATAGAAAGCAAGCAATATTTCAAAGGCAAGTTTTATTTCTACTTTGAATAGATTGAAAACGGTAAAATTTAAACCATTCACTATGCATCTCTGATGGTAGCAATTATCCTTTTCATTTCTTTCGCGTTACCCTTATATATATATATACAGAAATTCAGAACTCAAGAAAGGGAATATAATCGGCCTCCAAATCGTACCAACTTCATTCTTTAATTTCGTCTGATGAAAACTCTCTGAAACATAAAGTGGAGCTTCGAACCTGAAGTCATCATGCAATTCGCCAGTTGGTGATCCAGAATTCTCATCTGAACCAATTTCATAAAACCACGAGCCCGGCAGCTGCGAACCTCGGTCAGTCGCATGCTGGATCGGGACCGTGAGCACTCCTTCCGATGCCATACGTTCACTGAAGTCAACAAATCCGTAATGACGCATTAATCATTTGCATAAATGAGCAATAAAAAGCTACGTGGAGACAAACCTAGTACTTGTTTTATTATGACTAATTGCAACTAGAAGCTGAGATACGCTACGCTCACTACTTTATAATATCGTATAACTGTGCCGCCATATTTTGTTGTTTCCGCTTCTTTACGTCTCATGAAATTTTAAAACATAACAAAACAAGACAAGATTTTGTTTTTAAAGTTTATGAAGTTTTATAAAAAGGTTTGTTATTCCAAAAAAAGTTTATAAAGTTTATGAAAAAACGATTTTCGTATGAAGCACCCTCTCAACTAAATTTCTCATAAACGTAATCGAAGTTTTCGAGAGGAAAATCTGCTCCGGAATCAAAATTGTTGGGACGAAATTTGTGCAGCAATTGTGGACAAGTACAACTTTTAGTGTTGATGCAACGTTCGTTATGCAAAAGAAAAAAACAAACGGAAAAAGAAACAAAACAAAAAAGCAAAAAAAAACAAAAAAACAAAGAGGAATCGTGGTGCTAAGCAAAAAGGAGCCGCCGTCAAAAAACGGCGATCTTCAATTCCGATCCAACATACCCGATCTTTACCCTACACAACAAAAGGCCCATTAAAAGATCCTCATGAGCGTGCTCTAAGGAACATACATAACCAACAGCAAGTCGACCTGTATTATTCTTTTAACAGACATCAACAAACAATGCAGAACCTGCATCGACAGATAGAAAGAAAGAAAGAGAAAAAGAAAGAAAGAAAGAGAGAGAGAAAGAAAGAAAAAAATGCCAGATGCTCAAATTATGCATCATTGTACTATATACTAGTTTCTAAGAACTTTTTATCGGAAGTAAACGAACATCATCGAATAATCGTTCGGTTCCATTCGAAAAAAAAAGAAACAACCAAAAACTCTCAAGTGAATTGTCAATAAAAAAGAAAAAATTATTTCTGCAAAATTCGCTAATAAAAATTTTACAAAATGACTTTAGATAGCAATCACGTCGCCTTTAGAAAATCAAACTGATTGCAATAGTAATTAAAGCAATAATGATGACTACAGCATCAATACTGTCATTATTAATGAGAAAATTCAGTAAAGTGAGTGCTCTCCATTTCATACAATTTCATTATGGATTCTCTTGATTTCATAGATAGCGAAATCATCTACAAATAGGCTATTTCATATACTGTCGAAACCGATGATATGTCGTAGTAACCCGAGGAGCTACCTTTCCTACTCACTGGAATTTTATCTTTTAATTAATTTAATTTTTTTTTTCTTACTATTTGTAGAGTTGTACAATGGATTTACTCTTCGAAAAACACTATGTTATCTCCAGAAATTTCAACGGATGACTCATACTGAGTTTTTAGGAAGTTTCGACTCGATCGGTAACTAGCATCTTAGAGTTTCTCCTTACCGCAATAAACCTTCCCTTTTCTTAACATAAACAATCTATGAATTGATCAACAAATAACTATTAAAAAGTTCTTGACTAATAGCTGGAACAGCGTTTGCAAAAAAAGAAAACGCCACAATAATATGTAAACATCAAACTTCTAGTCGGCACAAGCAGCCTCAATTGAGATCGATTCTTCAAGCGCTCATTTTCACCCTTTAAAAATTCGATAAAATTCATCGTCTGCTATATGCACACTTCCCATAAAAGCACTAAATGCATGAATAAATCCAACTAAACAAATGCACTAATCAATTTGAATAGTCATTGTGGTTCAAACCTATAAAACACAAGCATCCAGCCATTAACGAGAAAGTATAGCTGCAAGACAATAGGGAATATTGCGCAGCATTTAAGAAACCGAGTATATCACGAGATAGGTGAACGAACGCTCATCATCCGGCTTTCGATATACCGCTGCCATTTTCGTAAAGACGAGCAATAAACCTGTTATCAGTGATTACTCAACCTAACGTGATTTCTTTTAGTTTGTTAACTCGATTCTCTTATTCGATATGCAATTCCACATATCAAATACTCTACGCTTAAGTTTTATCTTTGTGAGAACTTTTCATTCATCGTTTTTTTGCTTGTACCTATCTCCATTAATATCGATGGGTATATGATCATAACATAAGGTTGGAAAGAAAAAGTTGGAGCGTAAGCTTAAGATTTAACGAAAAGGACATGAAACGTAATATACGGAAAATTGTAATAAGGGGAAAAAAGAACGAAAAATTGCAAGTTGAATTTCGGCCAGCAAAAATCGACCAGCAATTTTGATCTCCAATCGAAGTTCAACCGATCACTTACCGTCACTATCTTATAGGAAAGCCAACTCAAATATAAACGTAAAGCATGAAGGTGTAGGTGGCCAAAGAAAACAACTCGTTTTGTGACTTATTTTACTGTTTTGCCGCTGTCACAGCATTAAAAAATCATGTTCATGGCCACGTTAAACAACAGCAAAGGTAAGCGGGCTCAATATTGTTGCAATCATATAGCCAAGCCAATTAAAGCTGTACAAATCAACATCGGAAATTGGCTAACACAAGAATGCAGCTACTCCTGTAGAAGGATGGAAATGACTGCTGAATCCCATACGATATGAAATGAAACATGCAAAACGTTGAAATATTTAACTGCATACTAAATAACGCTTATTGTTCCGTCAAATGCCGCATTATCTATGCAAATGAATGAATGAGCATAACGATTACCCCAATTGAACCTTTCAGAAGTGAGTGCTTTCGATATTTCACGCTCGTAGAGCAAACACTATCACAGAAGAAATCAGATGGAGCAGCACACCTACACATCTGAATAACGCCACGTTGATAAACTATCCCGAAGAGATAAAATCGAAAAGCAACGTCAGCACAGCTCACAATGGTGATGAAGCCTTAAAGTTGCACTAGGCTTGTGTGGGAATAGGCACTCTAATTATGCTTTCACAGAGCTGAACTAGCAAACCAGGTGTTTGTTTATATTATAAGTGGCCAAGATGTGACTTGGAACAATAAAACATCAACGTTGTAAGCCAATCGCTAAGGGAAATAACAGCACCATCGAACGATCAACGCACACATCTCACTGCTGCATTTGTTCGTTTTCGTTGAAATCGGACAATTCTTTGGAAATGATCTGCTTTGATCGAACGCTGCGCAACGCGTTGCAGGGCAAGCCGCTACGTTCGGTTTGTTCGACCTCGCCTATGTTGCCGTCACCAACGCTCTTCAATAACCGCCAATTTCTTACATGTGTCCGAGAAGCGCCCTATCGGTACTTAGGTCAATTAGCCCTCTCCCCCTCTGTCAAGCATAGAGAATAGAGAGAGTTTATTGATTAAAGCAATATTGCCGCTAAAAGAATCGAAATGGAATAAGACCGCTGATCTGTTTTGTAGAACAATAACAAATGTGCACATGCTGCTGGTTCACTAATATTTACTCTATTTTGCAAAACGATTTCAAATGCGTGATCTATCGATGAGCAAAAACGCAAGGCGCATGGCACAGATGCAAACAACGCAGATGGATATCTCTCGAAAGCAGGCTCGACTTGAACTTACTGATGAGAAAGGTAACTCGAAGATGAACATTCGATACATTGCTAGCTTTAAGGGACGTCGTTGATTGAGGGACACATCACGAAATAGAACGAGCGAGAAAGGAAAGTCGAAGAAGAGAGGAACAAGTTTGGTTGACGTGTGCACACGCACGCGAACACTGTCAAAGGGAAGTGCCCTATTCTGATTGCCATAGCTGCATCGGCACGGCTAACTAACAAAAACCAACACGAAGCTACATCACCATGGCCAACAAGCATATCAAAAAAAAAAAAAACGACAACAAAACCCTCTCATTTAATGTATATGAAAACAGCAGAAATGTCTTTTGTGCAAAATTTTGTGTGAATGTTTGAAATAAAAAATTTCTGGCCCGAACGAAGCCAAAAATGTTAAAACATAAGAAAAAAAATTTCAACCGGTCCTTTGCCCTAGCGATGATTCGTTCTGAATTTTAAGGCAGCCAGATAAGTGTAAAGCTTCACCCCTAAAGAAAGATCACGATGTGCTTGCTCATCACATCGATGCTGCTATTAAGCGATGCACCTAACTAAGTTTGTTAAACAACTCTACTCAGAGACAGAGAGGGAGGGAGAAAAAAAAAACAAATATTTGCGCTCAAATATATAATGAAAGTATAGTTCTCAATCATTCTCATTCTTCAATTCTTCTCTGACAGAATGTAAACAAGCTTATCGCTTTTGTATTCCCACATTTTATACTATTTTTTTTTCAATTAAAACATCTTTCTTCTTTACTACAAATTGAAAAAAAAGTTGTTCGTCGATATTCGATTTTGTATTGAAGACGACAAGGAATTCCTTTGGGCAAAATCGAAGCGACCTTTCGAATGACGCACGAAGGTTATTGCAACCGAGATGCATTCATTGCACATTAAGCTGCGTTCATTGAAGAGTGGACAATTTGAAACGCGGCAAGTGTATTGCAGCAGTATATTTACAAATGGCCACCACTCTACTCCCCACACTCAAATAAAATCAATAAATATTTATATCGTACTTTTACTTATCAGTGACGACGAAATCTGTAACATGAATATGGTTCAAACCGCAAAAAAATGTTTAAGTGACTTAATGCAGATTTCCTACGATGAATGGCGCATTTTCCGCCGGAGTGCTAGAAGTGAGGAAGATCGGAAGAACGTCTACCTCTGGGGAATGAGAAAAGCAACAACAACTAGCCAAGAGTGAGAAGTGACGCTCAATGCCGGTAGGATATATCTTAATGGATTACTCGAGCAATATGTACATAATCGACGTGAAATGATTAAGAAAACGAAGTAGAGTTGAATGTTATATCGTATAGCCCCAACGTTGAATAGATAGATAGATGGTCGACTGTTGTAGACGCAACGAAAAGAAACCGCTCGATGCACAATTATTGTGCTGCATTCAACGTCATCTATTCTCTCACATATACGAACGTAGGAAATAGAAAGAAACGTGCATGATCACAATGCTACGCGTTTTGCATCAATGAATTGTGCTGACACATTGCTGCAAAATGCAGAGCACATCAAAACCATCACAATAACCTACCCTCAATAGGTATACTATCAAATTGTGCCCACATTCATTTTCCAATGATTTAAATCGAAAATTTTTAGGATCGTACAGATTTAATTCATACTTACACAGGTGGATTCACCGAAAATCTTTGGATATCATAAAGAGGACATCAATTTGGAAAAAAAAAAGATGATAAAATCATAAGGTTCAAACGGCGTTAAGAATAGCAATTTCCAGCTATCGGAGATCGCTACCGATGTTCCCGAAACAATCAATGGAATGGTGAATTTCTTGATCTCTAGTCAAGGTGGAGCGAGGATTAGTTATGCCTGAGGCGAGGGGCTTACTCTCTAGACACTTGACAGTGAGATTTGCATAGTTATCACCTATGGAATGTAATGAACAATCTCAGCAGAGAATAAGTGAAAGTTAGAACTGCAATTGCTCCGAACAGTTTGCTAATTGAAGCAATGCAATCGCGCAAAATAGGCAGAAAGCTGTTCTCCGCAGTGATCTAGATTTATCTTGGGAACTACAATGAAAATTACTTCAATCATGCAGTGATGGTGACAGATGTGTTCACCGCAGAAAAAAACCTCTCGATAACGCAAAAAGAAAACTCGCTCAGTTAGTGCACCAAATATTGCGCTCCAAGCCTAGCCGACACTGCCGACTTTTATTTTTCTCTGACAATAAAACGGTGTCCACCATGAGTTCCACTCAACCCGAGATATTCCC
>QEWY01001664.1:0-156007 GCA_006503575.1 Baylisascaris schroederi | reverse complement strand
CCCCCCCCCCCCCCCCCTCCTAGGAAAGAACAAAGAGTTGAGAATAACTTCGAATTCATCGGAATTTCGTTTTAAAAGATATTTCGCATATTTTCTCTAATGGAAAAAAAATTTTCACAGTTTTATCAAAAGTGTTATCTGCATATACTCACATACTGATATGAATATGATCAACTGAGATGCAAATGGATGGTCCTTTAAGAAACTGTTTCTAGATGAAGAGGAAATTAAGACACGAAACCTCAACCAAAAAGCGTATACCTTCAGAGATAAAACACTGTTGAGAAAGATGTTTAAATCAGTAAAACAAGAACATAACAGATGGAAAATACAATCTGTGAAGATGGGAATATGAAATAAACAAGAAAAAAACCTCAATAGGACACTAACAAAGAAATGAAACCGATCAACGTAAAGATGAAAATGCCAGCATTAAGAATTTCAAGCGAGATGTAAGTCTTTATAACATAAGCTCACAGTGAATACCACCTAATCAAGATAACAGAGCTATTTGAGGTTATAAAGCCCATCAAAATTATTTGTCAAAAAAGACATGTAAGAGAGATGAAATCAATCAACGGTCGAGAAAAGTGTTTGGCACTCATGTTCGACTATTGCTAACAAACGAAGCGCAATAGCGCAACCTATAAAGAAGCACAACTTATTGGCAAACCCCTCAAAAAATGTTCAAAAAAAAAAAAAAAGCTGACACCTCGTAAACGAATCAAATCCTCTCAACGCATCGGCCGTCTATTGGAGCATGCAGACGAGCGCAACAAGTGCGCAACTTCCTCGTCGATACAATGCGTGAATATCGCCTACGTGATGCGCTCATTTAATAAGGTTGGTAAACGCACGGCACACCATAGCAAACATGGCAGAGGTTGGTGCCAGTTGTGTTCATCGCGAACTTATTCGCTTGTTCAACCATCTGTCACTGGTGCTTTCAACTAACTGACGTAAGGTGTGCGGCACAAAAAAAACACTCGTTGCCGCACTAAATATCACGAAAAATGAGAAATGCATGAAAGTGGAATTAAACATCGCTACCTCTCGCTATGAGCTAATGAACTCGGACAGGTTAGTGCAAAAAAAAGCTGTGCAACATTTCTTGGTTGAACGAATAAGTTGGACACAACTTATTGCAGCTAGTGGCATTTCTGAACGTGATCTTCAAAATGAACAACAACGGCATAGGCATTTACAGCCCTTGATAGAAGCATCCGTTCATCCGAACCGTGATATAACGTCTGCCCCAATTTTCAGTTCCTATTTCGGCTGCATTTTGAGATTGCCACTTCACTTCACTCTGGTCAGCCTCAACATTCCTTACTTTACTTTTACTGTACCTTATTTTTTGGAACCGCTGTTGCGCCCAATTTTTCCATTCAATTCCAAGGAATACCTATACATGAGAATGCTCATCCTTTTCCGTACTATCTGCTTGGATGTTTTTTATAATACTAAAAACTATTCAGTTGAATTTATAAAACCTTAATAAAGCACATCCGTATCGCTTTCTCACTGCTTCAACATTCGCTTACATCAAAATAAACTAGAAGGATGCCACCGTGCATGCAAGAGATGTGAATAGCATTTCAATGTTTTTGAACAGTTGGCGGAAATGTATTGTGACGATTATCAATACATGCTTATGCATATGCGTCAAGTAGTTTGCATGTGTTGCCCTCAGAAAATGCACACAAAAGAAACTCAGTAGATATGCGCATCGACCTTAAACGATTCACTAAGAGCAAAATTACTTCCCACTATTAACTGCCACATATGTTCTGAATGCGAACCTCGATAACGCAAAGGCACCGAACCTTACTAAAGACTTTTTTCAGATAAAGGAAAAACCGATTGACCAATAAGTCAAAAAAACTGAAGGAAAAAAGCATCAAGAACATAATAGCCTGGAGCGCCTCTGCATCACCTTTCTTGGTTCATCAGATGGCTGCAGTAATACAGTCATATAGAACCTAACCACAACGGAAACCGCGCTAAGTAGACAGTCTGAAAGATAGGAATGGATAGTGGAGTCAGAAGGAAGCATAAATATGGGAGTTTGTGTTTTCTACAAAAGATCCCGTTTTTGCTTATGGATATATCACAAATTAAGGTCATTCAAAGGTGAAACCTAAATGAACCTTTCGAATGACTCATAAACATACTACCTATTTGAAAAATGATATTCCTTATAAAAATGATAGATGATGAATAGATAAAACGAAAACGCACGTGATGTCATGGACGAGAAACATATTGCTATGATCGGTTTCGCCGGAAGATGCTCCACTCTCCGAGGAACACTTCTGTTGCAATGGCTGTTGCTGTACACCGAATAGCGAGAAACCTTAAAATGACAGTGCTCTATACAATCCAATAGCTAGCTTATCGTGCCTTTTGCCTAACTTTAGAAAAATAGATCCGATCTCAACGTGTTTCAATCGATATTGTATATAAATAGTTTGTTGTGATAGAACGTAACGGTTGTCTATACGTTGGTACATTTACGACGATAGTGTTCGAGGCAATTGCAATTTATCAGGCTTCAAGACAACGCAAATAGGCGCTTGCCTTATCTTCGAGCTCATAAATATCAACCTTATCGAATGAAGTGATCGTTTCATGGAACGTTACGAAATCTCCACCTTTGCGCCTTCCTCATTTTTTAATGGAACATTAGATGTGCCCACAAACCGGAATGTTTGCAAGAAAAAAGTTAATGAAAGGTAATCTGTCGAGCACAATCACTTGCGCAAGATATATTTTAGCTGAAATCCTCATGCAGTCTTCGACAGAAAATCAGGAGTATCGATGGAAAGATTCAAAAAGCGTTACACGGATAAGCCTGAAGCCTAAAGCATGCGCGTTTCAGATCTCAGATTCGTCCACAAAATAACTTTCAGATATTCCATCAGCACAGAATCTCCTTCGCACTCGATGCATATGATTTTACCTGAGTTTACCACAAGCGTCAAACTTTTCACTAAAGGTGGCAAACCGTTGAAGCCTTTAGCAAAATGCACTCTCTAGGCTCTCTTATTGCGACGTGAGAATCAAAAATAAAACAAACCGTGGGAATTATTAGTACTAATAGCGAAAGATCCGAGATCTACGGCAAGACGATCGACGTATGATGGCTCATCCGCGGAAGAACCGCTAACAAATCCCTCCTCACTTGGTGTGCTGCTGCCAGCCCCACTTAACGCACGCGGCATCGCCACGATTGGCATCTAAAATACCCATACTTAAAATTTATAACGTTGAGCACATAATGCACAGTTGACCACTTGGCTTACACAATATCACTTTACTATCCCCCTTAAATAACAATCACCAATGAGAGACGGGCATTATCCTCAGCCAACAGCACATGGAAGAAACGCGAGACGACAATCTTGATAAGCAACTGTTTCAATCGCAAAAGCAAGACTTTGGTGTTGTAAGGACTCCCTTTCCCTCCTCAACCCTCATTCTCTACACTGCCGATGCATTTACCCTATGAGAAAAACCACATACGGCTTCATATTTTTGTATGAAAAAGATGGATCTTTGATTAAAGCCCATTCATGGCCCCTGCCATCGAACTAAGCGCAGACAACCTCTACTTGTATGTGAAATTACGCTAGAGGAAAGAGTCACATCACACATGCCTTTAAAAATGATCAAGTGAAAGCAAGAACTGTCTGGTCGGTAAGTAACCAATAAACGGAAAAAAATCGAGAAAAAGATTCGTGGCTACAGTTCCTGGATAGTTTAGACTCCAAGAATAGATTGCGAGCTTAATTTGATGATCTGGAAAGACGTGAAAAGGACATCAATGGTACATGATTACGAGAAAAGAGATTCAAAAAGAATAAGCTACTCTCCTCTCACGATAAGAAAATGACTGGGGTAATGACAATGCTAGGCGAGTCACTCGGTTTTCGTACACCTCAAATGAAATTAATATGATTTGATGAAATGACATACTTTAATGATAGATTGAAGTGTTAGTTGGAAATCGTTAAGCTGTTAGCCAAAACGGAGATGAGTGAGCGTTAGTCGCGTCGTGCAGCGAACACGGAGCCCGGTGCCTCCGTTCTGAAAAAAAAGGAAATCTTATACCTGAAAGTTGAAAGCCTAGGAAACACATTCGACGTTACATCTCAGCGCCCAAAAAATATTAAAAACGTTCCAATGAAATGTGAAATGAAACGAAATTTCTAACGATGTAAACGTACAAAGCACATAACTGTAAGGAAGAAATTATGAAAAAAAGAACGAACAAAGGAGGCTAACCAATTTCGAAAAACTTTTGCATCTGCAAAACATCAATATATTATCAAACGAGCTAAACTAGGCCAAAAAATAAACAAAACTAGCATCCTCGGCAAATAAAGGGAAATGGGAGGGTAAAAACTCGGGAATTCATATTGGCTTCCGTCGTCAATGTCGGTCGTAGCAAAAAAGCTAAGCGCTTACCCATGGTTCGGAGAACAAGTGAAATACCAATACACTGAAAAACTCCCTCCTATCTTTTCTATTCGAAAAGTGAACTGACAGATTCCGAGGCAATCGGCAAACAAAAGAATTCTTTTCACTACAAACTTTACAAGGGACTTTTAGAGTTAACGACTCAAAACCTAGTTGTAAGTCACTACCTACAAGTAATACACACACTTAAAAAAGGGAACCTACAGCTCCTCTTAGAAAGGATGGGCTCTGTCACTCTCAATAAAAAAGAAATTTTCAGAAGAGTGGCATATGGAGGTGGAAGTGGGGGATGGGGGAGGGGAGGAGTGATGTAGAAAATAAGCATTTAACATCGAATCATAATGTCAACATGTTTGAAAAATACAGTTTGTGGCCATAAATGTTCTCTTTCATTGACGATCAATGGCCATTAGGACAATCGTTCTCTACAACGGCTGTGATAATTGAAGAGAGCACATGGAAAGGGGAAGATAAGTGAAAGCAATGACAACTAAACGATTGCCGGTCCACAAAGAAAGGAAATGAAGGAAATAATAGTCCTGAACAGTAGTCAAAGAAGAGAGTAAGCGTAAGCCGCAATCGCAGTAGTTAGGAGAATTCAACAATGAAAAGAAGATGTGAAAACATTGCCATGTTACACTCATATACTTCGATGCGTAAAGTAGAGCAAAAGTAATGCGACGTTCAAAGTAAAGTATTGATACGAAAGTAGAGCAAATCCGAAGCGAAAGTATATGAGAACACATCGTAAGATGAATTAACAAACGAGCGTAGATTCAGATGAATTTAGTGACCGGCACATCGCAGCGCAATAGATGGAAGAAGACAACAATGGGATGATGCTTAACAGGCAATGAAAGCATGAATCGCATAACGGCTCAATTTTATGGATACCCACAAGTACAAGTATTATGGCTACATGTACAAATAAAATTGAGGATTTTTCCTGGCAGAAACTTATGAGTGAGTACCTCGATTGAAAAAAAAAACGATTCGGCAAACCCGATCGGCGTTTATTTCCTCTGTTATCGACTTCGTATAGCAATGATAATCTAGAAGATCGAATACTTTGCGAAATCTCTGAATGTGAACATTGTCGCTTGTGCTCGCATCAACAAACAGCGCACCCCTATAGAATATGTAAATGATGTTTTCTTTGCCTTCGCTGAGAGGTAAATATGCCGCACCATCCATGTCATGAAAATAAACTCCCATAAAACCTTCTCTAGCTTCTTTGCAAGGTATTGCACCTAATTCTTTTGCCCTACGAGGATACCAGATGTCGCCAGAATCCTGACTGAACATGTAGGATTTGGAGTACCCAGTGGATGAAGCTGGAGAGGACGAAGATGAAAGCCGCAAAACAACGCAATCGCTTTCATCGTCTCCCGCCAGGTTTCTTCCCCGCACGTGAGGTTTGTTTGCAACAACTCCACATACTTTAAGAACACGACATTTTGCGCAACTTTCAAGGGATTGTTCTCAGCTTCTACCGAAGAACTTTTGAAGCGATGGGACCACCCTGCGAGCCATTTTACGATGAATAAGTTGGTCAAAGCGCAACCTGGCAGAAATACTAATAAGCGACAGCACTAAACTGAAAATACTCTCAGGTAAGTTCGAAAAAGCATTACTCTGTACGAATAACCTTGTTGCCTTTATTCTGTCGGCTAAACACTGCTGCTTTTACTTTAGCGGCCACATACTACCAATTGATACCTAAATACGATATGACTAATTTCGAAAACGTCCTGATCAAGCATCAAGAATGGAGAGGAATATCGCCGCTGCTGTAGAGAAATATTTGAAGCATTCACCTCTGATGGATTCATGAAACTTGCTTATAAGTGACTGACCGCTTTTCGCAGTCGTCCCCTTCGTAGCATCGCTTATCGTCATTGCATTAGTCCAGTAGGGCCCACCCATGGCTTCAATAAAAATTGCCAACGTTTGAGACCGAAACATTCTTTTATGTGCTTTCCAGTGAAGTCCTTCTGACGCTCTCTCTCATACTATCTTCCCTCAGCAATTTCGAATTACCGTAGACGACTTAATCGTTTTTGAATGTCAAATCGGTAGTTTATGACGTTCACTTGTAACTTTCTACATTTGCGCAGAATCGAAGTCGAACATGTTTTTCGCTTTTCCGATGCGCCTTAAAAAGGGTCTGAAATAACGTGTGCTTTCGTCGATCCCGAGGGAGAAGAGAGGTCTCGCAGTTATTCAAATGTCTTACTCCAAAGAGAAACGATTACTCATTTGATGGATAGCGCAAGACCACTCCCACGACAACGCGAGGCATAAATAGCTGTCTCCAAGCAATTTCCTTGTGAGGTGAAGAGTTGCCCCACCGCACTGAGCCTAACCTTCTAATTATCAACTATTACGAAATTCCATCAATGCGATTTTCGCACATAGTCGAATTTGTAGTATCAATATGTTTCATTCATACGTTGTGATCGATTTAACGCATCAGCTTCTTTGCAAATGAAATATCACAATGAACAGCCCAAACAAAGAACACCTCAACAACTGAGTGCTCTAAAACGATGAATATGATCAAAATTGGAACATCTTAACATTACGAAACCTCTTCCGGAAATTTACTGACAGTGAGAATCACTTCAAAATTTCGAGTAAAACGCTCGTATGGGGAAAATCAAAAGCGGCTTATAATCCGAATTTAAATTTTTGGAATTTCCTATAGAAAGAAAGTCGGCATCACTGCAATTTTAATTTCTTCGACAATTTACAAATTCATCTGAATTTTGTATTCGATTTTTCTTCACAAATATCCTACAACATTATTCAAACGTGAGGTTAAGATTTTTTAAAAGGTAAAAATCAACCTCTAATATTCATTAGCTCTTAAACTAAACAGTAAGATTGTTGATACAATGCGTTGGTATAAGAAATTTGTGAGAATAAATCTGAAAAACCTAAAATCGCCTTAGATTCGAATTCTAACAGTGGTCAGATGCCTCTGTCGAAAGGTGAGTATAATTCAAAAAAAAAAAAAAAAAACCATTCACGAAAAGTGTGCTCCTGAGTAGAAGTTGGTTAAATGAAGCCATCTGGCAGGAAACAGGTTGTAAAATGCACATGTTGCAGTATTCTATTCACGCATATCCCCCTTATCGCATTCATTAATGTAAATATAAGGGGAAGCATTTTGCTAGGCTATACAGCTATTTCCCTCAAGTCTTACATCTAACGCACTCAAAAGAGCAGAAACTATAGAGGCCACATTCGCTTTTCCCATTTTTCTCGGCTAATAAAAATGATTTCGTTGCTACGATTATGTGAGCTTAGTTTCTGCCTGCTTAAAGCGAATTATATAACGATATTTTTTATTGCCCTTTTGAGAGAAATCATTTATGTATAGAACGCTCATAAATGAAAACAAATTCTCGACTATCGAATATTAGAAGTTCGAAATGTGAAGAAAAAAAATCGCCATTTTTCGATAGCTTCTTATTAATACGCGACGAAATTGCATAGAAGAAAAATTTTTATAATAGTTGTTAGCAACGATTTGCTATCGAAGTCTCAACGATATGGCTTCTTTTTTTGCATATTTTTTTAAGATACAAAAACAGCAATTTTCCCATTTTTATAAAGGAATTTCAATCCAGGCTTCTGATAACGAGCAAACTTTCACTGCGTGAGTCGGAAATATTCACGTATACAAGTACGAAAGGCATCAAACTGTTTTTGGATGAACCGTCTTGAATTTCGTTCAGGTGTTTCTTCGAAACTCTGAACTTGAGGTAAGTCTTTGAAAACCGTGAAATATGCTCTTATCACACTTATTCTCTTTAACAAGTAAAAACGTCTACACATGACCTATATATCCGGCCTGTGCTCAATTTTTCGATAAAATATGACAATGTTATTCGCCATCGAAAAAAAAATCATTTAAAACAAAAAAAAGCAACAATATGGACAAGAAGTTTTTCCAGAAAGTGTATTTTGAATTTCAGATGCACAAAATTGAGAGGGAGGTTATTGAGGTAAACGATGAAATCGGAAACGGCGCGCGATGCGTGTATTATACGCGACGAGGAACACAGTGGTACGGAGCAATGCAAGGCGACCATAACGCTTTCAGCAGTTGATCGTGAGCGATGCCCGCTCAGGAAGGTATGTAATTATCGCTTAATTGAGATGAACGTCAGTGGAGAAACACCACCATGAACACATCAAATTCCACTAACTGCCCGATTCCACATCACTATGTCAAATCCAACAATCACTTTTTTAGTGCTGAAATGCACCCTCTCAACCATTCAAACAAATATGACTACTTACAGCAACTTGCCCCAATCCTAGTTACTGAAATTATATTCTCTCTCTCCTTTCGCCAAGCAATTGAGCCTGCAGTAGCGAATTAATGATAAATTCGACTGCGACACACATCTAACTGCAACGAACTCCTCTTGAAACCACATAATCAATATAGGGAGGCTTCTACGAGAAAATTGGCTTCTAAATGTTCGATCAACCACACACAAAAAAAACATCTCCACATTGATAGCACATTTAACAGATGCAAAAGAAACCTCGTACAGCAAAAAAATATCCATAAGGGAAAAATTCTGCATTAAAGGCTGTTTACCCATACAGAGGTTCTTTTAGAATCGAATAGGTGTGTTGACAATCTATAGTTTCGTTGTGGAGACGAAAAAAAAATTGTAGCTGCTAGCTTTCAACTGGTTAAGCATATCTAATGGCTTTGTTCATAGGAATGCTCAAAGACGACAAACTGCATACTCAAGTTACGCCTGTTATATTTCAAAATGCTCTTGTAGAATACGAAAATTCAGCCAAAATGAATGAATAAAGAAAAATGGCCATTAAAAGGTTCGCTATTGCTATCAAGAAGAGCTCGAAGCAATTGGCATTATAGAAGCACGGATGCGAGAAATAGGAACCACACTGGCAACAAAACAACACAACATCCTATTAGCACACACTCCGCGCCACTCAAATCGATTCAAACGTGCAATGTTGTGCTATTGCGGGAAATTCACTTCTATGGATGAGCAACCGACTTGCAGCCACTAAGCAACGTCGACAAATGTTAGCCGATAAAGAGTGCTGAGTAACAATCTTCATGCGCCTACCCCCCAAAATTAGCTATCAACTATTCACACAGCAAAAACAATGCACAAGTCTGTCAGTAAGGTAAAAAGAAAAAACAACTAAAACGACACCTTAAAGAGAAAAATGAAACAGGTCGCAATTCCCGAACTTAAAAAGAATCAATCTCAGACGCATATCCCGCAAACGATGAACTTTTTGATGAGCCTATAGCCAAAGAAATGAGGCTATTAAAAGTTGTAATTCTTTAAAATCAGTGAATAGCTATGCCTCTAACATCATCGATACAAATACGCGATATGCATGGACGTTTCATGCTCTAGGTGAGACCTGCCAAAACGAATATCTAGCCACATCAAATATGATACAATATGTAAGTGGGTTCAGCATAATTTCGCAAGCGTTGATATACAAACAGTGTTCACAATTGACGATTGCACATCGATGTGTCATCCATCGGTGCATGAAATGATAAAAATTCATCGCTAACCACAACTTTAAGTATATTTTCTATGATCGTTATGCTATCTAGAACGTTCTAATGTTGATAATGAAGTTAGACGATGAAATTAGCTTAATTTAGCACATTGTATATTGAGATTTCGTTGTGGACAAAAAGTGATACGATTCGATCTTAAATTTAGCGTTGATGCTCAAATTCTACAGTGGTGTCAAGCCTTGTCTCGAAAGTCATACGTCATCTCTTTAAAAGTGTTCAATAAACAATTAGTTACGTATGATTACGTGACCTACTTCCGCTATCTCTGCATCAGTGAAACATTTATTGGTATTTGCCCCTTATTAACCAGTGCAGATTACTCCCTTGAATAACATTTAGCCTATTCGCAATATTAGTGAGAATTTTTGTGAGTTTCGCCACATTAAAAAACTTCTCCAGCTGAGACATATAAAAATACAGAGTTATCCTCTGAAAACATCAATTTTTCGAAAAACTCGTTGGAAGACAAAAATGTGAATTGGTAGGAATTAATTAAAGAGATTTGAAAATACAAAGACGATATACCGGAGTGAAAATGACTAGAAGAAAAGCAATTTTATCGACGAGATTTTTGGCAACATGCAAATTTTTCGGATTTAAATTGCCGCTACGAACCGTTAATAATAAAACAATCAGAAAAGGGCCTTGAATTATAATGGAACTGAGGGATGAGGGAGCAGAAAGGTAGGCAGGCAAGCCCAGTGTTCTCATACTGGCTATTATCACCATAACAATGCCGAATATCTGTAACATTTTAGTGGAAAAAGGGTATCTACAAAGGATTGCTGGCGTGGAACAGAATGGGTTTAAAAAAAAACCAACGAGTCTTAACTGTGCGGGTGCAGAAAATCAATTGATTCTGCTGTATTAAAAAATGTTACGGGTTTGAAGCACAATACTATAAAGTACTTGGCACTACCCATTAGAACGTATTCACTACAGATGTTCATAGTGTCGCCACTATTGTTTAAAATATAAAATGTAGTAGATCGCTTAAAGAACAAATAAGACATGAATAAAGAGAGAATTTTTGATTACGCTTAAAAATAAACAATCAAATCAAATCCCATAAAATCGAAGCGCATCAAAGAGTGATTAAAAAATATCAGCGAAAATTTTGAAAAAAGAAGGCGAGATCAACAAAATGTCAAGGCTGCGTGTACAAGCACGATCAACAAGAATGAAAAAAAAAAGTTTTACGCCTCTCCCGTATTGCGAATGTCGAATACGATCATTGAAAGAGTTGCACGGTTCGGTGAAGTTCGCGTTGTTCACAGTGCGCACACGGCGACCACTTATGATGAGTTGTCACGGGAAATCACTTGTCGTTGATTGCTTTCACCTTTTTATTTTTACGTAGGAATAAAGGGTTCACTTGGAAAACTCCTATAGTTACCATCATTGTAACATCGTGTACCGACTCTCAACCTTCTCAACAGCCCATTTGCAGTATGATACCTTTTCTAGTTTGACATGCCTCTCATACGTTGGTCGACTACGAGTACACATTGGTCGAGTACGAGTATACAAACTAGAAGAGTTAAACAAACTTCCCGTAATCGAAGCTTCAATGCCGTCTCAGCAACGGCTAAAAAACCATACGATGCAGATGGCGCTCACTCGCATTAGACAAAACTGTTGAGAGCATATAAAAACAGTTTCACATAGTTCACGCTGCAATCAGTGTAAAGCATCGCAGTGCGCGAGTATGTGCGTCCCAAAAAAAGCTACTCGGCTATTTAGCTATTCTCGGCAGAATTTCTCTAACGGACTTCTTGAAGTATGAACGGTTGATAATCGAAATTTCCCGCCCTATAACCTAATTTTATATCATATATTAGATCAGATTTTTTTTGCAAATATTGATAGTTCATGCAATAGGCTCACTATATAGCGTAATAGATACAAATAGTGATGGCAATTCATGTAGCGCCCATGCTCGATGAATAGCCCCAAAAAGCACATATCCGTGCATAGCACTAAGATTCTATTGAATTGATTTCAATTGTTATGATCGCTATTCATTAGCTGAATATGCGTTCACTTTTCAATTCCACTTCTCTATTACACTATGGAGTACGAGCTAAGAATGAACGAAACATGTGCATAATCAACGTGAATATCCGACAAAATGTGCACGTAGACATAAAAACGGCTCATTGCAGAAGGCATTTCTGCTCGCCGCCGAAACTTATTGCTCTAATTATTCGCCTTTATGTATCGTCAAAGGCACCACTTTCGTATATCCAGTTTTTTTTTTTTTTTTTTCATTTTTGTGTTGAAATCAACAAAAGGCAATCATCACATTAATAATGATCCAGAATTATCGACGTCCTTTACCTAAAGTTCAACACCATTGTTGCAAAACATTCATGAATTCTCTTTACAGATCATTGCTTCTTATCTAATGATAAAGAGTTGATCATTCTCCATCTGAAAATAGCAAATTTAAGGTATCTCTCTCGGATAAACCTGCTTGCAAATGTTATGCAGTATTTCTATAGTCTGCATACGTAAGATTTATCTATACATCGGTTCGTTAAGTATAGTGAAGTGCATCCCGTAGAAAAAATGCAAATTCTATGAGGCAACACAACAGTATCGGAACATCCCAATGAGATTGAGCAATTGACAACTAGTACCATAAAACTGTATGTAATAACGATCTATTTTCTGACAATTAATTTCTAATTTAATTTCAGGATGGACGATTTCCGACAATTAATTTTAATTTCAGGATGAATTCATTACACTGCTTTTGCAAAAACAAAACAACATTGACACTGACGGATAATAGGCTCTCAGTTTGAATTCTCACCAACATACGATTAGCAATATTCACTTGAACTGAATCGTTCCCGCGAAAGAGAACATAAACTTCTGCAGGTTCTATCTTCATTATTTCAGAATATGATCTGCGAAAAGGGTAATGAAATATGCACCAGACTTTAATATGATAATCTGCAGTAGGGGAGAAAAAAGCATTGTCAGCATTCATGGGTTAAAGAATCGAATGACTGAAAATAGGAAACAGTCGAATTCAGTGCCATCAAATGAAATTCTTTTCAAGGAGCAACACTTTTTACTATTAATATATAGCTCCATTCAACGTCGATTTCTCTATGGGACTGTGGTCAGGGTCATAGAATCAGTTTATTGCCGAAGGCGACACGGAACACAAAACCGGATGTCATCGCGCCAGCCGCCGACGAACCGTATGGGAGCGAGACAGAAAGATATGGAGTGAAAAAGAGGAAAGCGGAGCGCTCTTCAAGGTGGAAAATTTATAGTCGGCACAGAAAATTTTCAGCGTCTATTTAAATGATACATTTCGATTTGATACATGCCAAGACAGACGTTGAGAAAATTTGGATGTTCGAAAACTGTAAAAATGTAAGGCAACATTCAATCGAGAAAATACTGAGCAAGTCTCATTCTTCAATCATCGAAGAAGGCGACTTGCTCAAGAAATAAAACAACTTTACTTTCAGACGTCACTCAACTTGGCAAAAAGGCATAAAACGAGAGCTTCAAATAGAGGAGACTAGAGGAAACAATTGAGCTTGAGCACTTTTTTCATAAACTTGATCGAGAAACTTTTTCATCTACGACTCAAGCTGCATCTATCCTATTACACTAAGCATAGGATCTCGGCTAGTACATGTGGCTGACAAATCCCATATCAGGCATTTTTCCTAGGTAAAATTTCGTCAGTGTGCTTCATTCATCAACCCTTGAGGTAATAAAACATGCTATAAACGAAAGAAAAATTACGCTCACCAACAACATTACTGGCATAAATTCCAATGATTTAAAATTCCCCAATTGGCAATCTCTTCCTAAGATATACTATTAACCTCTATCTATAATCGTAAGATAACAAGTACGAATTTCTAGAAGTCTCACTATACAGCTATGAGAAGTTTGTGAAAATTTCTCTGATATAGTGAGAGTAACTAGACAAAGAAGCACAATTTCGACACTCGAAAATCGGTATTAAATGGATCACTGCTTAAAAGCATTAACCATCCGCAAATAAACTCAACAATGATAGTCAAGAATTAGTGAAACGCATTTGAGGAATTGGCGCAATATGTGTTATGTGCTCTTCAAAATCCGTTCATCGAACCAGCTGGTCCGATAACTCATACATAAATTCGAAGAAAAAAAAACATGCTGAATGATGACTTTATGTTCTAACATATCTTACATAAATCTGCCATAAACATACGATGTCGCCACTGAACGCTTTTGCAAGCAATTTTGTGAAAGTACGTGAAAATGGGAATACCCGAGGATATGAGCAAATTATCTGTGCCGCTTTTGCAAATGGCCTAATAGAAAGTAACATTTATATAACATTATCTGCATAAATATAAGAGAAAACCCTGCGGGGAAAAGCGAAACACGAATCTTTTCACGCGGCGAAATGCGTTCAAAAATATCGCATTCGCAAACATCTCCAAGGTCAATGACTAAACAAACAAACTTCGTCGAATGAGGGAAAAATATTAAATCTTCTAAAGGTATTATTAATGGGAGAAATTTCAGCTTGAAAATGTCGAGAGGGAAGTTCGGCGGTGGTCTTAACGCTTCTAAAGGTGAACGGTTAATCAGGAAGAATCCTCAGGAAATATCTTTCAAAATCCATCGTAGATTTTCCTTCCCCTATTTCATTCGACACGTTCCTCGATATCAAGGGCTCTTTTTCTAGTACATGAAAATGATGCCACTTTATATGGCTTATACATTTTTTGCATATTTTTGCATTAATCTATTCCTTACTGTTGAGAGAAGCAATATTGTAAAGATACAGCTCATATAATATTACGAAAAATTAGTTATAAATAGAGAAGTATTATGCCCTCGGAACGAATAAGTATTTTTTGTCATGGATTTGTACTCTCTGTTGTGGGAAAAAAATAAGATAAAACAAAGTGCTTTAAAAAAGATGACAAAGACTGCCGTCAGACGTTAGAACCCGTTCCAAAATGTCACTTGAATAATTGCAGGATCACGGATGTTAGGCAATAATACTGTGCCAATGAGAGGACCAGGAAGTGCTGGATTTTAGATGTGTTATATGCATGAAAACTTAACTGAATAAAGGATTTTTTTTCAAATTCCAACTTCCTAATGGATGATAAATCAAAAAATGATTAGTAATAGTAGTACTGATGCGGAACAATATTCTATTACGAACAGCACCCAAGGGCACAACGATCGCTCGCCAACTCAACGAATCACAATGTATCACTAAAATTGCTTTGAAAACAATCGATAAGCGAAGCGGCAGCTATCGTCTTTTGCAGCTTGTATTATATATAACACATCAAGCCACTAATATACTCATATAGAAATAATATTGATACATCTCGATGAGCAATTCTATTTGCGTTTAACGCGCCTCAATGCTTCTAAAAAAGAAAAAACATCATTCCTGAAAAAAAGTTAGCAGACAAGCGTGGGCATGACTAACACATAAGCACTCGCACAGCTGATAAGCAATGAAATCGAAACGAAAAATCACACGATTGCAAATTTGTTTATTTTTCTAATTTTATTTTTTGGACGAAACTTTAATTCGTTAAGCTATAAGCTCTTGCTATCACCCTTTCTCTGAGAGTTTTTTCAGGGAAAATTTTTGTTTAAACAACTCATTGCCGTAGAATGTAATTCTTTTCGATAGAAACAATCATCAAGGGACAAGAAAAAATAAGTAAGAAATTGGCTTTGATCATAAAGCGTGAAAGGGACAGGTAGAAATACAAATGAAATCAGAAAGAAATGAAAACTCATATAACCTAAGAGAAGTTTTAGATAGGCGGATATATCACTACGACGAAGGCAAAATAAGAAACATGTAGTGATGCTGGCTGATAGAGAATAAATCAACGCATTTCAAACGCCAACAATGTGCACTGATGGTGACGCATATATTCGATTGCGCGTTGCTGCGTAATAATGACAACTTCGAGTGAAATTGGTCTACCATATATATAAACATTCTATTCTATGCAGCCTCATAGCCTTTTCTGTATATGAACCGGAAGTGCACATAGCAGATTGATGACTACGTCAATGATATGGTATCGCTAGTAATACTAATCAAATCTATACTAAAATCTAACAAAAATTAAGGATATGTGAGTGCACTCTATCACTTATGGGTGGTCAGCTAATTAGAAATTGCTCACAGAGAATGGTACGGTGGAAACATTAGCGGCGATGAGCAACAAACGTAATCACTCGCTAGACATGATGACAAGCATGCATCGCACACACAACTGCCCCCCTTTATGGTCACTTCCTCCGATATGAGAGCATCGGAGAGGCTTATTAGTGTGGTCACACACAGCGTGCTGCAACGGTCATCTCAGAGACATCAATGCACCAAATTAATGTGTAGCACGCATCATGCCAACATCGCCACTGCATCTTGTCAACACCGCTTTATTAGTGCTTCATTGCACGACTACCAATCTAGAATAGCAAATCAGCTTCTGATCAACGTCCACCTTTGCATTAATCCTACTACAGCCCAAAAGGTAACTAATAATGTGCAAATTGTATGCATGGAATCAGAAATGACAGAGCTAAATTCAATAACGTTCTCACACTACGTATGTTGCGAAACAAAACGTGCTGATTGAATTTTTAGTTGTTGCCAAGCTTAATGCGTTTTCTTACTTGTCAATCACATTTCCACACCGTGAGCTTAGTGATACGGCAATAACGGTGAAAAACACTGAGCAAATTTTATCGTATCAATGTGTTTCCCAAACTCGATCATAGCCATTGTTACGAAAAAGTTTTTAATTCTTTTCTTTGGAATATTCACACGGGTTTGAGATGAACAATGAATGGAAGGCGATTATATGATCATGAATCCTTTTTTTTCGAGAATTTAATAGAGATCTGATGGAGACTTACAAAAAAAATGATAAACTGTTGAAAGGAAATCAGTACAGAAGTTTCTATCGAACCTCTATGATACTTGTAAAGCTTGCGAATTTTTGCAAATAGAACTGTAAAATTATTTGTGAATTTGCTGATTTCTCGATGCAGTGCACAAATGATATCACGTCAGCCCAGTAAAGGTGCGATGCCCAGGAAGAAACGATCAAAAACGTAAAGGTGGGAAAAATAATCAAAATCAGTTCACCTAAGATCGATAAATATTCTCATTTCCAATTGTGAAAAGAGATATTTTCCCGGGAAAATGTATTTCTTTAAAATAAGGAACATTGAGACGTCTATGTAAAATTCGACTCGGAAATGATATGAACTGAAATAAACGTTCTTGGAAAACGTCTCATAGAAACAATTTATCAAACCGGTGAATTTGAGTGAATGAAATCTATCGTTTATTCTAAATAATCTATCATAAATTTTAAATACATTTTAAACAACCATCAATATATGATAAATATTTCGGCAATAAAAGTTTTCGAGAATGTTCACTATAGCTGAAAAATCAATCCCCCTAAGTGCACGAATCGTATTTATCGACAATCCTCAAACTAAGGGCTCTATGCATAAACAAAGCGTCATAGTGGCATCATAAGAACAAAGATGCCAGATGTGCGTATAAACCGCATTAATCAAACCCCCTAAAAAGCATCAACCGCGACAGAGTACTTCTTCGATATCAATTGAAAGCGTCGTTGCAAACGATAGCGTACGAGCTTGGCTAATTCAGAAGCAATAAGCAAAAGCCATAAACAATATATAATGAATATCATAAGCAGACATGGTCACCGACCTTGTCGGATATATGAGAAACAATAAACGAAGTTTGGTCGAATTCTACTTCATATAACTACCAAGTCTAATCGCCCTAAGAAATATCTAAAGCCCTGAGGAGAATTGCCATTATCCTCGCCTTAAAAGTACTTGATTAGACGTTCGAATCAGGAAAGCAATTTTAGTATTGCCTTTAACGGCAATAATCTTTACGCTTCGAGATGGTTGTTCTATCCTCTATCACTATCAGTTTTTGATGATCATTCAGTTCGGCGCTCAATTCCAACAATAATTCAAAAAGTACAAGACGACTATGGCGACTATGCTAGATGCTGCTCTTGCTAGCACAACACAAATCACATTCGTCATACATACTTCTTAATGACAAAAAAAAAAGAGTCGTAACCTTGAACAAGTGGTCGGGAACTAGAAAAAAAAATCCATACTGTGAGAAAAACCATACAGTTTTATGCTTGCAAACTTACGACGCACTAAAATTTGAATATGTTGCATTCCGAAAAAAAAACGAACAAACAAACAAATCAATATATACGTGAACTGAAACGCATAGAAAACCAAACGTCACAAAATACATAGTCAAATAAATTGAGAATTTTTGAAAGGTGATGAAATGGATTTCTTTTTAAGACACTAATTTCGTAAGAAATTATACCTGTTATTAGTGTTTAATTAATCGAATTAAAGAAATGGATAATAGATAAACAATAAAAATTGCTAACCGAAGAAATCTACCTATATGTCATCGATGGAAATCATGACAATACTATAAGAAAACTGTATTGGCCAAGTCTCGATCAGTTTGACCATTAGTGGCAAAGATATTTTCAAGAGAGGGCGGGACAAACGCCGCCACATCACGCGGCATCTACACGCGTTTCTAAACACAAAAGAGAAACTTTTGGCGCGAAATTTGGATTTTATTCTTAGAAGCGAGTTTACAAGGCCAAATGCATACGCGTATACGCGTGCGCTCTATTCCATTCGCCCCATCCCCCCCCCCCCCCCCCCCCCCCCCCCCATGATTGCCGATTGACGTATGGTGATGTTTTTACTGACATCAAGAGAGAGAGGGAGGGAGAGATTTGCACACTTCCTGACAGGTGATTAAAAAATATGGAAACGATCACTTTCACATCGGATCTTAATAGCAGTATTCAAACAGTGGACGTATGGTGATTTCTGCGGAACAACTTATTCATTTAAAAAATTTAAAAGTTAACTGAACTAGAAACGGGCAGGTGGAAATTTTTTTCGAGAAAACAACGACGAAAAGGACAAAAATAAATAAAATAAAAGCCAAAATATTTTCGATACGATGAAAGAAAAGAAAGAAAACGAAAAAACGCGTTGTTGTTTGCGCATTTTTTGAGTAATATTATACGAATGCTTCCAAGCAAAATAAAGCACACAGCGAATACGTCGTAAATGAAATATGCCCGTAGCTTTGGTTGATTGATCCTTGCAAATGCCCGCCCTTAGTATCTAGAGGGAAACAAATTGTGCCGAAAAGCATTTCGAAAAGCAAGCGAGCACCTCATACGCTCAGATGTAAGCAATTTGAATTTGGGTAGCTCACTCTGATAATGAATAGGGAGAGTTCCGACTTAGAAAATTACCCTCCCAACCGGGCAAACAACATACATGCCATTGCAGGAGCAAAGTTTCAAATGCGTCGAACAGTGGTGTCTTTTTGCTGAAAATACCTTTATTTTGTTGAAATAAGAAACAATGAAAACCTCTCTTCATCGGAAAAAAAACGACTGCCTTAACGAGCACAAAGGATGCCATTGTACTACGGCACAAGTATAGGCAGTACGACTGTTAGACGAGCAAGTCTTCAAGGCGCAACTGTCCTCGAGATACAAGTGCCTATGATGAAAAGGTGAGCATATCGACGAACTTTATGGCCAAAAAATCAAGCAAAACGACACTAGGTGAACAATCAAGCAAGTCTCAGTAGCTCTCTTTGTATTTGCCAATGAGAAAATTATTTTCGAAATTTTCACAATAAAACGAAAATTATTCTCGATAAAAAATATCCCGCATGGTAGACTATCTTCCAAACGTAAAATGACCATGAGTGACCATTTCACTCTCTGTTCCATACATACTGAGAATGGCACAAGCACAAATTCCTTCACATATAACAACTGACGTCCTCAATCCTAAAAAAAAATAAAAAATAAAAATAAAAAATGGAAGGACTCATGAGAGGGCACAGAACATATGCACTCGTTACAAGACCAACTAATCAGACAATAGCAGCTTGCTAGTGGCCTTACTACCTCAACGACCCTTCTTTGTTGCTCGTCTTCGTGTTGTCCTACTGTTTAAGCTCAGTGCTGAATACAGCTCACTTCCAAAACTACCAAATCCACCTGTACGAGTTTACTGCTCAACCTAGAGCATTTAACCAAGGATTTTTTTAACAACGAATCAGTTCGGCATTAATACGATGCATCAATAGCACCAAATTGCTCTATATTGAGCCCACCTGGAGTCCTATCTTAATATCCGACTGTTTCATCAACACTATAGGTGTTTTCCGATACACAACCTTTACATTGAAAGCTTACTCAAACAGAAAGTACTCAGCAATAAAGTAGCAACATTTTGGCAGGTAATGAGAAATTCACCTTCACTGATACAAAAATCTTTTGAGTTCTTAGAGGATTAAAACGAATTTACAAAGAAAATACGATATTGCAGTGGAAAATTGCTCTGCTCTTAAAAAACTGCGTTGGATTACAGTTAATTTATCCGGTGATCGATCGTTTCCCTCCCTGTTGATCAAGTGCAACCCTCAAATAAAGCGTAGATGAAGATGATGCAAGGATCGTATTCGCGAAAGCAAAAATCTCCTGTACACTGAAGAGAGGAGAACTTTCCACTAGGGAATCGAGCGGCAGACATCTTCACTATCAATAGATGCGCTACATATGCGTAAACCACTCAAATATCGAAATGAAAACCTTGCAAAGCAATGCGGCTCCACTCATGTAAAAGGAAACTAACTCGTCGTTGCGGAGGCAGCGAGGCCACAGCTCTCAACACCAAACGCGTCAGAGTAGATGTAAGTGCCCGCCCAGCGAGCAGCATCCCCCCTTTGCCCCATTGCTGCAATGCGCCCGATTGGGCAAGACAGGAGGCGGGGCCAACAGACCGCTAACACTCGTCCCTGCTAGTGGTCCAACCTGTTTTTGCGCGTCACATCGCTTTTAAAAGTGCTTCCTGGCCCTAAATAACACGTCCGCACACAAAGAGGTTATATGTGGCAGAACTAGGTCGTGGTCAGGTGCACGGTCCGTTGTTGTGTGGTCTTTTGACGACGTTACCGAGCGTACACGTCTTTACAGGGTGTCGCATATCACTCTCACTTTGAACACACTCCACACTGCAACACAGCCGTTGCACCCTCCACTAAGAAGTGCAACTGAATGCTCAGCTTCAGCTCCAGAAGTCTCAAAAGAAACATACTTTCTTAATGGAATTAAACCCTCATATTTATAAGTCTTTATGAGCATCTCTTAAATCACGAACGAAAATCTTTAACTCCTAGAGAACGTATGCAATGTTATTGGGAAGCACTTGAAGCATCAAGGTGGTCCGCCTCTCGAGGTCTATAGATGCTCGCAATAAGCCAACTTGCAAGCTACACTGGAAAAGATAGAAAGCTAGAGCTATTTTACCAAAGCTCGATGTTTCCTATCTCTTAAGGCTCAGCGTAGTTTCCAAATCGGTATGATTCCAGTGCCTTCAGGCTAGAAAACTCTGCAAGCTAAATGTCTCGAAAGATCCATTACGAAATTCCGAATGACTAATAACAGCGTTCTGAAACAAAAAAAAAAAAATAGCAACGGTAACAGAAGCAAGTTTCCTTCTGAAAAACGAATAAATCACATTATTGGCGATTCCCTTCATATGACTTGCTGTGGAATTATTGCATTCAAAATATTCCTTTCAAAACTTAATAGGGTGCTAATAACAAGTGAAACATAAAACAGTATCATTTTCGAAGAACCGAAGACTCATCGTTAGTGTTTTCCTACTTAGTAAATTTCGATTTCAGCCGATGATATAAGCATGAATTTTGGGAAGTGGGAACCGTTCGCATAATACTTATAAGAAGTCCTAATTTAAGATGTTTCTAGTGTGCGCGATGACATAAGTTTAAAAAATTGTCAAGAAGAGAAATTAAAGACTGCACTGATGAACTAAGAAACTAACAGCGATCTAAAGACTTTTATAATTTCTTCTTTTTCTTTTGATAAATTCGAGCACATATGCTATTTTAACTAAACATTTCGCAATAGATAAGCTATAGCATTTTCTCCATACTCATAAATTTCACTCTACATTAGTCATTTTTTACTCAGTCAGTAAGAGTGCAAAAGAAAACATCAAGCGTGCAAACCAACATTTACGATCCATGGAAGTACTTTAGCGTATTGCGAAAAAACTACAAAATCCAATTGTGTATTCAAAATATCCAACAACTTCAAGCAAACATACGTAACAACAATATAAGGGCTACTACGAGTACACAATATCCTTTCCGTTCCGCGTAATCTACAAAATGATTTAAGATGTGCATGAGATCGGCTAAACGCTGACCCTAATTATGCTACACGCTAGTGCTATAAATTATGCAATAAAACTGCATAAATTCCATCGAATTTTGCACGCTTTCTAAAAAGGCCAATTTATAAATTAGCAGCAGTGAACTTTCGAAGTGTTCTTTTCTGAACCATATGTTTGTGCTCACCTTTCTGCACTAACTGATCGAATAACCGCTTTTCTTCCTTAAAATAATTGGTCGCAATACGAAAAAAAAAATTCTGAGTGATTCTATTTATGTGAGATTTTTGAGTGAGGCGATTGTAAGAACCTATGCATTTCTTTTTTTATCCGCCATTTTTTTATTTTTACTGTCGATGAATGAATGCATCAAAGATGGAAATGCTTTACAGTATTATAGATTTGCAGAGATATATAATAAGGTAGGAGTGAGAGAAAAATGGATAATACTTCCTCGTTGAATTCTATTATATGAGTTGTTTCTCATAAGAAACATATATCCAACTATGAACAATATATCCAACTATGAACAATTGCGAGAAGCGAATGCGATTTCCGCTTTCAACGCTTCAGGTGATTTTCGCTTTTACAAGTGCGCCCTATACCAACTGTTATATCAGATCCCTATGAGAGAGCCGACTCGGCAGGTTTACCTGCTCATTGCCTCTAAGTGGCGCACGCATCCATTCCTACGGCTTGCTGACGTATTCGTCCCCCAACGAGAAGGGACGAGCCTTCATTGTGAATTGCTATTCACCAACGCGCATTTTTGCGTCGGTGAATTTTCGCGTCGTTTTTCCTACAACTATATCAACATATATATCCATAAACATATGTGCACAGGCGTTATATATACGTTTATACGCTGATTTTGTTGTCAAGAGTAAAGCAACAAATTCATGAATGCCGTCGGCGAAATAATGCATCAATAAACCGCTTTTAGGGAAGTTATTTTTTTCCTCTGGAAGATGACAATAACGAAGTGGGCATGCCTTCCTCAAAGCGTCCCTTTCCCACTCCTCTTGTATCGACACTGCCGCTTTTCTCCAAGCAGAGTTCGCCTTGCATCCAAACCATATTGCTATTGCAATTTTGACCTAAAATTTCTAGCTTTTATGTTGTTTTCCACGCCGTTTAACGATGATACTTAAGCGATTTACGTCAAGGTTGACATAAAGATGCAGCATCATAAGTAAATGCACGATAATTGATTATTTATTAAAGGCAATGCTAGTACCTAGTGATGAATATTGCTGGTGCTGAAATGAGTTCGGCTGACATTTGAACACATGTTTGCTTAAGGTTTCACAAAATAGCAGTAAACGCGCATCATATAAAAACTCAAACGTCTGTCTCTCCCAAATATGAAATACAAAAAAAAGCAAGAAAATACACTTTCTCAGATTTCGAAACATTTTTAGCGAATCGATTAAACTTTTTCTCTGAAAGTTTCTATCTACCAAACATCAATCGTATCTTCAAATATTTCAAATTTGCCGAAAAAAAAATCGAATTTTTAAGCATTTACAACATTTACAAACAATTCATTTCTACCTTTAATCCATTTGTATTTTCCATATATTTCATCGCTCCACTCAAATCATTTAAGATTATTTGTACTCATAAAGCGAAAAAAGTATTTTTTTTTCATCGCGATTAACGTATACTGTAAATTTTGATGTCAAATTTACAATATGACATTTGTAATTCAAAGATTACGAAATACTAAGTAATCTCGTCAGAAAATACTTTTTAGTAGCCATTTCTTGAAGAAACCAATTAAATCAACTATAATTTTTGCACTGAACTCTTTAAAAATCTATCTTTCAAAGCATTCAACAATAAACAAAGACCCACTTGGGTATTATTGATGAATCGAGTGAAAAGAAACAACTGACACACAAAAGCAATACGATTACTATACGCTAAAAGGCTATGAAAATAAATCGAATGAATATAAATTTCAACAAAACGCTTTTATGTTGAACGAGAAAAAAATACTATATAACAATATAAATTTTGTTAATGCGTTTCTTGAAGTTTTATTTTTAGGTCGATGAATTTTATGAGAGAAATTTCGATATCAGCTAAACTTATGTCAAGAAATTTTGGATATTTTTTGAATTGTTGAATTTAATGCACCTTATTGATTTGAAAAATTTTTGCAAAAAAGTTCAACGGAAATACAAATATAATTTCGAATATAAAGATGCAAATAATTTCAATTCCTTTGCGACTAAAACAAAGCTATGATGCATTTATCATCTTTAAGACGTTCAATTTTTGGATGACGAAAATTTTTGTGAAGTTAGCAAATTATTACTTTTTTTATGATGCTCACTTTATGTGCTCTTTGTTTAAAATATTCTAAATCAATCAATAACTATAGAAGAAGAAAATTGAGTTATCAAAAAAAAAGTAAATATAACAACATCGACAATAACAACAAAAAAAAAATCGTAAAATAATTTCATCAGTTGAATAGTTTAGTGCTAATGCATTATTGCTATCATGATAGGTTTTCCATTTAGAAATTTCGATGCGTTGAAAGAACGCAATCGCTCTGAGAAATTCGATTTCGACTGTCGTATTTGTTTCCGTGTGCTCGCCATACCCGATAAAAATAAATCGCATTTCACTTACACTCATTCTACATTCATTAATAATCTCACGAACTCGTTGTTTTCACAAGCAATATTTTTAAATGCTCTCATCAGTTCGCTACCAGGTTAGATTTCTAAGAACGAAAAGAAGGGAGGTGGGAAGGAAGGCTGCAAAAAGACGGATGCAAAGAACTGTCTTCAGCTTTTTTCCTTTTTTTGCAGTTTACTGATGAAATTTGGATAGCAGTATGGGAAGACGATGAACTCACCCCCCATTTTCGATGGTGCTTAGGCGTAGAGCAGCGAAAATAGCAACGGGAGTCGAAGGGACGATGTAGAGTGCTGAATGAGCACATAATTGCAAAACGGGCTAGGCGTCTCGCCAGGGTGCCGGATTATCTTCAATGGAAGAGGTGTAGCAGGTGGCCTTTTCAGCCCCTCACGTCCACCTCATGTCGCGTTCTCGCTTATGTCAATATGCAATTTGAGCAGTACGCAACCGCGCCATTCGGTCACTAACAAATACAACCAATCCCACTGCGTCGTTCGACTCCTTCTGGACTCGCTGCGCTCAAACTTTGCCCTAACTTAATTTCCCTATTGATTTCGACGACTAACCGAATATTCTTAACGTCGAAATTCTATTCTCCTCCTTCCGGGTCAAATATCTGAGAAACTATGCATCTTTGAAGCAATCTGAGAATGAAATGGCTCTTTTAACATCAACGAAAAATAAAATCCTGCAAAAATCAAGCAAAAGTGCAAAATTTTGGCCTCACCTACTATAAGCATCGGCTATCCAGCTTATTGAGAATTGCTACTTGCAACACTGTTAATATATATGAGTACACGAACACCCTTTTCGTATCACCACCCCTACCTCTTCCCCTTCGCGCCTTCGGCGAATTCTAGCATGGTCCTCTGCACGCCCAAATTTATTGCGCGACCTTATTTTTCAGTCCATCGGTCATAAGAAAGTCGTTAGTCAACGCAACCAATTAATTCTGCGCTTGTTTTTGTTTTAGCAATTTTTTCATCTGTTCTGTCATTCTCACCACGTTCAGCAACTCCTCTACTTTTTCCAATTTTTTCACTCATT
The DNA here is from genome assembly GCA_006503575.1 of Baylisascaris schroederi. NCBI lineage: Eukaryota > Metazoa > Nematoda > Chromadorea > Rhabditida > Ascarididae > Baylisascaris > Baylisascaris schroederi. The sequence goes on along the minus strand of QEWY01001664.1, from coordinate 129,876 downwards.
ACTCAAGTGTCCCTGACAGTCAATGGGAATCATTCTGTTCAGTTGGGAAACGCAAGAAAGATGCTCATGTATCACAGCAAATCGAATGATACATCGACAGAATTGAAAGTCACCGCATTTGCTCACTAAGTGAAAATATGTTTAGCATGGCAATTGTAAGTGCAACCGAAATTCCTATCGTATAAGGTGATAAAATTGTTGGTCATCGCAAATTCAACATACCACCGCAATGCAGAGTATAGTAGTATAAAATTTACAAAAAAATGTTTCTTTATAGTTCTTTTATATGTAAATTATACCATTATAAGTTCTAGATCCCTTCTTCTACTTCAAACCGATACCATTAAAGAAAAAACTATTAGATGTATATATCGGAGCGTTTGTTCTCAAAAAGCTATTAGTCATGCAAGTTCATTGTTCTGAATGTTGTCGTCGCATCTGAAGGTCTCTCCTAGTATAAAGGTGACAATAGAAGGCGCTTCGACGCAAAACAAATGAACGATGAGGAGGCATGCTTCGCTCGATTCTCATCTATGTCCTTTACTCTATCACTCTTCTAATGCAGCAAGCACAAAGGGATGCATAAATCGGACGACTTTCATTAGTATTCCTCGAATGAAATATGCAAGATAACGATGTCTATAACTTCCTATAAATGAGTAATATCCCCTTTTCAAATCGCTTATCACTTACATCACACAACTCAATTCTTTCTTATAGTGTTAACGATAAACGAAGCGACCTATCATATCCTACCAAGACAACAAGAATCGCGATACGCATCTCTAAACGATGGCTACTATACACCTTCTTTTGACGTATTACTACGATTTGCGATATTCGAGTGTATTGATGATAACTCATTTTGTTAGTGCGTTAAACATAGGTTATCTACTACTGCTTGAATACGCTTAGATGTAATATTGAAGAAAAGAGGGCAGAAATCACAAATATTTTCGCTGAACTGAAAACTCACCAACCCATTTAAAAGCGATTGCACTTGCCACTAGAGATCGAAATGAAACGGCAATTGCAATACGCAGCTGTTAGATTGCGTGTTTCCATTCGTTTCGCCGATGAGGGTGATTAGAAGAAGGAGTTCATATGCGACTTCCGCCACTACCCGTAATACGCTATGGTACAGGTAATTTCGCAGAAGTCCAGACTGCCAACTGGCAGTACTGGAAGAGCGATGAGTCGCCAGAGGGATCGCGGGACCCACTAAGAAAGATGCATTCAATATACCAGTACCTAAGTCTCTAAGAGAGATGTCAACAAATCTCGAAATTAAGCGTTTTGCAGCATCAAGTAAGCAATACAAAGATTAGGAAATTTTAGTCCTGAGATACAAACCTTAGAAAGTGCTGAAAGAATCATCATCATACGCTCATAATTACAACTCAATAAGAATCGCAATTTATGAGTTCCTAAAAATGAGAGAAACTGCAAATTCTAGAGCAACATTAAAAGATACAATTTGTCAAATTAGTGCTTCATAAATTGTGCTTTTATCGATCTATGAATTCCTACGTCATCTGCATAAGAAGAAAAGGGGAAGGGGAGGAGGGGGGGTGGGGAACAACAGCTTCGTTGTTTGATGGTTTTTTCCATTTTGTCGGTTTTGAAATGTATATTCTCAGGACACACTTTCAACGAAAAAAGTCGTTTAAATTAAATTGAGAATCAGCAGTTTGCAAAGTGTGCCCAGATAAGTGGCCCACAAAATTCATCCACTTTTTGAATAGAAAGGAAGGGAGAAGGTAGAGAAAGAAGGCAAGTAAGGATGTCTACGTACGACTCACTTTACCTGTATTCTTGATTGCCAAATGCTTTACATAGCTTATTAATATAAATCAAAAGTAGTAAGCATAATGTGCAATATTGCGTTATTGATTCGTGGGCCGTAGACATTTCGAATGAGTGGGCTGTTCATTGCGGACAGCCGTGTGAACGCAACATTATCCACGAATCACTTCACAGATTGCAGCAATCAGCTTTCGGGCACATATCGAACATAGCTTGAGTCATATCTATGCTCATATCAAATCACAAACCTATCCATAATATACATCCACCTCAACTTTACACTTGAATGCAACAAATTTTCCAACATATTAAGCTTGTAGCTTGTCTTATGCAAAGAAAAAAAACTCTGCACTTAATTTCCGATTCCAGTCTTCACAAGTATTCAGTTTCTTTGAGATATCTCTCTCTCATATATTTCTATTATCAGCATTTCGTAATTTATATTTTCTAAGCATTCCCTGCATTTACTCATTTTCAATACTCTCCACGGCATCTTTCAAAAGTTTTTAATGCATTTTTTTGGTGAATCCTTTTGCTCATCGAACGCGGCGTTGACCGCCGATAATTGGACATGCAATGGAATCGACTATAGGGTGACCCGCTTATAGTTGGAACAATTGTGAATGTGTCCGGCCGCATCGGGGACTATTCACGGCATGAGCTTTAACGTTTGCAATTATTTTTTCGTTGCATTTGCATTTAAAAAAATATATTACATTACAACGTCCGTACATCTCAATCTAGACGGCTTGTTTGTGTGTTTGACTGTGTGGCAGGTTCAGATTACGCCCGGAAGAGATGAGGTGACGAAAATTGATATGTAAATTCGACGGTCTTAAAGAGTTCCCAAAGCGATGCGCTCTACGTAAGCTATGATAAATACACTTCAGCTCTGATTTTAAAAAAAAAGTGTTGGCAGTAACGGATAGCATGCAAATAAAAGATAAAAATTGGGTAATAAAATATAGAAGAGAGATAAATAAGCAAAAAGGCAAACTGGCAAAGGTAAATGAGAAAACGAACAGTAAGACAACGAAAATGTTTTAGTGAATATCACGAAAATACGTATATTAAACACGTAATTAAAAGAAATTGTTGATAGAAGTTGTCGGCATTACATCTACGTTCACATATGACTCAAAAGCAACTTCACTCGAGCATTAGCACGAGCAGCGAGAGAGAAGCGAAGAATGCCCACTGACCAACGCAGCCTCATTTCTATCTATCAATTCGTGCTCATTACGCGTCCTATTCGAAATGATAGTAGGTGGTCACTATCCAATTCCTATTCTTTGATGTTTATTGAATATCGACAGCGTTAAACTATCTCCAAAATGCGCTAATTCTGAAAAAGTTTACGCTATCTCTATCCCATGAAGCAACTTGTGTTAATATCTGCTTGAATCTCATGTGATAAAAAAAAAAACTACAAGCCAATTGTCTTGAATATAAGTTCTCTCTATGGCTTTTTGGGCATTGCAAAAAATGGAATCGCTATCGCTTCTACTCAACGAAGTATCGGACTTATAAGAATATATATACATCGATTGTAGTACCTGTGAACAAGTAATAAACACGTATATGTAACTCATTTAAACATATCAACTATCAAAAATTTAACATCTAAAATAATATTAATTGTGTGAAAATGTTGAAAACGATTTTTCAAATTCTTCAAAAATTCAAATATTTAATGGAATTTTTAATCGGCGAAAAAAAAGCGATTTGCTCCAGGATAATGATTCTTATAGAATGAGCAAAATACAGCGACTGTTTATTTGTTGCAAGCGCACCCTCCCTTTCCCTGTCCCGCTTCATTGTGATGGAGTCGTTCTCGTATTTCAGTGTTGCACCATAAATCACTAATTGTTCAATGCAAAATTACGCATTCTCAAAGCCATTCCAATCATTGATTTCTGATGGAACTATATTGAAGCAAAAGAAACGATGAATGGAAGTACAGAGTGCTAGCATCAGATCCCATTCGCATGTCGATATAGCTTTCACTTTCATTGGCTATCTTTCAGAGGTTGGTAAATTTGATGCAAAATTGTCGACAATTTTAATTAAACTTTCGTATTATTCATTCATGCAAGAATTTAAAGATAAAACCGAGGATGTAAGTTCATATTTGTATTGCATCGGAAAAGCGATATAAAAAGAATTCAACAACGAGATAATCGACCATACTTCTAATGTGCTTGCTTTCTTAGCGAAAGCATTTCAAGTTTGAGTATAAGCTAGAGAGCTGTTGTGAGAAAGTTTCTGTATGCACACTTGAAAAGCTGCGCCACTAGCTCGCCAAACTAAGGGTGGGAAGTGTATTCTCTCGCCACTATGCTCTCCATCATCTAACAAACACTTCGACGGGCACATAGAGGCACTCGAATAAGTCACAAAAAAAGAGGAAAACACACGTTACCGCTGAGGTCAAGCACATTCGCTCCGCTCATCAAATCCGAAAGCTCTCTTCTGAGAATATGCAACGTCGTTGCATTATCTTCTTACACTACGATGATCATTTCTAGATTTGTGCTCTGCTGAAATTTTTTGAGATTTTGCACCACCTTCTATCCGCTGTTTTTGCTCGCCTGAATTTTTATGGTAAAGCCACGAATCTCGACAAAACATAACATGGAAATAAGCGACTTTTTGACCTCTCTACAGGGAAAGTTGCAATAGCGAATGTGATGGAATGACTCATACCCAAGGAAAAGTTTTGCCATATCCAAAAATGTTTCCGGGATACTGAAAATTTGGAGCACTTCGTGACCTTTTTGTGGACTGCTCAAATCGGGTGAAAATTGATTGTTGGTGACCCAATGTCATTTCAACTGTTGACACAATGAAACGTTGAATATCAGTAAAAGTTTCTTCTCCGATCCATAAATCAAGTGCGGAATATAGGAAATCATCCTGAATTAGTGAGATCAGAAAGAATTTTCCGTATAGCACTTTATTTCTTTCAGAATTATATTTCCACCTAGTTCACAGGAATTTATTAAAAAGTGAATTTTTCGAAGTTTTTATTTCTTTATTTATTTTTTTACTTTTATTTTATTTATTTTTTTACTTTTATTTTTATTTTATTTTGTTTTATTTTTATTTTTATTTTTTTGAAAAATCAGAAATGCTGAAGTAGGATATTCTCAAAAACTGTAATTTAAGTTAAAAACCCATCTTGAAAAGTTGCACATCAATATTGATAGCATGATTGATTGAAGAATACCCATTTTGGAAATAAAAAAAAACTTTCCTCAAAGTCAATCATAACGCCGCCAAGTTTTCGATGAGATTATCTTTTAGACATTCAATTTTAATTAAAAATCTAAAAATCTGTACGAAAGTTTTACGTTTTCATTCCAAATGAATTAGAAGTTATCTGCAAATTCTTGTTCTTATTGGAAGAAAACTCATGTAAAAAGTATATGTGCCTACCCCTTCTTCCTTTCCCATCAACGCATCAACACACTCAGCGTTTCACGCTAAAACAACACTGGTGCAAGAGATAAGTCATCAATAGTATAATGAGGGAGAGAGAAGCGAAAAGTGCAGGAAGCACGCAGGAAGCATTTGGGACTCGAACCTCGATCTTTTGTTATTCTGGGCAAGTGCACTTATCAATCGCGCTATTGCTTAACGTTTCAGCTTTGCTCTCTCCTGTCAAATGTTTCATGTCAATATGCGTAAGCGAATGTCTCTTGGCGCATTAAATGAAGGGTGCATTGACATCTTATGCTAAAGCACATCTAAAAACATCAAGAGAGCAAAGCCATATACTATCACATGTGATCTCAGTAAACGGGAGGATTTAAAGTATAGTATTTGTGGATTTCTGAGTCAGTTATAGGAGGTGCTTCATACAGCAGTTTCGTGTCAACCGCACTTGTCCAGGTGTGCAATGTGAACGTCAACAAAATAATAAGTAAACAATTGAAGCACGTTCTTCATTAAGGGACAATAAAGTCCAGTCTTGTGGCTCATTCACTTCAAATGCCCCAACTTGTGATGATAAAGGCTATAGAAAGAAAGATCAACTAATTTTTAAACCACTACACTAGGGCTAATGCGATAATAGGTAGAGTTCTAGGCAGAGGCGGACTAAAAAGATGGAGGCAGACTAATTTCGTGTCACAAATAAGCATTGCAGTTGATGAATCTATCGTTTTTTTTTTCTCGTCATAGACCTATCTACCTGCGAGTAGCTGCAAAAAAAAAAAATGTTGTTGACAAAACATATACATAAATACACAACGACACGTTGAAACCTATTCCCTTCATGTGCAGTGCAAAGCGAAAACATACAAAAAATAGGGAAGAACACACATACACACATAAAACTATGTAAAGCACAGCCACCTAACTTACGTATGCAGAACTTTTGAGGGAAGAGTATATCTCATCACAGATGCATTTCCTACCGATTAATAGATCGCAGTTGATCAATTTCATAACAGATTTAACATCGATGCATTTATACCCACATAGCTCAAAGGACAAGCAATGCAATAATGTGCAAAAAAAAATTTTTTTGCAAAATTTTTTTTTCAAAAAAAAAATTTTTTTTTTAATTTATCAAAATTTTAATCGCAATTCAGTATAAATTTGAAAATTGTAAACTGCAAAAATGGTTGCTTTTATTGTTGTGCACTATGAATGACAATCGCTTGAACGTTTGAAGAATTGCTCGTCTCATTTTAGCGATTTGCTTAACAGCATTGTGCCGTTTCGATGATTACTTGCATTGCATTCCTTATAAAGCAATCGAAGTGCTCTCAATTCTTTTATGGCAAATCTACGAGTAAATTACTCTATGGAATTGGGGACTTTAAAGCGTGGAAATTGCATCCTCATCGAAATAAATGCTTAAATATGATCGTTGTTGCAGAAGTCCCTTCTTATTTCTTACTAAGTAGGTTTGAATTTCTTCATATCTCTAAACTCTCATTTAGATTATTTGTACGCAAAATATGGTGCTTTTTAATCAACAATTCAGGCCTATTAAGCAGAAGATGGCCTACCGTTGGGCGATTATTGGCGGAAACCTCTAGCAAGAGAGAGTACCAATGCTCAAATAGCACGAGCTTAGATATAGATGAATAAATCAGAGCTTCATGCGAACATTACAACCATAGTTTGGCATCGGCTTTGAAAAGAAATTTAAAGGTATGACTATAAACCCCGCACTGTGCTTAGCGTCACATGTTTTCGTTTCTTTATCCTTACTCTAAATTCGCCTCCTTCCTTGCATTTCCTGTTGTTTCCTTTGATGGACGAGTTACGAGGTGCCCCTCACGTTCGCTTTCAATTTAACTTAGTGAAGATTTTTTAAACACAGCGTAAGCACATTAGCTTCTTCTTCCCACTTTTTTGCCCATTTACAGAGACTCAGAGTAGAGGAAAACTACGAATGAAAGGAGGACAAGTTGGGGGGTATGGTCCAATTTTAAACTGAAACCAACACAGATGTCTTCTATCTTCGTAAGCAATCAAAAGCTATCTGTCTACTCACTTCTAGAAAATGTGAATTGAATTAATGATTTCCATCCTCTCTTACTCTCTCTGTCCCATAATCACATAACTTGTCATTGTGCTCGCTCATTTCTTTTATTGTTTTTCTCCGCCTTTATTTGCAGACATACCTCTGCGGAAATAGATTAATCATTCCTATCGTTATGACGTAGAATGTTCCCAATACTCCAATTATGCTATCAATTAACCACAAAATGACAATCTCGTTCTCGAAGAAAGTCAAAAAAAACTAGTGCACTTGAACGGCAACAGACTTCAACGAGTTTCTGCGAATTTTTTTTTTTTCTTGTAATCTTTGAAGCATTCGAAATACATTCGTAAAGGTTTGCTTCAAAACGATATGCTTTGGGCACTCTCTAGTCCAACTATATGAAGTAGGTTGGGCATATATACGTTTATTGCAGCAGGATGCAATATTTCAGTGAAGTGGCCATCCCGGCACAATTGCCCCACCCGTCACCCATCCATTTATGCGGCTTATCATACGCTCTGATCGTAAGCAAAATGGGCGCTTTCCTAAAGCCGTATACGTCCATATTTCGAAGCTTCGATGCATTTAACGACAATAATATAGAGCTTAAACAATTGCTGTCAAACAGCTAACTCCATCCTTGAAGCTCAGACTGCAACCGTTGCAAAATGTTCAGCATGCGAAACAAAGCAAACAAGCAAGCACCTGAAGCGAGCGGAAATACAAGCAACGATTTTCGCTTGACACTTGAAACTTATCATCGGAATCACGTCATTGATGTGGTGTGATTTTGAACTCTAGTTTATACAGCTGAGCTTTTGCAAATGACATATGCGCCACTCACTGGAAGATGTTCTGTTTAACACAAGAGATCGAAGTGAAAGGCGAATATTTTTGGCAATGATGCGATATCTTCGTTATGCGTTTCGAAGTGTCGTTCAGTGCACACTAAGGAGACCGAATTGAACGTTGTAGAGAATAACATCTCCTTAGCAAATAAAGCGTTGCATATGAGTTTCCCACAACAGGTCAATGGTCATGATCGACTCACACTCTTCGCCACTACAATTAACCTAACAAGCATTTTCGAGGATATTTCGCGATCCGATGGGACTCCATTTAAGCATTCCCCGCCTTTGCTTTACTCTTTCGAAAATATAGCGGCTTGTTGCGTTTGTCGCTTAAAATTGAAAGCTTAGATGTGTCGCACTTTATATCTTCAGATGCCTTCTTCAGGTACAACCTACTTTGAGAGGCGGATTCGCATATATTGGTCCCTCACATAAGCGCATCTTCAGAAGCTCTTCTGATTTTCATTGTGAAAAATCTAAGCATAGTCGCCTATCTTAGTAGTGTTAAAACACGATGGGAAATTTTTGTGTTATGCTCTTCTCATATAGCCATTTGCTTAGTTAATACAAAAGTAATATGGGAAAAAAAGCAACAAAATACCTTTTAGAGACACCTTTCGAATAAACATGTGAAAGCCATATAAATAAATATAATAAACATCTCATATAAATAAAAATTTCAATATCAATAATAACGAAAGCGACTCTTTCAATTGAACTATAAAAATGATCTATGAGAAAAATGATAATCTATTTATTCAAAAAAATAAATAACTAAATAAATAATAAAAAATCTAACGTCTCCTCAATGCAAAAATATCTCTACTAGGGCTAGAATTCAGAAAGCATCTGACCATTGCCAGTTTCAAACCTATCTCTTTCTACACAGTAGGATCGGTTGCACTCCCTTATGCTGTATGCAATAAGCGTTGAATTGATTAAGTCCCTCATGGGAAATCGTAATTTTTCGATTCAGAAACTAATTACATCGCAAACTATGGATTTAGTCTTTTTTTGCGATGTGTTTAATTGAGAATAGCTGTAAACGAAGCATTTCAACTTGCTAGTTTTTACTTTCTTCAACATACGCTCTTACATTCGACTGGTATTAGGATGTTTTTCAGTCATTTTCAGTGGTGAGAAGAGGCGAAGCTATTTCATCGGGCGAATAGCAGATGTCACTGCCTTGGAGAAGGTGATAATTCACGTGTTGAACTGTGACGATTGCTATCAGTCCTGGTATTATCAGTGAGGATCTCTTTATTTTAGCGCATCTGACTACCAATAAATGAGCTCTCGCGGATGCAAAAACTCTTCTGCCTTTATCAACGGACAACGAGGGCAAAGTCACTCCGAGTTTCAATTAGCCTCCAGCAATCATCGCACATCGTTGAGCCTTCGTGAAAGTAGCCTTACATGAAAAACTAATATGCAAACGCTGAACAATCGGACCACATGAACAGTACCAGATGTCGCATCTCGTAGCACAGTTGTTGTTAGTATTGCGTGGCTATGACAAACTTTTTAAAACATACTCAGCATTTTGTAACTTAGTGCATTTGCACGAAAAGTGTTGCACCTATATTCGCATTTGAGACTGCTTATTCTATCACAACTATGGCTTATCCATCTCTCTATCTCCCAAGTACCCATCCTGACTGCAACGCAGACCATTTCCCAAAGTAGCAATTTGTACCAAAAATATTTCTGTAGAAAAGCACAATCAGGGAATCAAAAGCCAGACAAGCCTTACGCTTGAAGAAAAGTGAAGGCAATCCATCACATGTCATTCTGATTTTGCAGTTACACTTTTCAAGGTGCACTCTGTGCTAACGGTCACTTCCATCTAAAAAAAATGCATCAGCAAGAATTACGACACTTTTTTTCTGTCGATTATTCAATGACATGAGCGGAAAAGCAAAAGCCTAGAAACGAATGGAACAGCTTATCAGTACGCAAAATCCGAAAAGCTGTGACGTCAATAGCTATTAAAATGTATTTCATCAGTGGGTGGGTTCTAAAAGAGAGAGCTTCAATGCGGAACGAAAGGGCGACGCCAATCAACGACTTTCACGCCACTTTCGAGCCGCTATTTCACCATCGAGCGCATATGTTTGAAGTTTCATCGATAAGACTGATTCTCGCTAAAATTTTCGAAAAGAGGGAAATATCACCCGGAGAAATGAGCAATAAATATCATCTTCTGAAATACTGATCCACTCGATATTCCGCTCTTTAATGTGACGAAAGCTTAAAAATTCATAGAACTAGCTACACAGGTAGACCAAATCTACTAAGTAATAGATCGAGTAATAAACATTTTATTAATGCTTCATATTTCAACGTCAAACATTCCCAAACTATTCATTCATTTTCTAGTTATCATATTTAAGCAACACGTCAATAGCTAAATAAATAAAATTAACAGTTACTCTGATCGAACACAAATTTTATCTAGTTGGGAAGGAAGAAGGTGAAAGCACTGAGAGACTGCTATTGAGAAATAAAATAGAATAGAAGAGACAATAAATATGAACCAATAATCACATTGCACTCTCCTACAAAGTAAGCAGCTGACGTAAGCGTGAGCGAGAGTTATGCGCAAGCCACAATGAAATAAACAAGCATAACTTTTACTTTGGAAAATGTTAAATAATAGTCAGCAAAAAAGAAGTTGATATCTTGAAGGAATAGAATATCTTATGAAGAGGGTGCTGTGTAATGAGAACTTTTGGAAAAAGTTTGCTCAAGAAAGAGATGACAGTTTGTTGAGGAAGCAAATTAAAAAAAAATAAAATAGTAAGATAAGTGAAAAAAACGGAGATGTAGAAAAATAATTGTAATTTAAATAAAATGGAACGGAGAGTAAGAGTGAAATCCTTGCAAAAGTAGAGATTAAAAAAATCAACAAAAATAGTTAAAATTAGAAAAATAAAGTGAACGAAGAATGGTAACACTGTGTGCAATCTCAGAAGTGCTTTATTTTTCTGATATTCTCAATACAACATACTTTATGTGGTATTTGCGCGCGTTATCGATTATTGCTAGAACGCGCTTAGAGGGTCATAACGAAGTTATATTGTCGTATAACCTCGCATAGTCCCTTGCCCTTAGTGGCAAATAAATTTATGGAGAAGCGTCCTTAAAGATGGGGGATGAAGGGTGGTAGGAGAAGGTTATTTGCTGATGGTAATTTGAAGGCAATGTGATTTAATGGTGGTGATTTGTTCACAAAATGGGATTTTTCGAGCTTTTACGGTATGTTGCATAGTGAAAAATAAGTTTCTGATGAGAAAATTTTCTATGGTGAAAGCAACCTGCTCTGAAAACTAACAAAAAGATAATACGGCATCTATATGTTATTGGTAATTATATTACATGTAAATTTACATACATGTACTTATTTATTTATATTTATATATTTATAAGCAACAGACACCTTAAAATGCTAGTAAGTAGAATGAAGTGCAAGAAGACATGCAGAGAATTTTCTAAAAAGAACGATTGTGCGTAGCGACATTTCGAAGGACTACCGTTAGCGTAGAATGATCTCAACGTATCTGGTGGTGTCACCGTATGTGATCATTGTGCATTGTAGTTTTGTGAATCGTTCATCACCTATACTGTCATACATCATTAAATTGTTCGTGATAGTAAAAAATGGTGAGGAAAATTTCGAACAGCGCAAGCTGCTGATAATCTGTCGATTCCACCATCTCAATATTGATTCGATTCACCCATCCTTGCTGCAGTTTTTTCTGCCTGTGTCATTTTTGGTGGAACGGATGAGGCCACCCCTTAAACCAGTAATTTTTAGTTTCACGTTTTCGGAAAATGCTACTGTTGGTGCAGAAAAAATTTCCACCGCAGGGCCCTGGAGCTTGCCGAGGGAGAGCTGGAGCTATTGGATTGGATGAGCGACGGTATTCCTCATATGCCTCTAATTTGTTAAACCTCGAATTCACAGGCCTCTGAATATCGAGACAGCCGGAATTTCACCCGAGATCCCTGTAATAACAATATGCGGATATTGAACAATAGTCGCAAGTTGCAATTCGTATTTTGTTTTGAACTTTTGGGAATCCTTTAATTCAAAATTTATATACTTCCATGGGGAATCTCACCCATTCTTGTAAAAGGCTTGGAGCGTAGACAAAGAAGGCAAGCAGTAATTGGATTATATTGCATACTGAAAATTTTTGCATAAGAATTCGTTTTGGGGTTTTCATTGCGCGCAACACGGAAGCTGAAAAAGCGCGGTGATGCGCAGACGAATCGCTTTCAACACACTACGACAGCAGTTTCTTCTGCATGAATCACTCTTTAGCCTGAGGCTGTCGATAATGTATGACGGCAAGTGGGCGACAGTTGTATCCTATATATTCACATATTCTATCCCGCAATAAAAATTTGTCGTTTCAAAAATCAAAAGAAAGTGAAATGCTAACTTTTAGCGATATTTAGTCTCACGTTAGCGCAAATATGTTTTTCTGGATAAATTTTCAAAAGGTAAAAAAGCACGCCGGCTTAAAATGTTTTGTAGAAAAATGAACGCACAGGTGAATGCGTCATGCAAGAAGAGGAAATTCGTTGCTTTTTTTTAATTGAAAGATTGCCAATGAAAAGAGCGAATCAGGAGATTGCAGTTGATCGATGGATCATGCACAACGAATGGCCCCTTCTTGAAGGCTTTTTGTGTGATTATCGCTCGCTAAAATGAAGGCTCAATTAGAGCGTGATTGCACACGATTGTTCGAAGCCGATGTCATGGTGAATGCTGCCACTGAGGCAATGACCCGTTCTCTCTGTCTCGATTGACCCCGTCCACTCCCGGAAATACTACGTCTCTCTGCCCTCTATCTTTTCAAAAATCACGCGCTGCTTGCGAGACGTGTTTTCGCTTATCCTTAGATTGAAACCGATAAACGAAAGTGGTGAGCTTATCTATAAAAATACAAGAAAAAAGGCGACCTCTAAGAAATACTCCCATATATGCGTGTGAATATACGTGGGAAGTTGATGACTGAAAAAAATTTTAGAGAAAAAAGCTCGCATCTTCAGTTCCAGTTTATTTAATCACAGCGCATACCACAAATCCTTGCTTTATGAATTTAACTTTAAGTATAGAATAATGCGAGCGCAAAATCATTGGACGATAAATTCGACTTAAACATCTCAACCGATCACAACTAATCTGGTGTATAAATGAAGTATCAAAGTCAACAGAAAAGAAACTCGTTGTTAGGCAAAGGCTATGTGATTCACTGATTTGAGATTACTGATTGCTCCATTCATTCCACGCCAATTAGAGGAAAATATCGTTCATTTTACTGCACCTTTCAAAAATGACCCCTCAAATGCCACAAGCGGTAGCGGAAAATGTGCAAGAAGTGAGCGAAAATTTGTGAAAACTGCTAGATTTTTTCCTGCAACCGTAATATACCCTTTATATGCGTGAACAGCAAAATCGAGTCACGTCGTTGCAAGGGAACCATTACTGATGGCAGAGATTAGCCTTTTTGAGTATCCTAAAAAGTTGGAACACGAGTACTTTCTCCTTCAGAAAATGTGCATTTCTTTCGAGACTATACCCACTTCAAATCGAAATGATGGTAGCTAATCGAACTGATTTGCTCTATTCATTTCCTTTCCTCTTTATCTACAACTGGAATTGTTTACGATGTGGTGTTATTACGGCATATAACCTATCTTGTTTTAAGTGTCCTCTAAAACAGTGTGATCTGCCAAAGATGTGCAATATACCTGTACTGTGCAAATTTATTGCATTTTTATGGCCTTTGTTTCAGGTTTTGTTTCGGCTTTTAAATGAAAGAGTTTCTTTACTGCAAAATGAAGGATATCTATTGCTAAAATCTATCAATAATCTATCAATAATCGAAGTTAATCTAACGTTAGTTGTTCCAGATGATGTTGTTCCTTTAGCATAACCTAGGAAGCTTGCACAAACTCTTCACAAAATCATCTTCACCCTTTTATACAATCATTTCCGCCAAATACTGTGCATTTGAAAGATCGATTCGTTCAACGAACTGTATTCCACCAAAACACTTTTTACATGTGATATAGGCGATTAATGTAACTCTGACTGATGGGCAGTAGTGAGAATGCCTAATTGCAGCAGTTGGTCGTATTCGTAGGCTGATGTGATACACCTGCTCGAGGGAGAAGCAGTTACGAAGATGGCGCAGGGAGGGCTAAAAGACGAGGGATGAGATATTACGAAGATTGATGAGAGGCGAAGAGCATGTAAGGGGTGTCAAGTGGTTCAAGCCGCAGATGTTCGTGTACCAACCCGAAGAAGCAGATGGCCTACTCGGCAGCACGTTTGATTCGTGATGGTGCGACTAAAGCAAACCGACCGACCAAACTACGCATGTGTGCCCCCAATTAGCATGCGCGCTCGATAAGGGTCACCGCCGATATAAATGGTCAAATTAGCGATGTGCTGCGTTAAATGAACGCTGATCGTTGCAGAATTCGAATGAACAACTTCGTCAGCTGTGCAAGTTTGCAGGTAATTCAAGGAGACCCACTATAATCTAGATCGCTTAATCGACTTATAATTAATTGCGAAAACAACATTTTTACCCCTTTGAATAGCGTTTTTACCTCCTTGCAATGACTTCCCGTCTAAATGTGACCATTTGAAATCCAATCATGAAGTTCTTGTCGATCACAACTTCTCCCAAAGCGGTTTCTTTGCGTCTATCATTGCTCACGGATTGTCAAAAGACCATCTTCATATGGGGCAAATTAGGATTCCATATCAGACTCAACTTTTAGCGCTCAGCTGGGTGGAAAATTAATGCATAATTAAGCGTTTCTGCATTGCTCTTTAATTAGTTGTGCAACTTCTTTCGAACTTGCAATAGGCGCATATCATTTCAGCATGCATGGCTTGCTATTTCCGTTATATTTGGTTTGTTTACTTCAAAATGACTACGTTGTTTCTAAAATTGTTATGGTGGTATGCATACGGATGTGCGCCACTTCGGATGAACAGATATCCTGAAGGATACATCATTGTGAACGAGAGGGACTGCAGATGTTCACGCCATTTTGCGGAGGTGCCCACTTTTGATTAGACCTCTAGAGAGATAAAAAATAGGCAAAAAAATATTTTGCTACAGAAATGACTAATAAGACCTCTTTCAGAGGTACTCATTCCATTTCTACCCCCGTTTCTTGGTAAACGAAAAAAGAACATCAGGGCGAACTGGAAAGCTCTGCTTAAAATTCCACATTTAGAGCCATAGCTGAAGGTGTCGTTTCTGCTGTGAGTCACAAGGTTCAGATACAAAAGGTGAAAATGTAAACAGAAGAGCGATTTGAACCTCGACCTTACATTGTTCAAGAAACGTCATTTCGTCACACTGCTTCTAATCTGTCCTCCAACAATTTCATGCCAAAAAGTGCTAATTGTCAAAACCATCATATTACGTTACGACGTCGTGATCTGTTGATCTAGAAGTTGCATCTAGTGGCGCAAAACCAAAGTTCAACTAATGGCGAGATTTAGAGCATCTCCTAGCTAACGAAAGCTGATTTCAAAAATATTATGCCTTTTATTCACAAAAAAAAATTGCAAATTTCTATGCTTTTCGGAGAAACTTAATTAGTAACGATGCAAATTCAAATTCACCGACATATAAACGTCTGAATACGTGAAATAAATTTTCCAACAATAGAAATCCGAAACGGCCGCTAGTGCATGAAGAGGAGGATTTTTTGCAGTATATTCTTCACCGCAAAATGTAAGTTAGAGGTTTGTCATTGAAAAATGAATAAATCATTATGTGAATGTTATTAACACTCGAATATTTGCTCGCAGAGATTCTACAACTCCAATCATCGCCCGTTTATCTGTGAAAAGCCTTAAGGGTCAACGAAATTGCCGGAGCCATATAATGCACGTATAGTTTGGCTTGTATGTGCATACTAAAGCGACGCGGGAGCTCGGCGGCCGTCGATTGAGTTTGCAGTGAGCACATGAATTATTGAGCAGCCAGGCAGATGCAAGGGCGTCGTCTGTTGTGTACACGATTGCGTTCCATTTCCTTTTGCAGAGATCTCCAAAATTAGGGATATACCAATTCATTGAAGGCTTGATGCATGTGGCGCAAAGCAACATCCCTCCCTCGACGCTGAATTTTGCCTTCATCCGCTTACAATAACACTAAATTATTGGAATATTGCTTCTTTTTCTCAGTGATTTTCAAATATCACTTAATCGTCACTTACAAAAATAGTTTTAAATACACTGTTATATCCATGTTTGCATTTCAAGGCATTTTTATAAATTTGCATTTTTCACTTGTCAATGCTGCATATTCTCTTTTACTGATGAAATGCTTCATTTAGATCTCAAGAAGTGCTCGATAATCCAATATGAAAAGTGGATCCATATTGATAAAAAGGTCCTAGGCCTTGCCAGATCAAGTTTTCTTCACAGAAGTTTATGTATATTTTTAAGAAGCATAATAGCGACCGTCACATCTATTGGCATACCACACAAAACAATGGCCTCTTATAAAGTCAAAAAGTGTCCCTATAATCACGCTACTGCGATGAGAGTGATCTTCTAGCAGCGCACAATTTAAATCAGTCTAGAAAAACATGGGACTGCTAATCAAATAATGAAATAAACAGACGAAAGCAAAGACGGTTCTCTTGTCTCATCTGATGACAGGAATAACATGGGAACGATGGTGCATACATTCCTGGCTGGTCATAAAGCAGAAACATGGTCGAAACAACATGATGAAACCGACTTCAGTCCATTATCCATCAATTAGGCTACACATTCGCCTACATCTTTTGATAGTCGGAAAACTTAAACAGTCACTCTGTTTTATCAAAATTTGCGCATCACTAGATTTGCTTTGGAGAAGTGACGAACATTTCTGGAATTATACGTTCTTCTTCAAAATTTATCCAGTTTTTCAATTTTTTGGCACCTATTTTACGTCCTATTGCGAATAAATCCTTAAAAACGTGAACTCTGCCCCTGATTCCTCTTCGTACTCCTCCGAATCAAAAACAGAGAAAAACATCTTTACTCTTATGGATGAGGATTAACCAGGTAAATTGAATACAACGCCAATTGGAAAAGAACGAAAATGAGCATTACCTTAAAGGGAAATTAGAGTGGTCACTTTATGCAATTCTATATAATTAACACAGATTTCCATTTTTAAATGAGAAATAATCTGCGCACAAATGAATTGCTCATTGCACAAGCATTAAGCATAAATCATGAGCCGCAAAAGATTCTTACATTTTTCTTTATGTGCCCTTTTATTATGACACTCTAGCATTATCACGTGTCTCTTCACTTGATTGACATGTGCCACCGAGGCAATTTGAAATTCGCGTCGCCATCACCATTGTGCTCATATATAAGACCTCGTTGATAATGCATCTATGAGAGGGAATTATCATCATTATGCGTGCGCATTTAATAGACGCATAGAAGCCAACTTAGAAAATATACAGACCTGGTTGCAAACCTATGCTCTGATTTAAGCTATGCTCATTCTTATAGACTTTATTCAACACATCGAAGCATTCATATCATAACGCAGTTGAAAGCATCATCTCCTCCATAGATGATTAAAGTAGACAAAAACTTAGTCATAAATTTATAGCTTTCCTTAAAACAGTCAGTCTTTCTTCAGTTATGATACATCAAAGTCGAGCAATTTCCAAATCCACCTTTCCCGGCTATGAATTAAAAAATCTTGCGTAGAGCGATTGTAACGAAAGGGATTTTCATAAAACAGATTCGAAGGGAATTCTAAATGCTGGAATGGATTTGTTTTAATTCATTTTATAATAATGACCAAATAAATAAATGATTTTATAAAACATCGGAAAACCTTGTTCCTTCCAGTTTATTTCCTGTATTCTGAAAATTTTCTGGAAAAGCCGACGTCAATTTTAGTCGGTATTTTTTTCATTATTTTTCATTTTTTCATAAGCGAATGAAGAAAATCTTTTGTAGTTTGCTTGCAAGGTATTTCAAGCAAACTACAGAAGATTTTTTTTCGTTCGCGCTAACTCAACACGATAGTAATTACTCGATCGCTTCTATGCTGTAAAACGTAAAGACGGAGAAGAAAGTTGGCTTTTGAAGCGGATTTCCTATAATTGCAAAAATTCAATGAGAATTTTGCAGTATTTGACTATTGTGGAATGGATATGCTCATATCGTTTTATTCCCTACTACCTTGCATTCCTAGTAATCACTACATTTGCTCGTATAGTGCTGCAGTCCCTAATGTACATCATTCTAGTACTTGCTACACTTTCTTCCCTCTATCACTCTATCAACTAATGCAGTCTTACTCTTGCTCAACCTAGTAATTATTACTCTTCCTACCTTCTGCCACTGAAATGACCATGACCACTACACTCCTTAATCTTTATTAATCTCTCAACTACTGAGATACTTTTTGTTGTTTGCGAAAGGTTTGTAATTCAAGCGTATGGATTATGTTCTAGTATTGTTGTGGAAGTGGAAGTAGATCAAAGATTTTTAAGTGCATTAACGCAATCATTCAAAGCGTTGAGTGGACATCAGTTGCAGTTACTTACTGCACATCACAAACAATGAATATAAAACACGGAGTTTTTACGTATTTATATGGGGGCTTAAGATAGGGGATTATATCCAAAAATAATCACCTTTATTATATGGACGTTCTCATACCTAAATCCTTCTAAAATCTAAGAGAACGCAATTGTAGCGTCGATGATTGAAGGCCAATAATCTAATGCATCACATTTTTGCCAAGTTAATGCGCGCCGATGCACCGGATTAGCATCTCAGATGTGCCCGTCAACAAAATCCCGTTGCTATTGTCCTTTGCATTGAGAAAATTATTGCAAGCCTACCTTCCCTTTTCTTTCGCAACACTTCAAATATAACTCATTGTAAACTGTTACCGATAAAACACTCACCGAATAGCAAGCTACCTTAAGTTTAGTAATTATGGGATTTTATGCAAGAATTTCAATAACATTGAACTGCTGCAGTTATTATCATTTTACGAGCGAGAATAAAGGACCCCTTCAGCAACATTGAAACACAGCTTAAACTCAGATTCTACTTAGTTACATTTCATTTCAATTGTCGATCCACTTTAATTATCAGTATTTGTGGCCTATGCAACCGCTCTCGGTCCTAGGCCAATTATGATGGCCGTCTGCACAATGAGTCCGTTGTGGTGGTCTTCTGTGCCCGATTTCAAATGTTTTTCGGTTCACAACCTCAAGGTAGGTGAGTTCTAATAACGACATATATGATTCATTTAGTTTTTTTTTTTTTGCTTGCACCTCAAGTACCCGAATGACCGTGTGTTTTTATGAGCTTTCCTTCAGCTTCCTATTTCCCATTAACAAAATCTCATCCATAAGTTTTGCATTAATGTTCGTCTTTGGTAGCATCGTAATAGTACTTCCTTTTTTCCCTCGCACCCTCAAACTCCTTCATTTTTGCGACTCCTGCTCAAAGATGCGCAAGTTCAACTTTCCATTATTTACCAACCCTTACTCTCCCTTTAAAACTCGTTCCGCAGTCACACATTTTCGCTTAGAAGTTGATCTTCGGCCGGATTTCGTCGAGAACCACCAAATAATACACCGGCTCGACCACCGCTCAACAGTCAACACTGTGACCACATCAAGTACCCCAAATGTCACTTCACAAGCAACTGTTTACTACTACCTCATGTGTAACTATACAACCCATTGTCTGCAACCCATAACCCTACAACACAGTCCTACCAATTCCAAACACAGAGAAAATTTAGGTAATCAAATCTCCCAACGAATCATGGAAATTATTAGGCGAGGAAATTTGGTGTGTCAAAACATAGTTAAATTAAAACTCGGTTTGAAATCAGAGGTTCCCAGAATCACATATGGCACAACAGAAGACGGGGAAAATGAGCAGATGTGTAAACGTGGTAGCACGAAGCGTTGGTTAAATGAAATGTGCGTCTCCTGATGAGAAATTGGGATCCTAGCTTCGTCTGACGCACACTCGTGGGAATAATCAAGAGCTATATTAATCCGCTAGGCGGTGGTATCATCCTCACAACGGGACACTTCCCGGCACTGGCCCTTATCCCGACAATTTACGCCAACCGAACCGTTTGACTTTAGGAGCGGACAAGGGCATCACCAATGTTCTAGCTTTGTGTAAGGAATAATTTCGTATTTTTCCGCGCAGGCAAATGTGCTGTGAGCTTGCGTTTGCGACAGAAAAGTGCACTGCAAGTGAAAATAAAAGAAAATATAGAAAGGTTCTGCAACCCTGACATCGACCTTGGCTTTGCTTTTTCGCCCTCAATGATGCTAAATGAACTTCTCAACATCATAGCGTTGCTTTTATTGAAATCACCATCCGATGACATCATACAAAAGTGCAAATTTGATGTTCACAATACTAGCCGTGCTTGTGGAATATGAATATAAATTCAACGCAAAACATAAAGGGATGAGAAGTTTGTTTGCAACTTGCAGGAATGAAAAGATAATAATATTCATAGAGATTTAAATTCATTTCATGAAGGGTTGAAATAATCGCAGTGCACTTTCCTGCCGATAATACGAAGTTTGTTCGCACAAGAAAATCCTAAGTTATCTCTTCTACACAGCTGAAGCGCTTATTCTCGCAACAAAATATCAAGTTGTTGCTTTACTGGAACGGAAATTCTAAAGGCGCACTTGTGCGTACATCGAATTTGCTTCTGCCTTGTTTAGCAGTTGCAGGCAGCTTCAAAGGTGTTTATAAAAAGTTAATGCAAAAGCTATCGCTATGTGACGAACTTTTGCTGTGTGCTTCAAATATTATCAATCGCTTTTCATGTGTTCAATGTCAGCACATCGATTGTAGTCGTTGTTTTTATGGGTGCTTTTTATGCACAATGATGGGCCGAAAAGGGAGCGAAACCTCTTGGATAGCAGCAAAAGCGTTGAATAATGCCGACATACGGGCACATTGTCTAAAGGAGCTTATGTTTGCGGGGCGTCATTCAACCAACTTGCGCATTCATGAGAGACATGTTACGCAAATGTGCATACGCAATAAGCAGCATAGTGTTGGTTTAGCGTTTCTTCTTGCGGGATACGTTCATATGCACACGCATCTTAAGCTTATTTCGCGAACTTCTTCCAATGCACCATTTCAACAACCCAAATTACTAACAAGTAAAATACTCTGATATTCTAGAACAGTAAAAAATGCATTTGCGCATAATTATTTTGCTCTGACAGCAGATGAGATGAATACTTTTGGGCGTCAATGAGCAAGTTGCAAACTGATGAGCCATTAAAATGCCTATCTTCAGTCATCATGAAAATCTTGATTTTCAAAATTGCATTCAAAAAACATTTTTATCTGGGTGTATTGGTGTTGGTGTGTGTATAACTCTAGTGAAAGCCCAGTTTCTTAGAGGTGATTTTTTGACTGGACAATACGTTGAACAGCAGAAAAAAAAACTATTGTAAAATTTATATGCATAGATGGCCAAAATCACGCGTTCATTCTCGCTTCCTTTCCCTCGTTCACTGTGCTGTTTTGTTTCTTCACTGTCTATTAATTTCTATTAGTTTCTTAAAAATTATTGCTGAAGTAGTGTCAAGATTCAAGAAACTTGCTCCTGTTAGTGTTGTAAAAATTTTTATCTAGAAAAAGATTTTCGAGACAAGCTTTTTAATATAAAATATTTTAGATGCATTAGTAAACAAAACAATAAACCAAGCTTAAGTTAACCGAATGAACCAAGCAACAATATTTATCTCATACTGAAAATTTCCCACTGAAAAGTTTCACAAAATACCGATTGTTTAAAAAATTAGGGTAAACAAATTGGGTGGGGAGTTTTTCAAACATTGCAGCCGTCTTTTGTCAAAAACCGCTATATTCATGAGAATTGTTTAGTTTAGTTAAGATGAACATATTGCATCGTATATACCGACTGCTTAATAAGCTATGACGAGCAAAACGCGCTAACAATTTTTTCCAAACCCATTCAACCACTTCTGTAAAGTTTACGGCCATAGCGATTTACCTCCGTCCATTCAGAGCATATATTTTTTTGCGCACGACCAATAAAAGCGAAAGTGATAGAAGTTTTAATGTATATCTGCAACATTGGATCAGCCTCAAACTAAATCTTGACTTGATTCATCTATCTGTGGATGAATTGAGCCAAAATTTTTTCCAATCTGGTTGATAGTGCTTAGCTCTACCCTTCTCTAGCCGAAGCGATAGTGCTCTTTGGCCTTCTGTCTTATAATCTACTGACGTTGGCTGGATGATCTTTCCATTGCCTAAGTGAAGTTTGTAAAGTTTTCTACAATTCAGTAAAATGCATATTTGAATTGACTACGCTTTTGCATTATAATTTAGCCTATAAAAATGTAGCTCATCAAGCGCTTTGAAATGCACTGTAATTGTAAGCATAATGCGCTCTAAATTACTCTCAATGGCAAAGCGGTGAGCAAGTGAAATGTCGTTAAAAAGCCACACAGCGGTGATTGCATACGTGAATATATAGTGGCGTTGTTCACGCTAGGGCGCATTTGTGAATTTACGACAATCATCCATCGGCTACAAGGTCAACCCACACTACCGCTCTATACTTTTATATTGCCTCGCGGACACGTGAAAAAAAACGTGGAATATAACGAAGGGATGAAATTCTAGACGAAATAATCGTACTCCGAATATGAAAATTTAGAGAAGCTAGCAGAGAGTGTTACGTCTCAACGTCGATCTTAAACAGCAATAAAGCACAACTGAAAGCATTTATATGGACTACTGGAAAGGGGAAGATTTTACTTTGGCTAAGCCACACACCTAATATAAAGCGCCCGAGGTATCGTGAAGTCGTGAAACCATCTTGAACTTAAAAGTTCTTAAATGAGAGTTCTAAAAAAGGCTAGAGTGTCGGCCTATGGCAATACGGTATTTCCTCATAAATTTGCAATGGGCAAGCACGTGGCCTGATCAGCACTTATGGAGATTATCTTGAAAAATGTCAATCAAAATAGGTTTCCAGTGGCAAGGTTGATCGCAGTTTACGAAAGCGCTCAGATCAATTAATGAGATAGCGCACTTAAATGGTTTTCAAAAAAAAAAAGAAACAAAAAAAACAAACTTGGGAGGTGCGAACTGCAGTCAATTCCCAAATTTCGACGCTTTCATTTGATCTCGCTTGCGATAAGGATCATTCCCTAGTTCAGTGGATTCTCGTTCTAAGAGATAAGCATAATGGATGGTTGTATATTTTTCCCGAATAACATTTACTATTTTTAGCAAAACTTTGCAAAATGATTATGAAAATTTGAGGCAATGTAAATGCGCTTTATGATAATCACAGAAATTTTCATCCATTTACGCCTTTTTCAAATAACTGCCATATAAGTGGACAATTGAGTCAACGTTAAGTGCGATGATTCACTAAGACTCTTCTTGAGTACTTTTGAATCAAATTGATAGTTTGAAAGTTCGCTTCAATTGAGTGAAAAATATTTGCTTTCAAAATATTTGTCGTCTACGCAATGCCGGCGTTCATTGGGAGCGAAATGTCTTTCGCATGCGCTATTATGCGCTGCACGTTGCACATTTCTTGCGACAGATATCATCATCGGATAGAAGGGGGCAGCGAGGTGAGCGATTGCATTACAAAATTAAAACTCGTGAATATCTGCAGCAGTTGGTCACTAATATCTGCAGTCAGAAATTTTAAATTATAGCTGAGCTTTGTACTCTATTGATTTTTTTTTTTTTTTTTTTTTTTTTTTTTTTTTTTTTTTTTTTTTTTGCTAGGAGTAATGATAGAACGTGGAATGCGTTTGCGCGGCGCAACCAAGCAGCTTGCGGATAATTACAGTCATTTTCGATGAGATCTTCTATTGATTAGAAGCATAAAGCACCCGCAATACAGTGAGAAACCTCCACTTGTACACTATAACGACTTTCTCATACAACGTTATCAAGTGAAAACCCTTCACTGCGAATGGATATTATCATGAAATATGCCCCAGCTTTCTTTTTATAGCACTTAATTGTTCCATTATTAACTTTTCCTACATACGGAAAGCAACAAATGGTTCAAAAGCGGGCGCATTTAGGTCCTTGTACATCTATTCAACCGATTTTTTTTCTTTCATTTTGTTGCATCAACTATAACTCAAAAGATGAGCCATCATAGATAATCGAAATGAACGCATCGTTAAGGATTGTCAAAGATTATACGTTCGTGATTTAATAAAGGCCTTCATAACAAATAACAACAGGACGTTGGCAGTACTTAAATGCTCATACGTATTTACGCTTGCTGGAAGCTTTCTCTCATTTTAAATTCCAACAGGCAATATATGAGCATAATTTAGTTCCTCAAAATTATAGTTGCAATCTGCACTGTGGTAGAAGTTAAATAAGCAGATAACCGTGAAAGACATTTCTCATTCGTAATCTGTAAATGCGTAACGCGAAATGAACATCAAATCTGAATGCAAGATTATGAGGATAGACATTGTAAAAGGATTTAACCTTTCACTTGAAAAACATTCAAACGTGAACTTGTTTCTTTTATAAAAGCATAAAAGAATAAAATATAATCGAAAAGAAACAACTGTACAACGAGAGACAACATCAAGTATGCAACAGCTATTGGCATGTGCAGAGGCAAGAATGAAGTGGATGATGGGAATGGCAATTCCAAATTGATTGAAACCCCTGAAGCGATGTGGGCGATTGCATTTTGATTAAGGAGTCGATCACTTATGAACGATGGAAGAAGTAAGGTGTATTAAAATAGCATCAATGTGAGATAATTGCCGCTAATGAATCTATTGCCTCCAAAACGATTCAGAATGCCGCTAATGAGGCGAGATCTAGCCGGTCTATGTGTAATCCGTTGTCGAATGTGCCCTTCAATGTACTATTGTCATCAATCATTCAAATATTCTTCAAGAAATGATCTTCATCAGAACCGCAGAAACAATATTCCAGCGTAATCTGATCATAGTAACTCTATTTGATCACTTGAATTACAACCACTATTTTTGCCTACGAATCTACAATTGCTCTTCTTATGCACTTTTCTATGCAAACTATTGCAAAGTTTGTGAGACGTTAAACCTGTGCGTACCCTACACCCAGACCTTAAAACATTAGGAAAGAATAGTAAATGACTTTTGAAAAATATAAACTAAGGATGTAAAAATTTCTTGCGCACACAGTCTTCACGATAGGTGGTCTCATAAATCAAAAATCATTTGAATTGCTAACATTTGATTCGGATAATCGCATTAATAAAACTTTTGTCGTATTTTTTTGCATACATCGGTAACCGGTTGGCTTGCTTAGTTGAGCTAAAAAAAGTATACATTATAGCAACTCATCTGGCTCGCTCTTGAATTCGCCAAGCGAGAAGCATGCGAAATGATATTGTTTTATCTTAAATCACCAATGTTTTTATAGTGCCATTCATAGCATCATTCAATGCTTCAAACTGCTGACAATTAATAAAATATGCACAACAAACCATTCATATTTTAACCGAGACGGCCACCGACACCAATCACCTGCGAAAAAGATCGCCTGCCTAACTCAAGCACTTTGAAACGTGACCCGAACAAATTGCATGCAAGTTTTTTTTTTTGACACATTTAAGTAAATAGGCTACATTAGATATTGGTGAATCAAAAAGCTGATGTGTAGATAACACTTTTGCACATGTACGCACAGACAATGCGTCGTTGATAATATCATTGGGAATGCGAATTTGCTAACCCGAGTGTTATAAAAATTTTCCACATGCAAATTTGTAAACGCCCATGAAAAGCAATTTCGCATTCGCCTTCCGATATCGAACGACTTCCGTTTACAAGGTTAATGCTGAATTTGCTGTTATTTCAACATAAAAAGTTCACTGCGACTAAGTTTCGATGGCGACATCACACTTATGTGGTGAGACCTCACAATGAAGATGAGGAAATTTATAATTTTAGATAAAAAGTTAGAATCAGAGAATCGCATACTCTCGAATTAACCTATGTTCGTGCTCACCAAACGATTAGCACTTTCCAGGGGACATTTCAGCCTATTAAACTTTCGGAGAACCAAAAGCGCGACTCAGATAGATAGTAAAATCCTTTCACTTTCGTCGGAGCCTCTTTATAGCAAAAATTTAACAGGCGACGGCGTGGGTGGTCTCGAAAAAAATCGAAAGAAAGCCTACATAACCTCAGTTGCTATCATGTACTTTACAGTTTCAACTTAGACCCCTTCCCCCTCCCCCCCCTCCTTTCCGTCCAAAAAAATAGTTTTTTTAGTGACCTGTTTACACAGCCCACCTGAATTTTCAGCCTGAAGTCCTTAACAATGACACTTTTCTTTTAGTGAAATTCCTAATGGTGACAAGAATTTCTTCCATAAGATCTGTTATCACAGTTCTGTCTTCGGACTTGTGTGCTGTGCCTGCAAAATGTGGTGCCTACGGATTCGGATTTTGCAAAAAAAAGGTCGGCTGCACTTCAAAAGGAGCAAGACTCAATTACTCAATTCTTATCTTTCCCCTTATTTTAACAAGTTCTTACTGATAGCCTATCCCCTCTCCTGGACTTGTGGATGAAAATAAAAGTCGTTTAACTGGAAGGTTCTATAAAACTATAGTGAACGCAGTCAGAGGTTAGATCTACGCAGCATTCCTTTACTCCACTTCAGGATCCAATTCCCGAGTGCGTTAACGCTAGTCACTGAAAATAATAAAACTGCAAACACAAGAATCCATGACTGCAGGTGTTGTCTCCAGGTACCATGCGGTACACTTCTGCGTGAGCGAAAACGAGCTAACGCAATGGCTCAGTGATCAATTTCTTCACTGATCCACCCATGTGCACACGACACTGAAGGCGGTGCAGACAGCTGGAGATCAATGAAACAAAGGTATCAAATGCAGAGAAATGTTGTGTCGAAGGTCGAGATCATTTGCCGCGAAGCAAATCATCTAAGATCAGCCCAGATCCCAGCATTTAAATTGTGTGCAGATGTAGGCACGACCACAGGGAGTGCCTCATTCATAAGTTTTATGTAGTTGTGCAACGGTCGGACGATTATGCAGCTTTGTGTTGTGTAGCTAGTGTGGGCATTTGGGCGCAGCCTGTACCAATACTCGATCAGCATTTTTAATTCACTTATGTGCACATTTTCGTGTTCAGTATATTGATGCTAGGTAATGCTAATTCAACTCAACATTTTTTTGGGTTTATTTTCGAATGTTGATGCTCTTGGTTTGGGTTTTTTTTTCAGTTTTATTGCTGATTTCTTCTTTGCTATTGCAATGTTCATGTTGAACGTTGCTTCATTATCATAGGACGCAAATTTCATATAGCACAAATCCTGTACGTTATAACATTCGAAAAGAGTTCAGAGAATAGCTAAGCGCGTGACGGGATAGACTTAAGAGAAAAAATTTCCATCTATGCATTCTTTTCGTTCGTTCGTGAGTAGGAGAAGAAAGGATTCCTCCTTTTCCTTCTAAGTGAATGTTGTCGCTAACAGAAAAACAAATACATGGACAAATACTTTTGCTCGAGAATGTTAAGGTATTCACAAATACCTATATGAAATCTGGCTTCTGGTCCCAGCCAGGTCTGGTGTTGAATTTCATTTGTGCTCATACGACTTCTATGTTACTGTTACCGTTTACAACTTATACCAGTCCAGTAGTGTCAAATATCGCGTGTTTGATATTTTCTGGCTCCGTTTAAGGGTGGGCGTCGTGGCGTGGCCGCGCAAAGTGGCTATTCATGAGGAACTACTTGACGATATTGCTCGTTGTATCACTATGGGAGGCTGTCTTCATCGACTGCTACAACTTTGAGAAATGCGGCGAGTCGAATTTCACACGTTCTATTGGGAAGCCCAACGAGTACTATCTGGTGCATATTTCCTTTTCAGTTTACACCTGTTCCGAGTGCAGTGATCATTGATCATCAAGGGTACCGCTATGATACGATAAATGCTTCTCGTATCATAGCGGTACCCCTGATCACAGTAATGCTGGCTGCAATAGTTGTACTGTCCCTTTTCAGTTTCAGAATACTCCACTCCCCTTCTGTGACCCAACGACCAATCTGAGAACAAGCAAATGTCGCCGACGAACAAAAAACTTAAGGGTGCTAAGTGAAATGCAAGAGTACTGATTTCGATAGTATCAACGGCAATCACATTGCTTGTAGTCCTTCATCAGTTTTCAAATTATACCTCTATGGCAGATGATCGACTTTTGGCGATCTGCCATTGAAAAAACAGCTTTTAAATGATCGTTGGGTCTTCATCGCAAATTTTTGCATACGCTTGTAGCATTAGTACTGATGGCAGCATTATTCAAAAATTAATGTTAAATCACTTTTAAAAAACCGTCCTTATTTTTGCTGGAAGGCCAACGTCTGGTTGGTGGTCATCCTTCTGAGCCTCATGCGTGGCCATGGACCGTGCAGATATTGTGGCGCAGTGGAGTTCACCGTTGTGGAGGTGCTCTGGTCGACAAGAAATTTATTGTCACTGCGGCGCACTGCTTCTCCAAAAGGTGTGCATTGTTTCCCTCACCTCGCAATTTCTACGCTGTGGTCCAGATTTCATAGGAAATATATACCGTTTATAGGAAACAGCGGGAACATTATATATATATATATATATATAATATATATTATATATATATATATATATATATATAATATATATTATATATATGCATGGTTAGTTTATGGTAGAGACTGCTTCAATCTCACTCAGCACCTTGGTGAAGAACATGTGCAGTGACGATTGAGAGAGCTATGGCTGCGCGGATATAGTTTCCATTCGCGACCACACATGCACGTATGCATTTAATTATTGCTTCTGTATCCTTAGTCATCTTGCTTATTTTATTGCAGGTTAATACAGCTTATTACTGTTTATAGCATAGGCAAGGACCACAAGTTTGGTTTTCAGCCGCAACCCAAATATGTACCGAGTACGTCTTGGAGGGCACATAACTGGTACAGGTGAACTGCACTACATCAGAAACATTACCATTCATCCGCTTTTCAACGTGATCACTCCTAGCTCCTATGACATCGCTCTTGTGAGGTGGGCATTTCCTATCGAAATCTATGAGTTTCCTCAAAATCTTTGCAGCTGCTCATTTAAAACATAGAAATTCCACCACTGTGAGTTTTTTTTTCGTGTTTCGTGAATCTCAAGCGTGAACAACCATTCAGTGCGACCCTTCGCCATTTGTGGATGCAATTCATTGTCTATAATGACCACTTGCGTTTCTTGTTTCGAATAAAAGTGGCCTTTTTTTTGAAAAGGTTGAGAAAGGTGAAAAGAAGAAGGTTAGGACGAAAGACTAATTGAATAGACCTTAAGGCAAAAAAGAAACCAGTCACTTAGACATGATTTTGATGTTATATATATATATATATATATATATATATTATATATATATATATATATATATATATATAAAGCAGTTTAATGTGTTTCATGATGAGGAAATAATTGCTCGCGATCGGGGATTATAGGGATTGGATATGAATGTGATTCCGGGATACTGTGATGCTTGTTGAATGATAATGCCGCAAAAGTGATTAAGCAATTACAGAATAGAACCATCTGCAAAGCCAAGCGATAAAGTGCGCCTTGTATGCCTGCCGATTCTACCGGTAGCCGAGAATAGGATCTGCGTTGTAACAGGTTCTTGCTTTCGCTTAAAATATTGGTAAACGCCGCATTGTTATTGTAGCATTGTTTTGATGCTCTTTGGTGAAGGCTTACTGCCCTTACAACCCACTCTTTTGGCAAATCTCGAAAAGCGAAGGTTGAATTCTTATTTTGATGGTTGCAGTTGTTGCCTACAATTACTACACTTCTCTTCCCGATTATTGCGTTGGAGTCGTTTTTCGGCTTGGTATGGTGCTGCAGGTTAAAAAGTGGAGAAAAGGTAGAAGCCAGCTATAAGTCGCTTAGGTGTTACTCGTAGTTAATATAGGATACGGGTATATACAGAGATTGCGCTTGAAAAAAGGCGAGCTTGATACAATAAAATTGCAAAGTCGTGGTAAATCTTTGCAGTGCGGTGCTGCTGAAGTGAACGAAGCAACGTATCACGTCTAATGCGCAATTAACTTATGTGAATCCATATGCCTCAGACATGCACGTTATCTTACTTACTATACCAAACGACATCATGCTCATCATCTCTCAACCTCAACCACTCCATACTATAAAACTCTGACTGTGCTCTTTTTCCATGAACGATTTTGGCGTCCCACCCAAAGCCTTCGGATTTAACTGCTAAAAGCATATCAGCAGCTTCAAAACTAAAAAGCACATGTTTTCATGTTGCAGCGCTGTACTCATACTCTCAAATCAAAAAAAGTCGGTTGGAAACGTGCGTACTATGTATGATCTTCGTTTCTTCCCAACGGTACTTGCATCCTCTATGAAAACAGTTCAAAGCCTTGAAAACATCTTTTTGGATGCGCTTTTAGCATAAGGATGGATGTTTCATCCACTGGAGGCACAATTATTTCGCTTGTGCTTATGTGTACACATTTCGCAAATATTTTCCTGCTTTCTCGCAAACTGAATCCATGGCAGAATGGATGAGTCGTTAATTCAGTGGAACACCGTTTACAGGATGGGGTCATGAGAAGGAAGGTGGGTCGCGGGCACCGACCCTCAGGGAGATTCACGTACCCATCCTCTCCCCATTCATTTGCAACGATCCGCAACATTATTTCGGGCGGCTTCATTTTCCTTCGATGCTGTGCGCTGGCTACAGTAGAGGAGGCATCGATGCCTGCCAGGCTTGTTGTTGTTATTGCTTTTACTTTCAATCTCCAGTGGCTATATTGAAAATATATTTCACTCTAAGATGTGCTTACCCGCCGCGATGGAAGCTATAAGAAACAAAAATTTTAATGCTCCCATTTAGCTCTATAGGGTCCAAGCATGTTTACAAATTGCAGTGTTTTCTTCATCCAGTCATGTCGTTGCTATATTAAAAGTGGTTGGGGCAATACTGCTATACGTAGAGATGCTTTAGGGCAACATGCATGACTGAGGCAACATAGGAATGATTTGGCGAATCGGTATATGACAACTCTCCAAGCTTCTTCACTAGCCATTCTGAAAAATTGGAGCAGCAGGATGATTTTTGTTTGTAATCGGCGCTTTAACGTTTAGAAAATCACCGTGCATCTTCCAGGGAGACTCCGGTGGACCGCTAGTGTGCGAGATGGGTGGCCGGTGGGAGTTGCAGGGATTGGTCAGCTGGGGCAATGGATGTGCTCGTCCCGGCAATCCTGGAGTTTACACAAGGATCGCCGAGGTCGTGCCTTGGATCAACTTTAATATGATGCTGCTCAAATGAATATTCTCACATATATAAGGGTTGTTTATAACTCAATGCCGATGTTGGTCCGTATGGATGCAATGTTTCATCCACTGGAGGCACAATTATTTCGCTTGTGCTTATGTGTACACATTTCGCAAATATTTTCCTGCTTTCTCGCAAACTGAATCCATGGCAGAATGGATGAGTCGTTAATTCAGTGGAACACCGTTTACAGGATGGGGTCATGAGAAGGAAGGTGGGTCGCGGGCACCGACCCTCAGGGAGATTCACGTACCCATCCTCTCCCCATTCATTTGCAACGATCCGCAACATTATTTCGGGCGGCTTCATTTTCCTTCGATGCTGTGCGCTGGCTACAGTAGAGGAGGCATCGATGCCTGCCAGGCTTGTTGTTGTTATTGCTTTTACTTTCAATCTCCAGTGGCTATATTGAAAATATATTTCACTCTAAGATGTGCTTACCCGCCGCGATGGAAGCTATAAGAAACAAAAATTTTAATGCTCCCATTTAGCTCTATAGGGTCCAAGCATGTTTACAAATTGCAGTGTTTTCTTCATCCAGTCATGTCGTTGCTATATTAAAAGTGGTTGGGGCAATACTGCTATACGTAGAGATGCTTTAGGGCAACATGCATGACTGAGGCAACATAGGAATGATTTGGCGAATCGGTATATGACAACTCTCCAAGCTTCTTCACTAGCCATTCTGAAAAATTGGAGCAGCAGGATGATTTTTGTTTGTAATCGGCGCTTTAACGTTTAGAAAATCACCGTGCATCTTCCAGGGAGACTCCGGTGGACCGCTAGTGTGCGAGATGGGTGGCCGGTGGGAGTTGCAGGGATTGGTCAGCTGGGGCAATGGATGTGCTCGTCCCGGCAATCCTGGAGTTTACACAAGGATCGCCGAGGTCGTGCCTTGGATCAACTTTAATATGATGCTGCTCAAATGAATATTCTCACATATATAAGGGTTGTTTATAACTCAATGCCGATGTTGGTCCGTATGGATGCAAGTAGATTTTTAGGTGGATGTGTTTCTAATTCTCATCGCTTAAGTATATGTAAATGTGAGACAACCTGGCACTCTTTGGTTAATTGCCACCCTCTACGGTTGAATGGTTTCAAAGGATTTAACGTACGCCTTTTTATGATTGCATAGTATATACAATCGCTTAATGTCTTCTCATCAGTGAATATCTGCTGCATAGGTGCGCATTTATCTCGGTTAGCGTTCTACGTTTTTTTCACGAATTGGGTAAAAACATTGATGTATATATTAAAATTTTTAACGTGTCAATCGTCGTCGAATGTCGATGAAATTTTCTACGAAGTTTCATTAAGCGAGGAGCAAAAATATTCTATACAATTCGATATCACCAATATTTCATTGTCTGCTTTTGCTATATTTTTTCCGATTGCTACCTTGTCTTGTTTTATGTCACTGTGGTAATGATTTTACTTCCGGTTGTAAATTTCATATGATTTTGGCATTAAATTTGCTCAGTTTTTTTGATATATGAAGTAAATTTTTTTTTCTGGCTTTCACAGTATACTCATAGAGATTTCATTTTTGTTCCACCAGATTTCTTTTCTCTTCCATCTCCAAACAATATTATAATCTTTGATCTATGTTTCCACTCAGAAGTAACAGTGTCGATTACATACTGCAAATGTTTAAGCGTTCAATCTTTGATCAGCACATAAAATCAGCAGCAAATTTTCTCTGAGCTTAGATGCTGTCCACTCCTTCGCCATCTAACATAATTGCATTCTATCCTTAACGGAATCACTTCTAACAGAAGCATTTCTCGCCCTTCAGCCCCATCGTCTTGAAAAGTTTGCACACCAATAGCGCCTCTTTCAGACTGATCTCAGGAAGCTTTGTGAATTATCCAAGTTGCAGCGGTTAAATGTCGTACGGAAAATTGAAGTACGCTCCAAATCTTCACTGGAAATTCCACTGTTTAAAGTTCACTGCTAATACTTCCGAAGTTGTGGATTGCATTTCGCCTCCATCAGGGCATCACTATCGCAGAATATAAAGGGCATTGTTGACCAGTTGTGAAACACTCAGTTAAGTATGGTCACCAGGCCTAGTAAGTGGAGTGAAGACCACTGAACATTCATGAGAACAATTTGATCGTGTAGTGTTCTTTGGACAGTACACTCACAGTTATCAGAACATTTAAATTTCACTTCTATTTAATGTTATAAAATTGTAAACCGCCTTTCCGACATTTCATTTGAAAACGTATTCTTCGTTTCTGGGAAACGTGAGCACTAAAGCCATAGTTTTCAAACTGATAATGGAAATGGATGCTCATCACTTAACATGATAAGTACAAGCAGATTTGGCAACGACATGTGTAAAAAAATTTCGAAAGCAAGTGCCCATGCTTGGCGACTTGACATTGCGGTATCACCGTTTTCGATGCTGGAATATTGTTCGAGAAAGAAGGGTTGACAGTCTACGGAGAGTTTGGTCGGCAGATAGCAGAGAGCGGGCCTGTGCCAGCAGAGTGTGCTGTATAACCACTGAACGTTTGAGGAGCAACGTTGCCGCACAGCCCGCCCCGTTAAGTTCTTCCCTATAAGTGATCAGCGGCACACTGATAAGTGAGCCTGTCTTGCTCGTCATGGGCACTGTGAACGTGTTGTTCGTGCTAACAATTCTAAGTGTTTGTTTCGCATCGCGATATACGGACGACGATGACATAGTTGACAGTTTTAAACGGTTAGTTACGTTTTTTCTTTCGCTGTTCGAGTCGTTCAAGTAAAGCGATGCTGACCCCGAAAGTAGACCATTTCGTAATGATGCATTTTGATCCATGATATAACTTCAATAGAGCAAGCTTTCACGAATGACATGACGATGCTTAATTAGCCCTGTGAGGCAGTCAAACAAGAAAACGGCCATAAAGCCTCACTCTTGAAACAGTGGTCGAATCAAGGAGGCCTAAAACACAAACAAGTTTGAGCTAAGGAATCAGCTGATTTGTCAGATGGCTAGCATGGCCTTTTTAAACCACTTGATTCTACCCTTTCGTCTAAGCTGAGGCCGCCTTCTTCTGCGTAGCGGATTCTGTGCTTTCCCACGAAGTGTATCCGGTTGCTATTCTATGTTTGGCATGGCCTACACTACCATATGTATTGTGCATTTTACGTGACAGTCTATAAACAGGATTCTATGAACGTTGTTGAAATGTATGAGCGATCACTATTTCGCATTGCTGATGAGTCAATGAAACGTGCCCTCATTTGACCGTTGTAAGGCGACTTTCTTTTCAAGTGTTCTATGTCGTTATTGATTCAATTTCTGCACGCCAATAGTGAACGCTTCTAGCAAGAAAGTTTAATACCAGTTGAAGATCAAGTATCGCCTAGCATCTGCGCATCCTTCTGCATCTTAACTTTGTATTTCATTATGACTTGCGATCCCTGACGGGACGTCCATCGGGAGCAGTTCCTGAGATCTTTTTCACTCCGACTTTTTCATCGGGGTCCCTTCTCCGAAAAATCGATCTCCGGTGGGCTCTCCCACCCCTTCGCTGGACCGGAAATCTTGTTCAGCACTGCTGATAATGCCAATAGGGTATAGTCGATCGATTCTTTAACCGACCAATCCTCTTTGAATCGTCACATAAGTTGCTTTTTAGTGATTGTTGTGAAAAAAATTTGCACTTTGGAGGTATAAATTTCGTGTACGCGATGAGAGTGACGAGCAGTCTAGTGGAAGCAGCTATCAAGCGAGGGAATACGAATCGTTAAGAGGGAAACTTTCATTGAAAGATCGTCATCGAATGAAACATCTCATCAAACATGGATACGAGCAATGGAGGCTTTTTAAAGAGCAACACGGTTCGTTTCGATGATCTTCTCCGCCCTACTTTCAACTCTTCGAGTGTTCCTTTTCTCATTAATCAAAGAATACGTTCTTAACCATTGAATTGGTTAAACACTAATTCGATCCTTCATCATTGCTCTATCGACTGCATCAATAGATGTTTCAGTATTATCAGTGATATATAGAAGACACTTGCGCCATTATGCATATTCTGCTGTATTCCCTTTCGCATAAGTGACACTTGCCGGAAATGCATAGATTTATGCGTCATAGAAGCAGTGTCTTAATGTGTAAGCAAATGCTCAAACATCAAAAAGTGGCGACTGTGAGCGATTGAGTGCCGTTGTTTCACTTTTAGTGCCATCCTGTGACTTCGCCGACTATCGATCGCAATGATAACATTGAAAGTATCATAGCACCGTATCGCCAATAAAATATTTAATTAGTTGTTCGTAGTTTAAATAAGGTAACGCTTAGATGTTAAATAAGAGAAGAGTGCACAATTCATATGAAACAATGAATGTTAATTTAGGTAAAAATTACGAGGATGAAGAGATCGAAAACGATCATATGTTGGCATTCTTATCAAATCTTGAGGAAATTCGTAAACACAACGCTCGTTATCAACAGGGTGAGAGCAGCTTCGAGATGGGAACAAATCACATCACTGATTTGGTGAGGATGTCCATCTATCAAAGACGATGTTTATTAGTCTATTCATAGTGGTCAACTTTTTTTTTCGTATAATATATATACAAATCGAAATAAAATACTATACGATGGGGAGTAATCATTGTTTAGACACACACAGTTACACAACCTGGAATTTTGGGTTTCACGATCATGAGTGCTACAACGTCTATGAGCATAATCCATGTTTTTCGTTTGGGTCGACATTACGTTATGGATCATCTGCTTTTCTGGAAGAGAAGCTGTTTGCAATTGTGCGATCATTTAGAAGATGATTATAAAAATAGAAAATTACATCGCAAGTATAATATCAGATACTCAGTGCGAATATTTTGCATTCATAAGCACTTTTCATATCGTCTATCAACTAACAGGAACATATCCATTTTATTTGAAAAGAATTTACATTCATCGGTTGACAGATGCTAAAAAACGGAGATTTCTATGTTATTACTCTTCAATTTCTTCAAAAGTTGGCAATTCTGAATTGTATTTGTAACGATGAAAAACGAAGATAAACTTATATCAACGCATATTTGTTACTTTCAAAATAACGGTTAAATAAGGGGAGTAATGTTTATGAAGAGATTGAGAAAGATCGAAATCAATTAAAGTTTATTTCTCATTGAAGGTAAACATTTCATTTGTTGCAGCCTTTCGAGGAGTATCGCAAGCTAAACGGATATAAGGCTCGTTACGATGATGGTCATCGTAATGGAACAAAATTTTTAGTACCATTCAATGTAAACGTTCCAGGTCATTGGGATTGGAGAGATCACGGTTACGTCACAGAAGTCAAAAATCAGGTCACTAATATTTGGTTGTTTATGCTGATTGAAGGTTCGTGAAGTGAATGAATTTCTTGATCACATAAGTGTTCGAAACGATAGAAATGACTAATAAAGATGAAGACAAGTGGCGGTTAACTGTGTAAGCAATTTTTATCTTGTGATTGCTCTATTACTTGCCCTGCTCAGTAATCTGTTTGCCTGCCGCACTATCATATCTGAGAGATACCATAGAGCGGTCACTAAGGAATATATTCTTATGCGTTTCAACTTATCGTAGCATCTGTCGATTTTTGTCTTCTTTCTTTCTGTTTTGTTTTTGTTTTTGTTTTTTGTTTTTTTTTTTTTTTTTTTTTTTTTTTTTTTTTTTTTTTTTTTGAAAGTCTGACGGTTAGAATTAATTGGAAGAGGAGAATTTAGCGAATAGTTGTGTATCTCTTCATCGAGATCGACTAGTTCGTTGTCCTTTAGGGTATAAAATCATATTCAGGTGTGCTTTATCAATACGCTTATCTGTTTTCTTCGACAAAATATGTGTGTATGAGGCAAAAAGGGGAACGAAAACAGCTGGGAGTAGAGTGCTTTGCACTGATAAGAGCTGTATACGCAAATATGTTGCCACTTGTGCATGTCTAATTGTGTGCGAATGATAGAAAGGTGTTCTGCGATCCCACAAAAATTCGTTCGATCCATCGAAGGAAACACCAGGATTGCCCTTAAATTACGGGAAGCAACCGTTCTTTAGGCGTGGAACAACCTGAGTAGGCGAACTAACTCACCTGATATCTCTCGATATGGAATTTTAGCTTATCATGTGCATTGAAAATAAATTTGATATATATGGGCCGTATAGCTATGTCTGCAAAGTTGTGTCATATATTAGCTTTTCTTCTGGCCAC
Organism: Baylisascaris schroederi; assembly: GCA_006503575.1. Classification (NCBI taxonomy): domain Eukaryota; kingdom Metazoa; phylum Nematoda; class Chromadorea; order Rhabditida; family Ascarididae; genus Baylisascaris; species Baylisascaris schroederi. The sequence continues at coordinate 92,045 of QEWY01001664.1, read as the reverse complement.
CGAAAAATGACTTTTACGAGCTAAAGAAGAGCCGACCCGATGCCTATCATTTGTAGCTGTCGCATTCGATTTCAAGGCCTATCGATCCCACAGGTTACCTTTGGACGGGACTCCTCTGTGGCACTGTGGTCATTAACAACGGTATAATAGTGAAGCGTAGGCGGATTGAAACGATCATGAAAGAGGGCGCCATGTGTGTTGCTCATGGGAATGAAGTAGTGCTTCCCACTGTCTGATCTCGCATTCTTCACAATTGATGTCGCTGAGGTAGTCAATTTCACTCGTACTATATTTTTGATGTCTTTCTTCTGAGGCATTAATAGCATTCGATTAGTTGTTTAGCGTTGAGGTTCTGTCAGCCAACGTGAGTTGTGCAAAATGTTATCGTTCAGAAAACATCAACGTTATTTTGAAGGGTGAAGGTAGATGATTTCAGGGTATGTGTGGCAGTTGCTGGGCATTCAGTGCAACTGGTGCACTTGAAGGTCAACATAAACGCAAAGCCGATACACTGGTTTCCCTCTCGGAGCAAAATCTCGTCGACTGCTCGCGCAAGTATGGCAACAACGGTTGCAGTGGTGGTCTGATGGATTATGTTAGCTCTTGTTGTTCACATGCTTTTGCTGCTTTACCTTTCTTAAGTACAGGAGCTTCTTCCTTCTGATTCAGATGCCAACTTGCTTCTCGAGTGCCCTCAAGAATACTTTCAAGCCTAGTTAATAAAGCAATATTGGCTTGAAATAGTATTCGCTTTGGTAGTGAAAGTGTCCATTCTCACGCAACTACGGTGAAGGCGCATCCTTTCAAAGGATCTTTCGAAGCACTATTCTTTAACTTAATTGCAGGCGTTCGAATACATAAAAGACAATCACGGCATCGATACTGAAGCGTCGTACCCTTACAAAGGCAAGGACATGAAGTGCCACTTCAACAGGAAGACGATCGGTGCTGAAGATGAAGGCTACGTCGACCTCCCCGAGGGGGATGAAGAAAAGCTGAAAATAGCTGTCGCTACCCAAGGACCCATATCCGTGGCCATCGACGCGGGACATCCAAGCTTCCAGATGTACAGGAAAGGTGTCTTCCCAATCCTCCACTTTAATCGCGTGTCTCAAATTATGATCTCATTATCACTGTTACTTTTAGACTGCATATCCATCTATCAGCCCAAGGGAGTGCATAAGACAATGAAGCAGAAATGAGCATTAGAAATTAGGTTAGCGTTGTTAATAGTACTGAAAAGCGATCGTGCCATGGAACGGCCGATTCAATGGTACACTGCGCGTGGAAATGAAATCTTTTTGGTGAATAGAATATGAAGTGGTTAGGAGCAATTGTTGTAGAATGAACAATCTGTCGAAAAAGAATATTTCCATCCCAAACAATTTTCAAGGGGATCACTGTCAAGTGACAAAAAACAACGAGCCGGCTTTCGTTTAAGGTGTTTACTACGAGCCACAGTGCAGCAGCGAATCGCTTGATCATGGCGTCCTCGTCGTCGGGTATGGAACAGATGAAATCGATGGGGACTACTGGATCGTCAAAAACAGGTTAATTCTCGTCCAACCATTTAAAGTGTATACTTCCAGCGACATTCCAAAACATGCAAGTTAGGACAATGGCATTGCTGATATAGTGCCAACTTGCATGGGACTCACTGATTATTGGGATCTTGCACTGCTTCATGTCGAACCTTTGGCTTTAAATGAGTAAGAAACAGTGGTAACAAATTGGCCTCATCCATCTTTCTCCCTCTCCATGTCCCTTCCAACCTTCAAACATGGCAGATGAACATGTGGTTATATTGCTTGCAGCTGGGGTCCTGGCTGGGGCGAGAAAGGTTACGTACGCTTGGCGCGGAACCGCGACAACCACTGCGGAATCGCTAGCAAGGCCAGTTATCCGATCGTCTAAAGCGACTAACGATGGACACGGAGGAAAAAACACGACTTGATGCTCATTCAACTTGCTTCTTGCTCGCTGCTTCTTTGTTTTGCTGCTCAATGTGACCCAGCTTACGTTTCCATAAAGCTTTTTCCATGTACAGTAAAGATAGCCTCACTGACTCCGTTTGGGCTCCACTCAGCACTAAAGTGACTCAGTTCTGAGGATGTTGCCCTCAATATCTGTCTCACCCCTTACAGCCCAACAAGTAAAACCCATCACAGGCGTTACAATTATTTCGAACTAGTGTCTTTACCGATGAAGATGTGGAGAATGTGAGCATAATTTATTAGCAAATACAACCAACAACGTAAACATGTGTTCACGTTGCACATTGAGCTGTTTCTTCAACTAAAAATATAAGCATCAACAATAAAGCAACTCGAACTTTTCGGCGACCAATCGCTGCATCATACTAATTTCTCCGAATCAACTATAGGCATGGGCATTGATAAGCATTAATACTAATAAATAAACATTATGAGTGAAAGATTCTATAGAAACCTCCCCTCCCCTCCCAAAAGAAGACCAAACAATTCGGCATCCTCGGTGTAAAAGATATATAAAGAGACGGACGCCTTAATTCGAGAGCCCACTTGCACGTTAGGGGCTGAGAATTAGCCCTGAACCTGGCATCAAGTAACGAGGTAACTCTCCGCACAACAGAACAACACGGAATCTGCACCAATAAACAGCTCTAGCAATACGAAAAGTGATTTCTCAGAACACTTAACAATCCCAGAATATCCCCTTATCAGTTTTAAGAATGTCTTCGCAGCGAGCAGTATCGTTTCGTCGGTCGCCTCGGCCGAACGAACTCAGTAGAACTCTGCCTTCTTTTTTCATCCCTATTGATTACAAGCTCATGTCTGAACCTCCACCGAGTTAAGTGTTTCGGCATCGTTACAGCCAATTATCGTGAAACCAACTGTATAGCGGAGCCGATTTCTATAATCTGGTCTGAAGGATTAACTCTTCGCCACTCCGACTTGTACGGAAAGCAAGGACGGACAAATTCTTCGAAAGCAAAGGCAAAAATCCTCGAAAAAGCCTAAATGGTAGGAAAGCAGGGACGATCATTTATGCGTTCTGTTTGCACCATCCCTCCCCTATTTCCGCAACATTTGAAGCCGCTCAATCAAACAAGTGATCAATAAACAAACGTGTACAAACATTTGAAATCGAAAAACGAATGCATTAAACAGAACGAAACCTGAAACTTTATGAAACACTGACTATAATGACTATCCTGCACAGAGTCGATAATATCTCAAAAGAAAAGGTGGCTCATCGATACGAAGTGAAATGAAGCTTCAAGACGAATAGGACATGTGATTACAAAAGGACAAACAAACTATGCGGAAGCGCAATGCTCTCTGAACGCCGTTCTGAGCAACGAACCGCGGAAACCACAGGCAGTCATCATTCAGCTGGCACCAACAACCATCCAGCATGCTGCTTGATCACGTAAGTGCTCCGAAGACAGGATTGTGCCGGCAGATGCCTGCTCCTTTTTCCATATATTCTTCCTTCGTATGTGCTACCTGATAGAACTCGGCCTGCAAACGAGCAAGATATCTTGACTGATAGCGAAAGAGCATATGCTAAGAACGATTAAACGTCACCATTGCATACGACTCGTTGAAGTGTAAACAGTTAAATGGATTCACCGTATCGAAACCTCCGACTGACAGTTGCACTCTCTGACTAAGCCTCTCTTAAATCACAGTGACTGCTTTTTACTAGGCACACTCTCCAAACGGCGTCTTTCTTCTTCTCCATTTAAAGCTAACAAAACGCCGCTAAATTTTTAAAGTGCCGCGATATATGCACAACTGACAGCAATCAATATAAACGAAACCCAACCACATGTGCGAAACATTTGAACGAAGCTCTACACACCGAAATGATAATTCAAGCTAGCATCTGATTCGAAGCAGGCAATAAAAAAGCAAACAGAGAAAACTATTACTGAGGAGGAAGGCCATTCAGAGATGTGAAAGCAACCAAATAACATACCGTTGAGCCGAGCATGCTACCGCCGAACCACACCGCGTATCGTTGCATCTTGTGAGAGACAACTTGCACATCAATCGGCTTCGGCTAAAATCCATTCATCAGCAATATAGATATATACATCAACCACAAGGATATTATTCAACAATCTCAGGAAATACAACGAGGTTTTTGGGGATCTCCCAACGTTCGATATTGCAACATCATTCTCTGCAACAACCTCTAGGCTTCTACTACGCGTTCATCAAATTTGCAAGATGCGCACACTTCTGGAGGCTCGTAAACTTAAGTCAGCCCATTTCTGAAGCTACCGTTGTGCTCGAAAAAAAAAAGAAACGAAAACATTCCAATTAAGACCTTCAGCCTGCCACCCGAAAGCTCTTCGCTTACGGCGAGTCTTGCGTCTGAAATGCGCTTGATATCCCGCTGCATTCTCCTTGCAAAGTCTTTGAACATCGTGGAGCCACCTGAGAGAACGATGTTTTCATAAAGACCACGTCGCACATCGATAGGACACTGCTGGATCACTGTATCAACTGTTTCTGAGATCGGCGTAGTGAAATCCGGGTTCGCAAACTGAAAATTCCACACGCTACTGCAAAATCGAATCCAAACTCATGGAGTCAAAGATGTTTGTTCCGTCTCGCTGGTTCGGAATGTATCTTATTTTTTGTATATATACAAACTACGTCCACTATATGGAGCATATGTGCAATGCAAATATATCATTTGGAAAGCACCAGACAAAATTGTCGAACATAGTGCAGCGGAGAGAAACTTAAATGATGTTTGCAAGCATTCCGTTAATACTTTTGCAATAAAATAAAACGAGAGTGCACCACTTAGAGTTTCAGCGCGCAGCCAACGTGTATTCTCCTTCAGCACAGATCTTCCCCCTAATCCCGTCATTCCAATCTGCCAACCTCTCTGATCAATGAACAGTCTTATGCGTTTCGCATCATTCAGACTCATTCAGTCGTTCCAACAGTTCTTATGAGCATCGATATTACCGCTTGGGATAACGCGTGCGCATATATGAAGACTCGAATGGACGTTTTTGCACACTCTCTCGTAGTTACAGCCGCATTGCCTATACAGAAAAAAAATGCACAAGAGGGAAAGTGTGGTCCGAGCGGACGATAATCACTTAATTACAGTGCCAACACACAGCGTTCCTAATCTTTAAGAGTCAAATAAAGCAATTGCCTCATTATTTGCACCACATAAAAACATTCCACAACATTCAGCTGAAAAGGCTTGCGCACTAAATAATGTAAACCTGTTGCCAATTGTCAAGAACCCATGCAAATCTATGAAAATACTTCACTAACAAACGGCAGCCTACGTTTCTATAGAAGAAGAAACTAATGCAATACTTCACTTTCCCTCCTCTCCCAAAATGGTCCATGGCACACGCAAAAAATTTCAATGAATTTTCGGCTGGTACGGAATTCTGTCTTCAATGCTGAGAAAATCTTTCGTAGCAGAACATTTCGTTACCTCTTCCCGGTTACTATTTCAAGCAAAACACGAAAGCAAATTGAACTAGCGAACCTCCGGATGGAAGAAAATTTCGGGTCCGAGAAAACGCTCATAACCGACGTCGACGACGAAGGGCTTCTTGGTAACGGTGTTTACACCCTCATAAGTTTTCAACCATTTTGCACCATCAGTATCGTACTTCGTAAACTCTCTTAGAATATCTGGACACACATAGCAAAACCTTTCCTGAAACAGAATAGTTGGAAATAACTCGGAGTGCCAAGGAAAGGCATTTGTCAAGCATTTAACATTTATGTGCCCTATTTGCAGTTGCAACTATGCACAGACTCCAATGGAAATTGAAATGCACGATGAAGTAGCCGTTTTCGTCGCATATCACCACAACACAATGAGGAAATGGACTTCCTAGTTACTTGTGCAGAAGTTTTTTATTATTTTATTTTATTTTATTTATTTTTTATTTTTTGAAAGTTCAGCCCACCACATAAACAAAGAATAGGCAAACGAAAGCAGCTAAACATTAAAAAAATCCTCTTCCTTCAAAGAACGTGAAAGCATTTAAGTCTTGTTGCGAGAGATTTGTTCGTACTAAATATGCCAAACAGAAGACGTCTCTTTTAGTACTTTCCCAACAACAGAAACATTTATCTCTGAAACAAGGAATTTCAAATAAATTCACCCAACAACAATCTCGTGCTACTTGATAATTCCCCAACTCTTCAACAATAAAACTGCTGAAATGTAAGCGATCCGCACAAACAAAGTCTAAGCCTTCGAATGTACTACAAGTGAAACACTTTTTATAGTTATGAGTTTGCAGAATTATTCACTAAAACCACACTACCCTGTATGTTTTGAAGGATAGAGAAAGGTCACATATTGTGTTTGAATGACAACTGCAGGCACAAACCTTTATAGCCTTGGCGACCTCATAGCTTTGGTCGGACGGAACGCTCGGTTCGCGCTCTCTTAGCAGTTGCTGAATAAAGTAGGTGATGTCACGGCCGGCAATAGGAATGTGCTTTATGCACGAACCAATAACGTATCCTTCAGCAACCGGAATACAATGCGTAACACCGTCACCACTATCGACCACCTCAAATATGAGCACTTACGCCGAGCAAAGCAAATAGAAAGTATAGTCACAGAATCGTAATAATGCGCCAGCACCACATCACAACTTCATCCCCGTTCACTGCTGTCTTGTTAAATAAAAATGCACCACCCTTCATAATAGAACTACTCGCAATCAATAAAGTGGAAAAACTTTCGACTCAAATCTGAACAACCGCATGAAAGTAATCCTGGGAACTGCAGTAATCTAGAATGAAATGAATTTTAGAAATGTTACGCAACAACCAGAATTCGAAAAGTAAGCTGAACTCGTAATACGTTGATTGGAATATCTCATAGGAAATGGAAACAATAAATGCAAACGAGGATAAAATATGCTAAGCAAGCAAACCGAAAAAAAGGGGAACATGAAAACCCACAAGGCCCGTAAGTGATCGCTGCGAGATGTCACGACTCTGCCAGGATGCAGCAAGTGCCAAAACCGCCTGTACGGCGATATACAAGCCAGGCACGTTGAACGATTCGAACATTATTTCGGCGGTGAATTCACGGTTCTCCGGAGTATTTAACGGCGGTTCTGTCTGAAATTAGGCATTTTCAGCAGCCAAATATCTAGCTGTTCCGTTGCATCAAACAAAAATGCGTTTGCATTTAGTTGTACAACTGTTCGTTTAGGCAAAAAATTCAATCTGGTTGGAACGGTTAGATCATTTCGACTTCTCTAAAGAACTGGAAAACCCCATCTGTTTGGATTTAGTCGGCCAGCTGCCACCAAATGATGATGAGAGCAAAAAGTCAAACTTTTCACATCGGACATTCATCGAAAAATAAGGAAAACTTACGAGTAAGAAGAAGTGATCCTCAGGTTCGGCTCTTAAGTATCTGAAAATACATTGCTCCCAAAACCGTTCCATAAGATCCCAATCTTCCACAATACCATGTCGAATTGGATACTGCAAAGAAGACAAAACATTCAATCTAGAAAGAGAAACGATTCGATAAAACGAGCAAAAGAGAAAGCGGCATCAGTGGAAACTCTATATCTTCTCTACTGTACCATAACCATACTGCTACCAACTTTTAAATTCGAAAGAAGGCCGTCACTGAGCCGACAAAATCTTAAGACAACAAGGAAATTCCAGTAAACTGCACTCAACTTTCCCATCTACAGATACGTCGGTTTTTGGCGATCGTAAAGGAGTGCACAAGATCACAACTGCGCGGTAACAGATGTCAACGGATAGAGAGAAAACTCTGAAACTTAAGTGCAAGGCGAGCACAATAGCATTATTCAGAAATCTGCCCAACAATCTGCCACCTACCTTCACAGAATAGTTGGCAGCCGCCGGAGAGAGTGCCTCATCGCCAATGAAGAAGTCAAGATCGTCGATTCGACTTGAGCCCACCGTATTCCATCGCAATGCCGACGACTGCGCGCCAACCTTTTCCCTCACCGCTATTGCTGCAAACATTCCCAATTACTAACTAACAACCTATCACATTTAGCCCATCAATGAGTGCTCTGTGAAGACAAAATTGCGCTTTAGAAGTTAAAAATGTGGAATTTAGATGCGAGAATCAATCAAATAAAGATCAACAACTTTGCTATGAATATGCACAACAATAAGGACCCTTCATATAGCATTTCGTCCACCATTATCGGTAGGGCGACAACGCACAATTGATGACAAGTTCGTTCATGGCTGTTGACGAGAAAATGAAACCTTTTGATTTAATGACCTCATGAGGCTCAAGAATAACCACAATGAGTGGCTAGTAATTCACTTAAAAATAATTGCAGTCATCGTTGAAGTCTTGTGCACTCAATAAAGAAATAAGAAAGCAACTCATTAACCAAAGTGATCTATTCAAGCCGCGTGGAACAGGAGAACAGATGAGGTTAAATATTGGATATTAACTTTTAAAAACCAAATAATAATAACGGGTGTGAGAAATGGGTGAAAAAGCGAGTAAACAATCTACCAGAAGGTATGATGAACTGTGGCTCTGTATTGCCCGCATATCCTAACTTCGTATACCTGAAACAGGTTTGTCGACGCTTATAACTTTCCTTGTATTCATTACTGCCTTCCTCTAATGTTGAACAATACTGCTACGACAAGCAAATTAATTCATCTATGCTGCAGTAGTGAATTATGGCTTCATAACAATCCATCATATTTGATGTGCGACTGTTGAGGAAGAGGAGGGGGGGGTGGCGGTAAGGAACGCTCCTGTCGCCTCATTCGTACAGTAAAATCGTTGGAAGTAGGAAAGGGGGGGGGGAACGGAAAAATTTTCTGTTACTAGTACAACTGAACGAGTAGAGTAGATATGTTCGGGTCTGATGACAACATTTCGTTTGTAATCGATGATTTTTCATCGTCTAAAATCATCTAAGCTCAACTACGAACGATATTTCAAGCAATATTACTGTCATAATTCCAGCTGCCATATTATGACTCCCACAACAGAACGGACAGCAACGACAACATCCAACTCATCTAACAAATCGATTTAAAAAAAAATTCTACGATGGAGGTATTGTTCGTTGATTATTGCAAAATACAGAAAAGATAATCGAGTGAGCTTTATATTGCACATCAGTAATGAATGATAACTCATGTGCAACGCTGATGGACGTAATATAACAAAAATAAATAGTTTCATGGTTAATCTTAAGAAACCAACCCAGTGCCGTTATCGATGACACATGCCGGTAACCGTCCAGCAGCCATTTTGGCCAATTCCAAATCACACCACAATCAACAACACCCGAACGCGCGTGTGTGTGTGTGGTAATCGAACCGTTCACACCTATAATATGAGTATACTTCTAATGCATTAGCATTATATATGATTTCACTCGGACGTCTTATTTCTATGAATAAAATACGACGATATGAGAGAATTAATCGATATATATTTCACTCTATACTGACAGTTCAGAGGAGTAAGATTCAACATCGGGTTTGGCTAGAATTCATAACCACTATTTACCCATCTCGAGAATTGTGGACGAGCTTAAATTTCAGGTCATTAATTGAAGGGGGGTGAGAAGAAAAGCAACAACTAATACACCTCAACCCTTTTGCCGGCTCATTAAACAGGTAAACAGATGCACGCAACTTATGTTGACAGATCATCCATAGTGATTGCAGCATTAAGCCAGGCAATAAGCATGATCGAAACAAATATAAACAAAACAAAGGAGCAGATAGTTGAAGTGGGTGAGCACATATCCTTGACTGGATAGCTACATACTGAGCATCGGTATAGGTAAGAAGATTACACTCAACAGACAGGTGAAACGTCTATAGTGAGAAGATTACGGCGAAGAGAACAATGAAATGGAAAGGGCGAGAGGGAATCGGGGGTCGATGAACATACGGAATGCAAACGTAGCCTTATCAAGCTTAATGGCAATAAGCACCTATCACAAGAGTGCAGAGTAAAATCTGTTGCTCCTAACCCCAACTTCTTGACCTCAGAGGAAAACCTGCAAGCAAAACTGCACATTTAAATGTCGACGTCTTGACTTGATGAATCAGTTAAAGCCAACACCGCTATGAACACAACTACCAAGACGTAAGAATTCACCAAAAGCGGCGTTGGATGGGCGGGACTTGTGAATCAACTACCGTATATTTTGAAATCATCGCTTTTCCTTGCAGAACTTACATTTTTCCAAATGGGTTGCAATGCGCACTGATGAGGGATGTGCTGCATCAATGTGCAAACTCGAGTGTTGTGTTTCGAGGTTTTGCCGATTTAGCGGGTGGGTCGTTCTTAAGGACCTTCCAGGACCGTTGTTTTCTGGATTCTGGTGCTTCTTCCGGGATAGGGCTGCTCTAATTCAGTGCTGTATAGGAGGCGAGTCTCGGGAGCAACAATGGGAGTATGGAGAGAGGGTCGAGACACTAGAAAGTCGTTGGAGGGAGAAGGGGGGGGGGGGCGAAAAAGAACGGTCATCGTGCAACAGTTCCCAGAACTACCAGTAAATCACACTTTTTCGTGGAAAGGATCGGATTTGAGGGTGGCGAACCCCGATTACGTCAAAAGTTCAATAGTTCGAGCTATCGGAGTTCTCAATTTTTAAAATTCCCTCGTCTCCCGCTCAATGAATTTGTTGTATATCACCATCGAAGAGATGCGTTGTCGGTTTATTGATGTCTGTTGAAGTGTGCCGTCCATTGACGATGGTTGATAAGGAGCAAGAAGAGCACGAACTTGCTGAAAAAGATCAGGACGAGCGCGAAGGTGCGAAATCTGCGGCGAAAAATAAGCATGATTGGGCAGCTGCTGACCTCGAGAAGGTGAAGTTTTTTGTCTTATCTTATGGTTATACGTTTGTATATCTTGCTGTTTAGGACTTCCGTTGATATTAGATTGCTGATATTATTTGTGCTTATTAGTAGTATTGTGTGTTAAGAGATAAAATTTCATAATATGAAGCGAGGAAAACTTGCTTTCGTATAATAGGACTTACTGTGGGTGAGTTTCTTAGCTTCTGTTACCTTATACCTGCTATAGGTGACTGACTTTCACGAGGACAACGACAACGTGAAGGAGGTTTCAAACGTCAAGCTGGATAGTCTCATCAGTGGGCCTCAAGCGGCGAGAAAGGTGGTCAACATTAGGCGTGAGGATGTGCAACTAATTGTGAGCGTTTAAAATTTCAACTGCATTTGTTTTCTGTTCACGTTCTGTGGTATTAATCTTTGTAACTCTACATCCACAACTTTCAGGAACTGACTTAAATTCAATGGGAGGGGAGGGGGATGGACTTTCAAAATTCTTTAAGACATAATCCGTTGCTTGAAATGATGCTGCTTAATGCTGCTTGTGTGGAAGATTTTAGTTAGAGAAGCTTTCCTTTAATATTTTCGAAGAAATCGGTGAATAAGCTACTTCATAACCTTCAGTGTTTACAATTACGTGTTTTCAAATGCTCGTTTGTTTAAGGCAGTATATTTAAATCATAGATTTGCGGTACAATTTTTGGATGATTGTGATAACATGCTTATGTTCTTTCAGACACGCCGAGAGGTTTGCCCTCTCAGGCACACCGAGGGATATACCCTTTCAGGCAAACTGGGGGTATGCTCTTTCAGGCACATCAGGGCATATGCCCTTTCAGGCAAACTGGGGGTATGCTCTTTCAGGCACACCGAGGGATATGCCCTTTCAGGCAAACTGGGGGATATTTGGTTTATGGGCGTATTTCACTTTCAAGTAGTAATCTGCAATAGAATGGCGAAAAGCTTGAGGGTAGATTGAGTCGCCGTGTGGCGGTTGAAATTTGTATGTGGGATGGGGGTGTGATCGTGGTGGGAGAAACGGCGAAGAGTGTATGACAGCAAACAATAGGTGACGCAGAGGAATCTAAAGGTATGTGACGAGGGAGAGTTGTAATAGAGGAGCATCAAGGAGTCCTACGAGAGGTATAGCATCGCACCTCAAATTAAAAGGAAGCAGAAGGCTAAGAATTGAACGGTCCTTATTTACAACGAGCAACGCTATACTTTCGAAACACTATTGTTACAGCTTTCCAGTTCTCCTCCCAGGTGGGAATCGTGAGTTTGCTATCGGTATAAACCAACATCCCCCTGGCTTGAACTTTTTAGAGTACGAAATTACGCAGTGAAATAGTTAGTAAGGAAGGTCTCAAAAATGATCTTTTAGAAATCCGGCCTTGTTTTACCCCATCGTTTAGCCCACATATGGCTAGTCTTGCAGAGTGCTAGAATGCAAGAGGGGGAAGGGGTAACAATGCTGTCACCAATGTTTGATGTGTTGAAGCAGCAGTTTAATGTCAAACTCTGAAGGTTCTTCAGTGCTTCTATATTATCGAGGGTGTTGTGATACGAGCTGAACATTTGGTATGAATTTCAGGTAGACGAGTTGGAGCTGCCACGAATTCGAGCTGAGAAGAAGCTTATTGAGCATGATGGCGATGTGATTGCAGCGACGAAGAGCCTTCTCGGATTCTGATCATTTTTAAGTTGATGATTTTGATGCTAGTATTTGTTATCGGGTTTTGAGGTCTTTCCGAATTGCTATACCAGTTTTTTGTTCACCTCATTTCTTTTTTCTCTTTTTTTTTCTTAGTACATATAGTATGATGTTTTCTGTGAAAGCTTCATTTTGCTCGATTTGATGAGAAGATGGGATGTTAGGTAATTTGGCGATGGGTAATTAGAAAATATGAATTGTGGACAGCAAGAAATCTTTCTCTTTGCTTGAGATTAGCAAACGTCTATGACATTTTTCATGCGTGCTTATTGCAGTAAATACTTTCTAACAAGTATTGCAATGAAGTTTTGTTTAGTGTATTTGAAAGATGTTTTTTTTAAATCAGTGGTGCGCATTCTAACACGGCAAAGAGCAATTCCACATATACATCCACAAAAACCCACCGACATTTTTGCATTGGTTCAATATGCATGCGTCGCATATTACGACAACCTGCCTTCACCCATTGGGTTCCAGCAGGTGTATTTAGCCTTTTGGCTTCTCTACCTGTGCCCTCCTTAAGTTTGGTTCAGCAGTAGCATCGGCAACGTTCCAGCACTTTTTTTTACTTCTTCCGTGGTCTTTCCATTTGTTAGCGTTATAACCATAGCTCCCACTTTTTGTATGTGCCAGTTATGACGTCATGACATAAAATCCAACTTAAGCTTACATAGTTTCAAGAATCTTACAAATCGATGAGCGGGGCTACGGAAGTGACCAAGTTGTCCGACATGCTTTGCGGGATGCATTTTGTGATATGATAGAAACACATTTCGCGAATTTTTGCTGTGTACTTTAGGAAAATGGACACCCTGTGCGGCCGAAAACCGCATTAACCCACCTGGGCAGCGAAAGATTTAAGTGTGCGCCGACCATGAGGACAGTTACTGGGGTGCTTCATCTGAAGAAGCTCGTTCATAGGACCTTTTTCAGATGGTCCATTCTTTTCGGAGCTGCTCACTCACTTCGCGCGGAATAGCGCCCGGAGCCATTTTCACCATTTTTGAGGGTAGCTCTTCTTGTAGTCGGGAAACCCCATGACACGATCTCCTGAAGCTGCGCCAAGTGACAACTTCTGAGCGCTGAAACCCACTTGCGCAGAGAAGCCAAATTTTGCCGCTCACGGCTGCAGTTTTTGGCATAAGCTGCAGCTCGACTAAGGGGGGGAGGAGCTGCGGTTAGGGGTCACAACCAAGTGGGAAAAATCTATATAACTCCCCATTCAATGTCGCAGAAAAAGACCCAGCAAGTTCTGTAGTATATTCGAGGCCAAGCCGGGCATGAATGTGGTACTGTCGCCCACATTGGGAAACTCCGCATGGATGAATGTTTTTATGTAAATGAGGCATACCGTAATCATGGCAGTATAACACTCCACTTCTCCTAGATTCATGTTTGATTAAATGGAGGATGCAATTTTGTAGTCACACATGTAAAAAAAGAAGCAAAAAAAGTGACGAAATGCTATGCGAAAATACAGCTAATATTGCATTGCATTTTATTTCTCATGATAGAAAATAATGAAAATATCCACAGTGTTAATAGTATTTCACACGATGAGTAAAAATGAACATTTTTCAAAACAAAAGAAAAAAATGTTTGTAAAATTTCTACGCATCGCGGATTACGCTAGTAAAATAGCCTTTAATCACAGATCATAACGAACAGAAGTATGCCTCTCTATGAGCATTAGAAAGATAAGTAAGATTGATTAACAACTGCTCCCAAAAAAAAGGATCTTAACAATGCGGTGAAGAGAACCACATAGTTCAATATATCCAATACGATGGGGAATCTATTCCCCTCCTCCTTATCAAAAGAGAGATCAATCGAGAGGGGATATTCCCCTGAAAGGATTTCAAAACTTTTCCGCCAACTTTGCATTTCATAGATGAAACCGTTTTAGTTATCCAACGACATCACTTACAACAATGTAAGTTTAAGATATCTTCCTATTTGAAGATTGTTGATTCGTATGAAAGTTCAACAAATATTTGGAGATGACGAGTATGCAAATGCTTAATGGACGCTCACGAGAGGCCTCACATGCAAGGCTTCTGCATTAAATCCTTCTTTTTGACGGTACGTACATATAAGAAGATGATAGTACGTACCCCTCTTGCCAACGAATGATTTCGAATCTCTCAACTGCAGTAGTTCCAGCGTTATTCCGAAATGCTATGACCCTGAATGCTAGCTATTCCCTGCGGTTTTCTTCCCGCGGGTGCTTCGCTCTGATATTTGGCAAGAGGATGGATGCATCGGAAGGATGATTTCGCATCAATGAGTACAGTTTCATTAGCATGTTGCAGCACCTAGACAATTTAATCTCTAATACCAGGCGGATCACTGAAAGGAGGAATATCAGGCACGAATCCCGAGCATGGAGCAGCCTGATCATTGGCAAGACGCACAACCCCAACTCCACCACCTAGGCGCCGATAAGTCATGCAACCCGACTGACGCCACTGGTTGCATTCGCGGTCGTAGACTTCCACCGTCTTCAAGTAAGTCGTCCCGTCGAAACCCCCTACCGCATACAACTGCCCGTTAACAACTGCGAGTCCAACCTGGAAAATGAAGAACACAATGAAAACTGATACATGTTTTGTACTATCTGGGAATACTGTCAACGAAGCTTCGTATCCCTGAGGCATGGATCGGCGAGAGGAAGAGGGAGGAGGAGGGGAGGGGGGGGGAGGAGGTCAGACAAAACGCACAAGTAAAAGCAAAGACTACGTACCCCAGATCTGCGGTTATTCATGGCGACGACGTTGACCCACTCGTTTGTTCCAGGGTTGTATTTTTCGGCCGATGAGAGCTCACAAACATCATCTCGACCACCGACCGCATAAAGGCACCCGTTGTAAACAGCCGTGCCGAGATGCTTCCGCCGTGTTGACATCGACTTCACCATCATCCATTTGTTTGTACGTGGATCGTACCTGTATTTAGATGAATAAAGTACTATATTCTATATCGGCCAATAGAGTAGATGACATCCCCCTCTTCAGCACTCAAACGCTACCGACAATTCAATGAAGCTGATTTCACTATTAAAGGAGGCATCGTGTTCTATACTTTTGTTTACTTACTTTTTCACTGTTTCATTTCATGACATATGAAATTCAGTTTAGTCATTTTTAAGCATCGTTTTTTCTAAAATCATGCAAAAAATGGGGGTTGCAACATTTATTATTAAACTGTAGGCCTACCCGAATTGCTGAACTGTAACCTACCCGAATCGAAGATTTATAACTGCTTTCAGTGCCACAAGTAATGTTGTTACACCAGAGAAACTCCGGTCGGTGGCCATCAAGTGACAACACCAAATATTACCTTCAATGGGAATATATCTTTAAAATCAGTTGCTGCGTTTGACGAACGTAGTAAAAGTACCTCGTTAATGGCACTTATTAAATACGTACTATGGGTAGTCTGTCGTGCACTGTACAATTGGCACAGCTAAACAGTCAGTAAGTGGCATAACGGAATTTTTAAACGGTGAGTACGGAGGACTATGAGCGCACAGACATAGCAGAAAAACATACCTCTCGACAGTATTCAAAGGACTTTGTCCGTCAGAGCCGCCGACAGCATAAAGACATCCATTCAAAACGGAAACCGAAACCCCCAAACGCCGTGTGCTCATCGCAGCGACCTTAGACCATTCGTTTCGATGCGCATCATACCTTAGAAGCATATTTCACTGTTGCACTGCTCACTACTACAGAAATAATATCAAAATTTCACAATTGATTATAGTGTTGCGATTAAAAAAAGAAACCTTTCAACAACGTTAAGACATGATACTCCATCCTGTCCACCAACTGCATAGAGAAGGCCGTCAAGAACGGCGACTCCAACGGATGTGCGGCACGTTGAAGTAGGCGCTACATCGCTACTCCACTGGTTGGTTGCCGGATCGTACCTGCAACTATCCATTGCTTCATCACAATACGGCATTGCTCTACAAAGGATTGCAGTAAGTCTATAAATGAAGCATCACAGCACTCTTGAGAGGCATCATTCTGAAACACCTAAATTTCTACAGCGAAATTACTGCGGCAAGAATGCAACAAATCAGTTGCCTTGTACTATCAAATCAACGGCAATATTATCCGCAAATCAACAAATTCGAATAGCCACTGACAAGAGAAAAGCATAACGTATGGAATATTGCAAGGATTGCTGATAGGGGTATGACCTATAGAAAGCAAGCACGGATCGTCATTAAAAAAAAGCAAATGGCTCTATACTAACATATCCTATAGTCACTAGTTGTCCCTCTAATACCGATGCATTGCACAGCCAGAATGAACATCGACAATTTCTAGCATCTAAAACAATCCGCGATGGCGAATACCCTTCAACATCAATGACTTTTAAATCTACGTACCGTACAGAACTAAGATGAAAAAAGTAGAACAACCGCTTGTGCTGAGGAAATGGACTATGAAACAGTCTTGAGAGAAGTATTCAGAAGGAACCTTTCGATAGAATTGAGGTAGCTTTGCCCGTCATGCCCACCCACTGCGTAGAGAAGGTGGTTGAGTGCAGCGACACCCACGCCACACCTACGCTTACTCATTGCCGCCACGCACCGCCACTCACCAGTACGGGAATCCATCCTCTCGACACTCGCAATCGCATCTCCACTACACCATCCACCAACCGCATACAACACTTCCCCATATCGAACCGGTTTTCGACTTCTGTAATCTTTCAATCAGAACTAATATTAACACCACATACAGCATTCACAAATAGTTGCTTTTTTCTTTCATTAATGTTAGGTTATCAGTTCAAATATACATTTTTATTTCAACACATATCTAATGCAATAAGAACGCTAATACAAGATACAGTTTTCCAATGCAATGCACCAGGTGAGTCGGTTCTTCAAATATCTAAAAACAATGCAGTGGCTGCATAAATCTTGAACCAAAAAAAAAACCGCTTTCGAGCGCTATCCGACCCATTGTGCAAGAAAATTGGCTTGCGAATTTATCGTGGATTTAGGCATCAATAATTCACAAGTAGCTGAATCATAATGCAAAAAGATCAATCGTTAGCTGTAGATAATATCCCCATCAAAAATTCATCACCATCACTTTAAACACTTATAATTTAAAACGCTATACACACTATCAGTTATTCATAATGCATCACAGGCTGAAAATATTTCACTTTATTCAACCTATTAATAAACAAAATATAGTTGGAAATAACCTCATCAAAACTGCCCATTTCGTGGATTAACAATGAATAAAGCGGCTAATTTACGCAATTCCTATCGAAGTTCATATTGCCTCGCGCAGTTGATACTAAGAAAATGATTGGAAAGATATACGGACAGATATAAAGCCGTCGTAATTCATTCACAGAAAAATTTGCACGAACGCATAAAAAGACGAAGAAATTCATTGAATTGTTCAAAAAAAAAAAACAGGTGATTATTATTAAGAAAGCAGTGATGGGAAGCAATTCAAGACACACCTTGTTCTAGGTCCTTGCATGTTGGGACGTTCAAGTGGGAGTAATAAATAATTTTTTGCCTCATCAACCAAATCTCGACAATGCGCATCCGATTTCACGAGAGGGTCCTCGCTGACTGTGCTCACAAGGAATTTCGCTTGGCACAACGGGAGACGTACATGCTCCAAAACCTGTGCTATTAAATCAATCAGACAATACGAACCTATCAAAGAAAAAAAGTTGCATTTATTCATTTGATGACACAAAAAACGCATGAATAAGAACATTTATTACAGAATCAAGTATCGGTTGTGGGTTATTACGACGATAGAAGACCTACGCTATATAAGTAACCAATTGCTCCTCGTTTCCAACAACACCTTTGCACTAGAGCAGAAATATAATATCGCTCAGCTCAATACTAGGAAAGGAAAGCGATGATGAGGAAAAATAAACCTCATTCGTTAATCACTGCGCGGGATTTTCAGAGAAACTTCTAGGAAATAGTATTAGAGAGTTCAATTAAGCAAACCTTTGAAAGAAGGGGGCGTCGTTTTGCAAGATCATAACGGATCCAAGCCATTACTGCCGCGAAAACGGTTTCCTCCGAACGTACATTAAGCTCTTCACTTGAAATAATATCAATCAATTGAGTGAGCGGCAATAGCAGGAATTCCTCGCTCGCTGCCACATCCTAAACACAGTAACGTAGGCAGTTTCGGTTCTTATATCTTACAATTTTACTTCATAATTCTTAGCTTGTAGTGAATAATATTGAAGGTGGGTTTATTACCAAACATTGCTATCGTATCAGTTCGTTTTCGTGAAGGCGAACAAAAAAATTGGGGCTGTAAATTTGGTTTTATTAAAGAATTGTAAAATTGCAATCACGAATGCATTAGTTTTCACATCAGGAAAAAAAAAACTTTTCTGAAAATGCGATCAAATAGAGAAAACCTGGAAATTGTGATGTGCGAATTTATCGGCAATACGCATAAGATCGCGACATGCATGAGTATCTGCGAAGGCACGGATACCAAGGCAATTTGTCGGGTCGAGTTGCTTCTTTAGAAACTCACAGCATACCTCCTGAAAATACGACTTTCCACTGGGATGCATTAAAGTGTTCCTTAATTGAAGACTCAAAAAACTGTCACCTAGTCGAACAGTCGAACCATCTCACTCATTTTGGGGGATATTCTCAGCATTTCTTATTAATGAAATAAACTTAAGAACAACCTGAATTTCATTTAGCTGAAGCAAGCAAGCAGCTGGCAGAATTGATTGCACGTTTACATCAGCAATCGTAATTTCGCCCGTATAGCAAAAGTCGATCAGCGTTTGTAACGTTCGTGATCCAATATCGACCATTTGCACCTCTTCTGTAATTATCAGCAGGGTCTCTAGGAAGTTCTCGAAAACTGCCTCAATATCAGTCATGTCGCAACGAAGGCGATTAATTTTATCGACGTTTAGGCCCGCAATGATCAGATTGGCTGAGGGGGGGGGGGGGGGGGGGAGATGAGAGAGGGAACAATATTGCGCAATAACTTTACAACTGTTATGGATACAACGATGCGCGTTTGAATGTTGCATGACTGCCCAAGAAAATAAATAGAACTTGTTGCATGTATGAAGTCTGCAGACTCATCGCTCTCACGGCGCCGATGATTCAAGCTTACCGGTTCATTGGCAGATCAAACCGCAAATTAGATCAGCATATAAAAAATAGCCCTCGATTTTGATGAAATATATATGCTGTGCTGATCGAGTTAGAATAATATAGGGATATTCGCCACTAAGACGAGGGAGTTTAGGAGAATGCGTCGCTTTCCCGACCCTCTTCGAATGATACACTCTTCACATGTATGGGGAAGGTCAGTAACACAGACCCGTCACCTATCTCCTACGCTCAAGGTAAGCTTTCCTGTGCCTTTTTTCTATCAGTAACGATGCCTGAACAGCTTGAAGCATAGCAGTGTTACTTCGAGAAGGAAAACAACTCACGTTGTCTGCTCTCGGCCATTTCCGAAGTGAACATGGCCTTGAAATAATTGGAGCACGAAGCGAGCACGAGGCGATGAGCATTCACTCGTGTGTTACCAACGACCAGCGTTACGTCACAAAGGCAGCCATCTGTTCGCATCTCGTTTATATGCTCCAAAGCGAGTCGCGAGTGTTTCTGACTGCGATAAACGAGCGGTGGACATGAGCTGCTCGTCGATTGTACTGCTCCACCATCGGCTACCTGCTCCGATTCCGCGAATGTCCCCTCGAGCGACCCGCTCATCGCCGTTCGGCTACAGTTGCTGTAATGCCGTTCAACAAATCATATCAGTCGAAACAACTGAAAGGCATTATGACAGTCAAAGAAGAGCAAAAAAAAGTCTCAACAATATGTCCGAAACCGGAAGACAGCAATCATGAATGACCGCAACGCTTGAAAACAGAGCAGTACTATTTCTGCTATAACCGCTCAGCTGCGTTTGCTCTCTACCAGCAGTGACCTTTGGTTCCGGAAGACAAACCGGAACAATTTGCGTGTATATAATCGTTCCATTTACAGAACACTCATCGAAATAGGTGATTCCAACTTCTGTGATGCTTCGATCTCCCAGTTTTTGATGACAAGGTTCCCGTAGGGTAACAAAAAACCTTCACGCAAAAGTTATTTAGAATACCGAAGAGAAAGAACGTTGTGTTCTCAGATGATGATACAGGCGAAATACATATGGACGGAATGCAATCACAAATCTTCTAACTGGATAATGATATAGACATTTACTGACTTGACCCCAGAAATTTCTTATACTGTTACGAAAAAAGTAACAACTACGACATGTTCGGAAACGATAAAATGGTAAAGAGCAACAGAAAAATTCAAACAAAAGACTGCATCATTGTAGGCTTATAAACTGCAACGAATAATATGTTACCTATTCACCTGTTTAATAGAGGATTGCGACCGTCGAATCTTTCTACGAGCAGATACTGGGGTGGATCTAGCAAGCGCTAGGAAAGCAAAGCATGTCTTTTAAACAAAAGTTTTTCTGCAAAATTGACTTTCGTGTTTTACTTCAGGCAAAAAAAATTTTGGATTTTCGAGGATAACCGTTTGTCAGCTATGCAATCCTCTGTGGATACATCATTTCTCACCTGAAAACTTCGGCAATCTCAGATTTACTGATGACTAGAACACAAATGAACCCTCGAGGCCACTCAAGCACAGAATGATGGCACCCTGGTTGCGAACCGCGAACGGAGCTCAGCTCATCCCCCACATTACGTACGCACCACTACCGTATTCTGCACTCTGCAAATGAATACAAACGCCTATCACAGGAACTCGAAAACTTCTAATAGAAACGTGCTATTTATTATTATTATTTCTTAATTTTTTTGATCAGTCAGTCTAGAATGCCAAGGGATGTCATCATGCAGAAATTCACCTGAACCGGAGCTTCAGAAGTGCTTTTTCTAAATGTGCCTACTTTCTTTGCAAATGTACCCTTCATGCCGTCGTCGTTCGTCATGCTTGATAACACGTTCACCAGTTTTTTTTTTTTTCTCAGCTACTCGTTCATGGAAATAGTGAAACCTCAAAGTCTTGGCGCTGACTTTGTGCATTTCGAATGCGATTTAATTCTGTGCCGTTTCAGTACCAACAGTACCACACTAAACCGGTGTGATGATTGCTTAAGACCTAACGAGCCCATCCACCAAATTGGGAAGAGGCAACGGCATATTCAAACGTCGGAATTCACTCGCTGCGAGCGCGCTACCTTTAAATGGCATCGAAGGAGTTGCAGGCCCGCTGTCGAATTTGTAAGGCTTTTATAGAAATTTTTTGAAATGTTGTGCAATCGGGATGGGGTCACAACATTGTGGCCGTTTATTTGGCGTATTTCTTGAATAGTTTCTTTTCTGCTATTTCTATTAGCAGTGAAAAGAGGTAGGAAATCGCTGAACAGATGCAATTTTGCAAACAACCAAGTGTAATCTTTTTTTTCTTTTTGAAAAATGGTTCGAGTTTATCTCAGAAAGTGCTTTTTATCATTTCTGCGGGAGGAATCCCAGAAAAAAAAAGTGCATCTTGGTTCCGCGTTTTAATTATAACAACTGTGATTACAAGGTCTCGAGCTAAATGTGTGGACGGTCGATGAGACAGAGCCTCAGCAGTGCTGTTTTTGCAAAGCAGTAAAATAAACGAAAGACATGATATACTTCTCGGTATCCCACGTGTTGTTTGGTTCGGATATGAAATTGTGGTACAGTCCTCTGTGAAATGTGCACTCTTAGTTCTGGAAAAATGACTGAAAGAGAAATTGTGTCATTCCCCTATGTTTTCTCTATTGGCATGAGATCTACACCTCACCTCACTCCATCCAATTAGATGGGAGATCATCCCCGAACGTAGAAAAAGGAATAGTAGAAGCCGATTACGACTCCGAAGGAGTGATTTAATCGAGATCGGGAACAGCATAGACGGAACACATGTGAATATCCGAGGGGAACTGACTGCTGAGGCACTGATGTTGCAATTTGTCGAGAATTGAGCAAAGGGGCTGTACCAAAATGTGAAAGATTTGATACTTTGCAGTGGCTGAACGGATTTCTGAAAGTGCACACATCGTCGATCACGACCCATCGTTGGCGCTTTACCGCCTGCAGGTCAGTTTTTTTTTAGATGTTTGCACAACATCTCCTCATTGCCTTTCTTCTCGTCTTTTGTTTTATCCCTTCGACTGCCGTTCGCTTATAAAGTTTCGTTTTTTTTCCGCCTATAGCAATCAAGAGTGCGCAATACACCTATGCTTTCTGGCAGTCAATGCGGTATGTGCCCTTATTGTGTCAACACTACAATATAGGAATATTACTTGCCAATATTAATATTGTCAGATGCTTGATTGGTCATTGAAATGGTGACAGTTACTTGCTCCGGGATACTGGTCAACGAGTGGTCAATATTTCAGGAACATGTGGGTAAATCATTGCCCATTCTTGTAAATCGCAAATATGTAATGCTTGAAGCGAACGCAGGACTACAAGGTGCATGTTTCGATGTCGATAATGCAATTTTGTTAGTTGCGTTTTGCATATTGGCATGCCTTACGTTCGGATTTTTTTCTTTTTTTTTCTTTTTTTTTTCTTTTTTTTTTCTTTTTTTTTCTTTTCTCTTTTTTTTTTGCAATCCTTATAAGAATGTCATCGATTGCTTCATTTCTTAGAGAATTTATCTAAACTTATTGGTAATTCTAGCAAGAAAAAATATTTAGATAAATCGTTGAAAATAAATCTCCCATTGTATTATTTGGAAAGCTCATAAGAATTGTAGCCTTGATATGCCCTCTTAGAAAACTTAAACGACTATCGAAAATTAGGCAATCAAAGGTTTTCTCTCACGAAAAATTTCAACTTTTAGGTCATACAACAGGGATAGTATGTCATACACCATCTTCGCAGTTTTTCTTTTTTAATTTCTGACTTTCTTTTAGTGATGGAAATTTAAAAAACAGACGTTTAATAACTTGGGTGAAAGAATTTTCTTGCAGGACCGTCGAGTCGATGAAGAATTCATCGTCGACGTTTGACAATATTCAAGAGATGCTGAGGGAATGTGTACACTATAAGCAGCAACTCAACCGTGGTACTTTCTAAGTGCTGCCTTTTCTCATCTTCTAGTCTTACACTCAATCCCACAACTGATCTGATAGTTAGTTGAGTCGTTCTTTTTCGTTTCGTTGTCTCCATTACAAGAACTTCTGAAGGTGATGATTGTTCAGAGAGTTGTAGAAAGCAAAGGCTGTTGATGGTATGAGGTGTTTTGTAGTTTGACCAAAGTAATAGATGAAACAGAAATCAAAGGAAGAAGGTGAAAGTGGACCGATGTTGACCTCTGCTGCATTATACGATAGCCAGTGATTATGTCGAAGCGTACGTATCTGTGGGGAAAAGAATGCAGTTTTTCAATATGATGTGTATTGTTCATTGCCATTTTGAAATATATGGTCACAATGTTTATTTATTTATTTATTTATTTTTCACCATTTGAACAACAACAACTGCGCTGATCATACTTTTTGTATACATGATAAGCATTGAGCAGCCGACGAAGAATACTGGCACCTCATTACGATATGGGAACGTCAACTGTGTTTTCACAGTACGTCACACCTCATCCGCAGATGAACATCCTTCCCCATCCCCCCCCCTGCCTGCTAACCGATGAAGAGATTTCCACGCATGCTGAAAAAACAACGTGGAGGAGGCCAAGCCAGGAAGAGAAAGAGATGGCACTCCACAGCGCTGAAATCTTTACATGCTGAAAATTAAGCATGAGCCTCTGCGTGGCACTTCCCTCTATGGGAAGTTAATTTTTCGGCTGCAGTGGTCTAAACGAGTGGGGGTTGGCTTCATTTAATGTTGAGTATAACCCACCGAAAGGAAAGGACCACTTAAAAATTTGACTTCCCAAACCTCCAGGAGTCCTCAAAAACTGAAAGGGGGGAGGGAGGGGGACAGGAAGGAGAAGTGGGCAAGCTCATCTATAACTTTACAAAACCCTAGGATGCACAACTCAAAAGATGAGAATTCAGCCATCTCCATGCGTCTTACTAGCATTTGGAAAGCTTAATGGGGCATGAGTTGCATCTATTCTGTCAAGAATCGACGACAACACTCAGTAAGGAAGGTAAATGCACGCTCCAACGATGTTTGTTTACCTCGGTAGGTGAAGGAAGACCTCACCTACTGCATGGCTGTCCAGGTGAGAAGTTAATCTGCGGCACAAAGTGCGTACTGCTCCATTTTCTGCCGAGTATCTCCAATTATTTCGAAAAGAGCACTTCGCTTTGATTTAATCACGTTATCTGTTGAATAATGAACATTTCGGTTCCTAAACGATCAACTATCACGAGGAAACGCTTTTGCTTTGACGAATTTTCTCGAACATCGAGACGCTGTACTCCTCTTCACTCAACTCTTCATCACGTTGGCGTTCTCGGAGTTCATCGAAAATTTCATCCTTTCGTTTTGCTTGATCCTCCCATTTGATTCGATTCTCAAAGAAATGCACAATCTCTCTTTTTGCCTCCAATTCTGCGCATTGCTTTTGTATTTCTTCCAACCTGAGACGACAGTTGAGATATTCCGCCTGAAAATATCCATCCGCTTCATTACCTCATAGAATCTGTCACAAGATAGCTAGGTATGCTGTACCCTTATTTGTCGCAGATGCGTTCGAATTTATGACCTTCCATTTGTTCAGCAAACGCCCCACCACTGAGCTACTGACTCCGTGGTCAGGTCCCTTCCGGTGCAACAGCTCTGATGCGTGCAGTCAAACCTCTTGTCACATTCAATCCTCAGTGTGACTTCAACTTAAACGATAACCATTGTTTGCCGACCAATGAAAACACCGTTCACATAAATATACAGTATAACTCAACGGATATAGGCAAAAATGATGGTACGGCCGTCATCTGAACTTGAACAAGACTAGAAATTGTCCCTCTCATTAACCCAAAACTTTATTCGTTTTCCTTGCAAGTAAATTGCCATACCGATCGCACTACTGGGGGATAGGGGATGACAACCTCTTCTGCTTCTTCACGCTGAATGCGATGGTATATACCACTGTGAAATTCATTCTCCTACATATCTTTTAGGAGGTCGGTGACCCCGATACGCACTACTTTTATTTAAAAATAATGACTATCGGTTTCTGATTTATAGTTGTAGCCAACGCTTCTGGTTAAGGTTCCTTTTGGGTAATGGAAACGTTGCTCATTTACATCAATGGTATTTTAAAAAAGAAACCATAGTGCTCACCTGGGCCTTAATAAGCGCACTTCGGCGATCATCCCATTCTTTCATCAGACTCTTTTGAGCATCAATGAGCTTATTCTCCTCATCCATTTGTATTTTTCTCAAGTGCTCTTCAACTGCACTCGACAACGATGTCGTTGAATTCGAACGAGAACATTTATCGAGTTGTTCCTCAAATAACGTCTATAAGCATTGCTAAAAAAAAGATCCTCTTCTTACGAATCCCCCTTTTTACTGGAAAGTTTCCCTCAAAAATGTTTATTTAGAAAATGCAACCTCCTCTCTTCCACTCACTACCACCAACGCTGTTTCTTATAGTTCCAAGACATAAATTGTTTCTTCTATGGCTCCAAGACATATAAAGGATCCATAGTGTTAACTATCTAGCAAGTGAGGAATTCGGTTAAAAGAAACCCTAAAAAAACTTTTTTTACTGGAAAGTTTCCCTCAAAAATGTTTATTTAGAAAATGCAACCTCCTCTCTTCCACTCACTACCACCAACGCTGTTTCTTATAGTTCCAAGACATAAATTGTTTCTTCTATGGCTCCAAGACATATAAAGGATCCATAGTGTTAACTATCTAGCAAGTGAGGAATTCGGTTAAAAGAAACCCTAAAAAAACTTTCGCTCCACCTAAAGTACAAAAAGTCGAAACATCCTTAAATATAATAATGAACCTCCACAGGCGGCAAATAAAGAATCACACCGTGAGTTTGTCGTAATTTTTCTTCAATTCCTCTTTGACATCAGCTGCTTTTCGTTCCACTTCTGCCCGACAGATGTCGACAGCGGCCGATATAAGTTGTCCATTTTGTAAAAGTTCAGTGAACAAGTCGTACTTTTCATAGAAAAGAGCACCCACTATTCGGATACTATGCGCGAGACTGCTTTCAACAGCAACATGCTCAATCATCCAAAGTAACGTTTTACCAACTAAATGCTCCGCCTTTTCCAAGTCGAAATGAGAATCGAAATACGCATTTTTCAAATACGGAAATTTGAATATTCGCTGAAAATAGAGAATTGTTGAATTATCAAATCTTCTTAAAATTAAGTAAATACATAAAAATACGAAAAGAAACCAATTAACAAAGAAATTAGATGATTATTACCTTCAAGATCATTAGAGTCTGCGATCGCATCAAGATATATCCACTGCGTCAACTAACAACTAGGAAGTAAACCGACAATGCTTGCTGGCCACCGTTTATACTCTTCAAACCGTTGAAACTGACACTTATCGTAAGTTCTTCTGCGTCGACGGTGGTAAAACCAGCTTCAGCAAGACTTATTGATCGGGCAATGATAGAACGTCTATCATAAAAGTCGAATAACTGAGCCTTTAAACTTTAGGGATGGAAACAATGCCTCTCCAGCAAGCAGCCTCCCTCCCCCCTATCATGGAACCCGAAGATATCATACGTTTACAGAAGTTTAAAATGTTGTATATTCTCATTGCGCATTGCTAAAAATTTGAAAAGCACAATTAAACGTTGATAAACCTACTGTATCTTCTTCGTTTACATCCTCCTCACTGGTGGCAACCGGTTGCACAATTGTATCAAAAATTCTTTTGTCTGGTGGTAGTTCCAACCAACGAAGAGCTGCGTAGATACACAACATAGTAAGCAATTTAGAATCAAACATTTCCTGTTGCATTATAATACTCGCAATTTTCGCCGCACCTTAAAAAAAACATATCGGTGATTGGATACAACTAATAAAGTATACAAGGAAAACTCTTAATGCATCAAGAAGACCTCAACTTCATTCAATCGAAATATACTCCAAGAAGAAAAATTTACAGCGACTTGCTCAAATTGTGCTGATTAATTGATCAATTAGAGAGGGCAATTTTGCTCTTAATGAAATTTGAAAAAAAAAGTGAAAGATACTAAGGATATTCACAACCGCGCAACGCGAAAGCAGACTCACAAATAAGATGCTAAGCATTCAACTAAAGAAGCTAAGAGCTGTAATTGACAGACTAAAAAGTAAGCATCCGTCAACGGCTGGCAATTATGATAAAAGTGATCAACGGCGAATGACAAATAACGAACGACTTTAGAATACTTCTCTATGGAACTATAACATAGTTATAAAAATATCCAAGCATAGGATACGAGATAGTTCAGCGATGATGAAGGAAGATATACCTGCGTAGTTGTGTCTTTCGAGAAGATAATCCATTGCCAAACAAGCTGAATGCTCATTGAAGAACACACCATAGTTGATCTGAGATAAACTATGCAATGATGAATTTGGCTTAAAGGCTGTTCAACAAGAGAGTCAGCGTAGATTAGTGAAAAGTGGGATCCATCATCTCCCACTTATTCGTCATTCTTTAATGTGGTACCAACGAATTCTACCAAACAACCGAATTTAATGTGGTACCAACGCAGAAACTGGTTGGACACCAAAATTGAAACAGTGTGTTTTTAGTGGTTTTTGTCTTTTGTCGAAACAGAGAACGGGAAGATCACAGAGCATATAAATGCGACTGCATGAAATTCACTCACCACAGCGCAGCCAAAATACAGAAAAGCAAAACTATTAAAGTGGAAGGGGGAGGGGTGAAGAGAGAAATGAGGTAGAAAATAACTGAGGAGTGGATTCGAGGAAGGAGTTAAATACTCCTGAAAATGGGAGACCAAAGCACAACAGCCTTAACAATATTAGATTAACTGCGGAAAAGATATCAACTACAAAAACCTTGAAAAATAACCTATGAGAATCTGAATCTGCCCATGTTCCCAAATGGATTCGTACATTATAACGGAATTTAACAAAATACAGAACTATTATAATATTCGGCATCGACTGTGAGCAGTACGTGTGTCCCAACTTTAATGACCCCTAGTATTACTAGATGCCAGCGACTGAATTCACAACAGCTGCCAAGAAAATGTAAAAAAGGAAGCATTTTAGTATACGGCTAATACACTTTTGATTGACCAATTATGCCATATAGAGAAAAATAAAACACCATGCTATTGCAACTCCTTAAAAAAAATGAAAATAACGAACCGGATCGGCGATGATTTTGAACAGCAAATCGGTAGCGTCGTGCTTAAGAATGGTTCGTAGTAAGGCGTACTCGGTTGATGGCAGTGTATCGGCGGTGTTCTCCGTATGCCGTAATCGATACACCAAATCGACCAAATCATCGAGTTGATCCTTTTCTTCTGCCGCACATACAGCCGCATCTACGTCAACCGCACTGAAATACGGTAGATAATACTATTCATACATCTTCACCGATTGAACTTAGCCGGTTTATGCCGTGCTCCGCTATCATTTTGGTATCGACGTGCAGAAATGACCTAGAATTTTCCTACAGAAAAAAAAACGTTTGACGAAATAATATGGCGAAGACCTCTACCGTCCACTCGCTTTACCTTACCCTCACAGCAATGCTACGAGAGAGTTTAACTGCAGAACAATTGACATGTTTATTCCTTCTGAAGCAGCAGTCGACCCAGAATCCTCCTGGCATATTAGTTCCCCAACTAAGTAATTAATTCAATCAGGACTTCAGAGCACGACCCTAAAATAGCTTCATTCCCTCACTTTGGGTGAGCAGCAAAGCACTGATGCGCTTTCGATACAACTTCTAATGAGTGTCGGTATAATAAAGGTGCACGTGGCGTTGTATGGTTTGTATTGTTCTTTGAGTGGCGTATCGATAGTGATGTTGGATTAGCGTTTTATAATAACTGCAATTATCTCTAAAACGAACAATAGCCACTTCTATATCTTGTAATAAAACATTCAGAGGAGAAAAAAGCTAAATAAAGATCGCTGCAAAATTTTGCATCCCGATGAGATCACTTCTGAACACCTACTAGTGTCCTCTTCCTGTTTTTTTCATCACCATAGTTACCGTATTATAGGGATAGACCGGAAGCAAACCTTGCAATGCCTCCACCAATGAATTTTTTTTGTACGGCCGCAATCCACTCATAATCACCGCCAAGCGATAATGCGTCCAACGTTCGATGTCTAGCCGCCCATTCGTCGTCCATTATGAAGCGTTTGCTAAGCAATGTACGCCGCAAAATACGCACACAACCACGCGTTGAGTGCATCAATCGCAAATTGCGTCCAATAATGAGCATCCCTCTCAAGTAATGTTGAAAATTTTCTGGAAACCAAAGCAATTCAAACGTAAACACATCGTTGAGGACATGAATTGATCCACAATATACGATCACCTAACAAAGACTATGATAGCTATTGAAGTTCATTTTTCGCAATGACGTCTCTTTGATCGGGAATCCGATTCTCGACTAAAATAAAAGAAGAACACATAGTTCACAAAATGCTGAACACTCGTAATTAGGGAAGTGAATGAAGGAAATCATCACGGAATATGCATGTGTATCTCTATCTTAGCGTCGTCTAGTAAAGATGTGTAATAAATATAACTTACTGTAGCACTTAAAAAAGCACCAGCTTAGTGGCATTCAATAATTTCCTCACTGCATGGTAGATCACAGATAAGGCTTTCCATGGTAAGTGGAACGCAATGTTGAGAATTCTGCTCTCTGAAGCCAAAACAGCAATAAACTGCTTTATTCATGAACTGTGTCTGCGATAACAACAACAACGGCCTTCACAACAACAACAATCTGATAGAGGTAACAATATAATTACATTCATTTAGCACAGTTTTTCTTGTTTCAACAATACCCCTGCGATTAGATACACAACGATTTTTTAAGTACTAACTTTCTGCGTTGAAGTGCGCTCGACATCAAAAGAACATTAAACGGCATGAAAACAATTCCGTAATTTTGGTTAGCAACTCGAGAATAATGTGAGGAAATAGCATTAGGGAGACTCATGTGAATGTTCATATACCACTTTTCTTCATGATAGCTGTGACAAAGATAACTGTCAATCGTGCTTCTGCACTCAATCAGCAAACAATTATCTCATAAACTTAAATATTTCTTACACGCAACGACACTTCTTAAACAAAAAGCGGTGCCATATTCAATGCACCCGAAGCAAAAAATAAAGCAGTGAAGCGACAAAAACTGAGAGTAAAACTCCCACGTAAGCACTTGGAGGAGTTCGGAATCGATACACGCAATCATCACATATTTGACGTAGATGCGTACCCACCGACCGAATCGACGAGATGTACAATTGTTTAGCGTACATCACTTTGCTACGTGAGCCGTTCACCAATTCAGCGTTCATATGGAATTTACCAACACCGGTTACACGCACCCGTACCATCTGACCGAGGATCGAAACATCATCCGATGGTAAGAGGAAGTGCTCATAACATTTGTTGTGAGCGACAAAGTGAACCTTATCGGTTGCCCATTCACAAACTAACACCTCATACTCGATACCCAACCGATCGCCTCCATAACGTGTATAGGAACGGAACACCGATGACATTATTGCTGTCCTTCTGCGTGCCTAAATAAACTCCAAATGCAAACATTCACTATCAACTTGACCAGAATACGAAGAAAAAAACGAATAAGAAGCGAATTACAGCCCTTGTTCATAGTACACCCCTCCAGGCATATTTTCTCAACAACGGCGTGAATTAAACTTCTTTCAGCGTCATAACAAAGGATCTAAACATTAAAAAAAATTTCATTTCCATCGAAAGAAAAAGCAAAGCCTAAGAGAAATTAGATCGGAGCTGGAAACTTTAAAATCCTGTCAATTTTTTCAAAGTTTATGTGCTTTGAAGGTTTCATAATCAAGAGTGTGAATAGTCCTCTTTCGATAATGCTTTCTCTCAAAATCGCCAAAGTTCCATCTTCTACTTTTTTTAACGTGTGTCCACCCTTTGCACTTCAAAACTACAAACGCTCCGGTGGATTTACAGTTATTTTTAAGGATTTTTTTGTGGCTCGAGAAAATTCTTTTGCTCTTCATATATCTTAATAAACGCCAAACATCGTAGACTGCTTAAAGCGCACTAAAAACGTCATTTGAAATGAAGTAAATTTTCGGGTTTATATGAACTAGTAAAATTGGTAACAATGCAATGATAAAAAATTGAAAATCCAACCTCGGTAGTGCTGATTTTTTGGAGGCGTGCCGCCGGTGTCCCTTTCCGAGGATAAAACTGATTGATGAATAGCGATGGAAATCGATATTTGTGTACCAACTGCATACTCTCCTCGAAATCTTGGATTGTTTCAGTTGGAAACGCACAAATAAAATCTGTCGCTATATATACATTTGGAACACTGCAAGAAATTCTTACTGCTAAAAAATGCAGAACTCACCAGAACGTGAATAGAAATTCATTGGAAGCAAGATAATAGTGAATGATCTGCCATTTTAGCATTAAGAAGACGACCACACAACAACTACGGTTCTTTCTCAACAAAGACCTCTAAATAAATGCGATTTGGAAATCGATCTTGATCGCACTACAAATCATTCATATTTGCGCTCACGAACCCATTGATCGAACGAAGATAACTGTAGTGAAATAAGGCAATAGAGCGCGCCCAACAACATCACTTCATAGTTAACTGTGAGAGGTAATATTTAGCTAGAATATTCTAAGTGATCTACTCTGAGAAATCCCTGAAGAATTCAGCATGGTGCATACGAATCAAAACAAAAAGATATGACTTACTTCTGCAGCATGAAGTCGACAACCCGACAGAAATCCGCACAGCTATATTCGCGATTCATATCACGCAGAACAGCATCACTGCCCGACTGTACAGGTATATGCAAAAATGAGTAGACACGAGGATGATTCAATATTTCGGCGATCTCCTAAATATGAACAGTTGACAAATTGAGGCGAAAGTAATTAATACCACCAAAATTAATCGTTTTACTAATGGTAACTTTCTTCGTATAACTCACCTCACACACTGCATATCAAAAAATTGCCACTTTTTTGATAGCGAAAGGTCCCCATCCCATTTCAATAATTGCTGAAATTTTTACTCTACTCATACTAAAAATTATTTACGAGGAACTTCACATAAAATGAGAAAATGATCTAAATTGAATCTATGAGAAAAGCAGAGAAGTATACTAACGTGAAGAAAATCGAGAATGTAGGGTGGATTCGTCATTCCCAATCGCATCATGCAACCTTCAGGGATTACATGCACTATAGCTTTAAGAAGATCCGGCAGCACCTAAAATAAATATATCACCTTTGTAAGCGATGTGAAACGCTTTAACATCCATGTCCCTTCCATTCTCATGTACTGATTCTTTTCCTTACTCAAACCGGGGGGTTTTATATCTATGCGTACCGTTCGCAAACTGATTGATGCTTTTTATGTTACATTTAATCGTCGTCATTACATAAAACCGAGCATGTATGTGATATAATGGAAAACTCCTCTTTAAAAAAACGGAATGAAGCCGCATGTTCAGCACTACACGAAGTGATGGATACGCTTCTATCGCTTTTAGTGATTAATTAAGGTTCACTGGCTTGGTACCCTCAAAGCAACAACCGGCTGCCCCTCCCAAGAATTTCTCGTCTCATGTTGCCGCTTTTTTTTTGTTCTGAGAGTTCTGAGCCTTTAAAATGGATAATATGCTTTAAAAAGGCCTACATCACTATTTCCCCGCCGTTACTCTTTCCCATACTCCAGCAGAGTGAGAGAAAGTAAAGGAAAAAAGTAACAAACCATCCCGAAGTCCCGACCCCAAGCGCCAAGATCTTCAGATGTTAGCCAGAGTTCGCGACAGCCTTCTGCGAAAGCACGATTCGCCTGCTCAACTAACTCCTCAAGCGGATAACTGACCAAATCTCCTCGTGCTTGTTTCGTCTTACAGTAGGTGCAGTTGTTGAGACAGCCGCTGCTTATCGCCAAAACCTTCAAAAGGCCAGTGTAAACTCCCTACTTTATCCTCGTTCTAAGTGACAGAACAAAGTAGGCGCCAGATGCTCGTTTGGTCTAGCACGTGTCTTCTCATGCGGCGTTTTCCAGCCCTACCTCCACAACCCTCCTCCCTTCCCCCATCCGCCTCTTAACTGCAAATCAACTCACTTCAATGAGATTGTTTCGACGCATTTTCGGTAGGCTCAGCTTCTGCTCCGGTCGTTTCCTTGAAAGGAGTCGAACACAGTTTCCTTTGAGAGTTTCTTCAACGACTTCAACGATTCGGTCGATCTGTTTCACGCCGATGAGTGAAACCCCTCGCAGGAATTCTGCATTCGGATCTGCCTGCAACTCCTCTTTTTAAGTCATTGTGACACAACGCAAAAGTGAAATAAGCTGTGATGCACTGTCGTTATACAACTGACACATCTGCCAAGTTTTATACACTTGCAACGAAACACCTAAAATCAGCCGATAGCCAATTGCTGGGTAGTCATCACTAAAAATTAACAACTTCTGAAGTAATTGTGAGGATTTCGCCACTAAATGTCACCAAAAACAATTGGTATTATTTGCAGAAAATAATTTTTGACAGAGAATGTTCGTTGCTGTGCAAATCCACTTAACGAAAGCTTTGGTCATGGATTTCGTAGCACTTATATAGAAAGCATAGTAATATTATGACGTACCTGAGAAACACAGCCAGCCACTACGATAAATTTCTTTGCTTCTTTCGCCTTCTTCACCTCATTCTCTAATTGATCTTCTGAAGGCGTTTTCACCGTGCAGCTGTTCAGAACCCATAACGACGCGCTATCCTTAAAGAAGTCAACACTGCGCATATGCTATAACAAGAGTGAGTGAACGGAACACCTCTATAAAACTCTCGAACAGTCCATCGCAACAATTTACTCAAATGAGCAGCAGTAATGGAATACTCTTAGCTCTCTTCAACGTGACACTGCTTTTGAGTCTCAACAGTGAGATCTCGTAGCCTCACTGCCTTTACCTGAGGTCACGCTCATATGTTCGGTACTTGAACTACGACTGTAACACCCACTCCACATTGGCAAACACCACAACCGTGCACGCATAGAAAAAAATAACATAATTGGCAATGACGTTTGGTGAAACAGTTACCTTGGTGCTAGCAATACTATAACCGGCCGTAGATAGCAGACCACTCATGTATTCGGAGTCACTTGTGTTATGAGAGCATCCCCACGTTCGTACGAATATCGCTTCGGTTCCTGTTGAGTAAAGTGCTTTGTGGCACACCTTTATATTATACTTTAGATAAACTAAAGAGGTCAACCAGTTTTCGCATAGCTGAAGTATGGAGTTATGACGAATACGTCTCTCTAGCGTTTTCAGTCGTGACCGGAATTGGCCACCCGCAAGGCGGGGAAAGGAAGACGAGTCTTTAAGTCGTTCTTAACTGTTTCATTTCTGTGTAACTTACACTTTTTTGAAACCGACCCTATCCTTCCCACCTCTCTCTCCCCCTTCATCTCATCTCCTGTACCAGCACATTTCCCTGTAGTGGTGGATAAACTGCACACAAATCTGCATACAGACGGCTATTAAATGAATTTCTTACCCCAAAAGATGAAGCATTATAAGTGCGGTTTTCAACTGCAACAATCAAAGGGATAGGTACTTACCAGGGACGAAGCTATCACCGTGGAATGGCTCAACGTTTCGCCTCAAACGTTGTCTAAGCTTCACTGTTGTTTCCGAATCCTTTAGACGAACAGTATCAAATCCATCCTCAATATCAGCATCGCCCATTTGCAACGGACGGATCAAATGTAAACTCAACTGTAAAGAAAACAACTTAGTTATGCCTTCTGCTGATACGTCGACAATTTTCTTGCTTAAAGGTTATCCTTTCTTCAGTAGAATCCCACTTGAAGGCGCTATCGCTACGAGACACTGACCAATGACGACACTTGATTCAGTGCTCTGAAGCTGATCTGTAATAACGAGCTGCCAAAAAGGCTTCCGAAATCGGGTACAGACGACTCGCATCATCGACAAATCGACTAATGCAGCATGCACATCGATAGAGGCCACGACCAAGGCGGAAAAGTTAGCACCGAACCATAAACGGGCAGCCCACTGCAACGATTCCCCTAATTGAGTATTGAAAAGGGTAAGGGGAAGTAAGGGGGTGGATTAGAGGATGGAGGGAGGGGGAGAGGAAGAAGTGGGGAGCGCTTAGACACTTACAGATCGCAGCGTTTTGAGCGCATGACCTAAATGCGACGATAAAAGAATATTGGGAAGAAAGTGAAAATTTTGTAGATTAGCCTAGCAAAGAGGAAGAAATTATTTGAGACTAAGTGGAAAAA
The DNA here is from genome assembly GCA_006503575.1 of Baylisascaris schroederi. Taxonomy (NCBI): domain Eukaryota; kingdom Metazoa; phylum Nematoda; class Chromadorea; order Rhabditida; family Ascarididae; genus Baylisascaris; species Baylisascaris schroederi. The sequence goes on along the minus strand of QEWY01001664.1, from coordinate 55,991 downwards.
TTTGCGCTTTTCAAGCATCACTTCAGCTCATGGAATTTTCAGCACTAATTTCAATTTTTTTTTGAGTAGAACACTGCTCATCAATAAACTTGCAGCCACAATTAGTGAACCACAATTTGGCGATATCCCAATAACCACCATTGTAAAAAATTAATACAATATGCAAATTTACACACCTAAATCGAATGCGTCGAATAAATTCATTGCATAAATCGGCTCTAAAAGAACTGCCATCAAAAGCAAAAAAAAAAACTCTGCTATGAATTGATTTGATAAGAGTGATAGCGATCCGATAACAAAGGAAAGACAGATGGGATATACAATGAGCAAAATTAAGGGAACGTTTCAAAGATTTCGATAATACATTGGTAGTATTGTTGGCAATCGTAGAAAGTGAAAGTCAAGGAGCTAGTAGGGCACTGGAAAACACACCTTCCGGAATACGAAAAAGATCGTTCAGATTCCCTCTCCCCCCCCTCCCCAAAGAAAAAAAAACAGAAATAGCAGTCACTATCATCTCTTCACGAACAACGCTCATAGAAAAAAACGTTTATTGCCGATAGAGTGGCATTCATTTCGATATATATGAACTATTACTCCCACTGAAAATTGAGTGAAAAAAAACTGTGAGAAAAATTGGTACGAAATACGATTTTTATATTACAAGTGAATAAAACAATTGGCTGTCAAAACGATCAATAATGCGCTTTCCGCAATTGTGAAGCGTCAACTCAGAAAAAAAAACAACAACAACATATATACGCAAAAAACGTTAGTGAATTTATTCGTTGATGCAATATATTATAAACAAATACAACGATAAAGCAGAGTTATATTTACAGAAATGCATTTACTAATATAAACCGAAATAAAAAATAAGTTATTGTTAGTAATCATCCAATAAGTGTTATCATTAAAAATGCACACTTTTAATGTCGCAATCACAGTACATTCAAGAGATAATGAATTATTTAGACAGCTGGAAACTAGAATATGCGTATGATTTGTTTACAAACCTTTTTTATTGACAGATGAGAGGAGGTGGCAGATTGAGAAGGAAGAGACAGGAGTGATGAATGAAAATAGGCGATTTGTATATATGCGAACGATGTGGATCAGTGGCGAATGCAAAAAAAAAAAAAAAATTGTGACTCCCCAGTTCGAAGGCCCTTTCCAAAAAGTTTCAGCTTCTTTCAATTAAAAAAGAACTTTCTACCTTCCATTCGAGACCTTAATTTGCGCCATTGCCATGTCCTTTTGCTCCTTCCTCCAACCCCTTCCCCCCCCCCCCCCCCCCCTCCTCCCCTCACATCGCATTTGCCATTGTTTCGCATCCTTGCATCGAAAAATTATGCGAAAACACAAATCAATTATACTGGAAATGCGCTTGAAAAATTTTTTATTCGAGAAAAAAAGAGAAATATTGCAATCATGACGATTTTAACAAGCTGAAAAATAAAACTTTACGAACCCTAAAAAAGCGGTATCGATCTTTTCTGTAGAGAAACGAAAAATCTCAAGCGAACGCATAAAAAATGATCACCTGGTGAATGAAAAAAAAACCACCAATAAAGTCGTCTCGAAAATTCAATTTAAATATGTTCGAAAAGAGTCCACCGTAACGCCTACTGATGGCGCTTCAAGATTGAACAGCTTACAGAGTTCTCCAACTACTTCTTCAAAGTTCTTCTGTATTAAGCTTATAAGCATAAAAATCAATCAAAAAAAAAGCAAACAAACGGATGTAATAAAACACCCGAAAGGAGTTACAGGGATTAGCAAAATTAAGTGAGCGAATGCATATCGAAAGCAGAGCTCGCGTTCACAACCGACCAAGAGGCAGGGGAAAACGGTGCTAAGTAGGAATAAGGATAGAGGACCGGATGGAACGGCGGATGGCAGAGGAAGGACAGCAGCAACAATTCGTCGACAACATCCTTCACACGACACATATACAACGATGTTTTGAACTGCTTGAATATCATACGAATCCAACCGTGTGACAATAGTAGACATTGGAAGACGATAAAGCAAACGCGCTAAGTGAATAAATTAAACGTTGAATAATAGCGAAGAAATTTCTCCGATGAGGTATTCATTAAAAGGGTTATTATTATTAAAAGAGACTAACGCATCGACTAGAAGCAAAATACGAAAATTTCTAGACTTTCTATCGATTTATATGATCGGCAATCTTCGATCGATCGAAAAATCATCTTTAAGAAATTCCATCTGCGGTTAATATCGCCGAAATCTGCAAAGAATATACAGTAAGCTAGGAAAAATTTAACCCTCTGATGAGATGCGATAAGGTAAACACAACATATAACCAACATCGCAAGTGCGAATTCAATCAAACGTTGCATAAACCCTCATCATTCACTTATCCCACCATATAAAAATTAATTTTTTTTCCGTCAAATCCCATTGCTCTAATTCAAACACTATCGGGATCATCATACAAATTTCAGAAATCTTCACAACCAATCACATTCGCAAATGTACCTTAAATCGATCTAAACATATACCTACCTATAAGCAACAAGCAAGCATGATAACCAGCGACCATAATATATCTAAAATAATAATGTGTACATCATCGCAACAATCATGTAGTTTAGAAGCTTCCCTCTTGCTTGACATCACCTCACAACACAACAGCATAGTTGATTTTGTTGGCTTCTGAAATTTTTCAAAATAAATCAACCGACTTACGAATAGAATTTACCTTCAATCACGGGGGATCGCATAAAAAACAGCATTTCAAAATGTAGAAAAAACCGCTCCACTGAATACCAATCCGCCGTACTTTAAACTATTCCGCCGTACCTTTAAAAGTTTATAAATTGTAAAGTTATTATCATGTTGGGTGTTTGATTCTTCTAAACTTATTGAAATCGGATTGATAAAATCTTTGAGCACCTTTCAATGTTAGTTTCGCGATATATGGCAAACTCAAATGACTATTTCAAACCGCAATAAAAGCATTCGTATCTATTCTAAATTGAACACTAATTGGTCTGTTTGATGAAATAACAAACGTGATGGAAGTCAGTGCTTAAATTAAATTATGCCTAATAATAAGCGCAATAAAGTAAGACAACAATAATCACAAAGAAGAACATAAGAGAATAGGACGGAACGAAATGCAGTGGTGACATTTCATTTGAACGTATATTAAGTGCTAGTTATGGCAGACATCTAAATTCAATAGAAGAAAACACATTACCTGCCCAATATATTGCACACCTGTCGAATAAATTCGTTCAAAAATCATTTAAAAAAAGCAACTTCCAGTTCTAAGATTATTATAAATGAAGTAAATATCGCAGAAATTTATGCCTCGATGTGAGGAGATTCGATGCGCATTGAAGGGATAAGATGGAAGTGCAAACAACGCAATCTACTGGTTACAGTTGCCAATTATGCATTTTGCTAAAAGGCTGTACCATTCATGAACATACTAATGCACACTTTTCAATAACCACTGACTAGCGAAAGCTTGCTCTTTTCAACATTTAGTTACTAAGCGAGTCAAAAGTAAGCGCTAAAGAATCGAGAAGGACAATCACGAATTTCAACGGCACTTCAAGCACCAACCATAATTATTCGCCCACTAAACCCTTCAAAGCGGCTATCATATATACACTGCGACGCAATTCATGATATTCAAAGGATATTATCACATTACACTATGCACCATAAGAGCATCGGCACTCGCCTAGATAGAGTGCGAATGATGCAGGATTGACCCGTCCTCGAGACCGATTTCATGAGATCGAACGAACGAACGCTGTATCGTAGTTGAGGATGAGCGTCTTAATAAACGTCATCTCCCTCCTCGCGTTGTCGAACATCACACGAGGATCATCGCTCCCACAACGCAACATATTCGGCGCCATCACCATCGCCAAGTTACATACGTCCATCTTTGTGTATTTTACCGTCTCCTCCTCAGCCAACAACTGAAAATATCCACATGCCAAGCAGACGCATCATCACAGCATCGACAGGAAAGCCGTTTGAAGGAGAAGGGTTCATGCATAGCAAACAGTCATCCCCGCCTTCACATTACCACCCGTTGATGCTGAATGCGACGGATCACTCCCCCCCCCCCCCCCCCCCCCCCCCCCCCTTTTAGTGAATAGAAGTGCGACGCTCACAACTCCCAAACCCAAGTGATACGAAATAAACTCCACTTTAACCTCTATGGAAAAAGAATCGAATAAGCGCCTATTAGTGTTAGAAAAACTTGTGAATTCAAGCTACAAGTGAGCCTATGTGTATATGTAGACATTGAAAAAAGGATGAGGGAGGAATTACAGACCCAACCAATCATTTGAGTGTGAATGGAAAGGACAAATAAATGAAATCGTAACCATTTTCCTTACAGCCATGTTTTCTTAGCACTAAGCACATATTGGCAGTGTCCTTGTCAGATGACGTAGAAATAAAGCTGCCTTACTTGCAGTAAATGAAGAAGTTTGGCAATAACCAGACGGTTCACGTTCGGCAACAATTCGATAAGACGGCATGCTTCCTCAGGTTGGTCACAAACCGCTAGACAGCGTGAGTATAGCGCATCAGGTAAGACGGCTTCCGGCAATGAACGCAGCCATAGTTTAAGTAGTGCAGCAGGTACATGGGCGTCTCGCACCACCGGTACCAAGCCACGATCCAGGCGTAACCGTGCTGAAACAAAGCATTTCAGTTGACGTGAGCCCTTTTCACCTACGTAGTTCGCCTTGGATTACAAACGGAATAGCTGTCATATGACCTTGTACAGACCACATATGAAAACTGCCTGCAAAAAACCGTCAACGATAAGGTCATGTGACGTTTTTTATGATAAATAAAGTACATAAAAGTATTAGACTCCGCTAAAGGTTACCTGTATGGATGTGCTCCGGATTGGCATTCACTCGAAAAAGACCCTCAGTGTGTTGTCCATCCGAGGAAAGGATCAGGTCGATGAGTGTAGTCTGCACCCACGGTAATAACCTTAAACGACAAAACAACGCGTTCATCGACAAGATGGCACTTTAAGCTCATAATCGATAGGAGTGTAGCAAAGACAAAGCAGCACATAAAATTCAACCTATATTCAGTTATATATCAACTCAAATAGAAGAAGAACAATGCTTCGCCATCACCTCCAATATTTCTAACAAGAGGTAAAGGAAAAGAAGAGCTAAAAGCATGTCAAAGTGCAATTTTTTTCAAACAAAAAGCCATACCGTTTGGAGGACATGCCACTTGACCCGGTTATGGTAATGTATAAGAAGGAAACGACACGACTCTTCGACTGCGGTAATAATAAAACCATAAGAAAATTGCTGTTGCAATACAATGTCGTCAACAATAAATCATTAAGGCTTGTTTAGTGCAGATGATGTCACATAAAGCTCGTTAGGGAAGTGGGATTTCATTCAGTTTCTAATATTAATACTGAACATTCTTCGGCTGCTTACGAATCAAGAAATGTCGGGTAGTTGCACACTAACACCAATACTGCATGCACCCTCCCCTTCCAATGTAAATCCCCCCCCCCCCCCAAAAAAAAAGAACTGCATGAAAACTACGCACCAAACGATGGTCTCTAAAACAATGAATACTTCTCGAAAAATGAAGGTAGCATCGTTCATGACTGACTCATTTCCTCATTAACGACCGTCCCATGCATTAGCATCTTATATACATTTCAGACACCATTTACGAGTCCCAGTTATTCAGTAACACTATTGCGAATACCCATTTCCTTATTTATGCAGGAATAATCCGAATGTTTGATATTCAAACAATTTCTAAAAAGCGTTTGATACAAACTTACAAATTATATGCGTCTGTAAAAGTCTTTAGGAATAAGCGTAAAAAAAGCAAATATATCTGTAATACCTGTCGGGATATTTTTCTGCTTGCATCTCCATGAGCTCCTCGAGAGGTGCACAAAATTGTGGCGGGCTAAAAATGTGAACACGTGACTCTTGAACCAATTGCAAGGTCGGCTTGAGTCGCTGAGAAGCTCTTGACAAGCGTCGTGAGCACTGAATCGCATAGTGGGAAACAGGAACCTGTAATGCAAACTTTTATGCCTCCGACTTTTCGGAGTCCATTTTTTGCGGTAGTTCTGGTACATACCGGTACAAGTTTGCAAACGTCATACAGTACGGATGCTAAGAACATCTAACAACAACGAAACAAGCACAATGAGCCACCGTTCAAATATGAGCTGAGACAAACGAATAGAATGTGATGTATAGACAGCAAATCGTTGCCCGCTAACAATTGATAAAGCCTTCTCAGTGACAGTCCATACCTAATGTAGCAAAACTCTGAACACCCTTTAAAGTGAAGTTTATCTATTGCCTATTTCGTCTTGAAGTAAAAAGGGGAGGATGCGCGTGGCCGAAATAGTCCTACGCTCGTCGATCCAAGGAATCGACGCGTGGTCCCGCTTGCGCGATCGGGAAAGCAGCAATGTTGTGGACACCCTTGTAGAGGATGCTAAACTTTCTTCATGCGTTTTTGTATGATTTTGAGGCAAGTAGGAAAGCGCTCATACTCAGTTTCAATGACATAGGATTATCCGATGAAGAGGAAAGCTGCTTCTAAACGATAAGAGAAAGAGGCTGGATGGAAGGGGTAAGGGGAGGGTGGACTGTATCTGCCATCGCTTGTACGATTTGTCCATGATACTTTCCATCATTATGTGAACACCCCAAGGAACTTGTGTGTAGAATAGGCTCACCTCTGGCGTATCCAGCAGGCGATCAGAATTGGCATCGACAAAACGAATTAGCTTCTGAGTGATTTGCTCACTTGATGGAGCGAAAAAACTAAGAAAGATAGCCATCAATTCCCAACCACGCCGCAACGAATCGCAACGTTCGTTATTAGAAAGCTGCTTCATCAGCTGACAAAACAATTCGTCACCAACCGACTGCCTTGACATGCCCGATTCGCATAACGAAAGCGCCAACTGAAAGATTCCTCTCATTATGCGTTAACTATACAACGCTAGATTTAAGTGAGTGCCGCGATGTGACAGACGGTTGAAGACAGCAAGGAACAGCTTCCGCTTCACTCTACTGGATGAATGTAGTGTAATTGAATGATGAACAATTCAAATTCCAGAACGCAGGTGTGGTTTGAATCAGATTCGACGCAAACCTTCACATCTGCTTGAAACATTCTTCAAAGCGGAACTGCAGCTGCATTCACTGAAGGACAACAGCCAAAACAACAGCGCCTATACCCTCCTTCACTTCAGCGGCGATAAGCTCTGATTTTTTGTGCAGGAGTTTGTTGACCATCATCACAATGAAATGTGCAACACAACTTTTCCCTTCCCCGCACAAATATTTCGGCTTAAGCAATACAGGTTTTGACGGAATACTCAACCTGCAAAACCTATGACGCGTACATACACCCTTCCCCCTTTGCTGCCTACCTTTCCCAGTCACAGGAGGTCAATGCAGAAATGAACGATGGTTGAGTGGTTTGTGCTTGTTGTGCTACTCCCACTGATCATTCCCTCCTCCTCTCCCTCCTGCAAAATGCCATCCCAGTCTTAAGCCCCAATTGTATTTGTATGTGCATATACTCTTTGTTTCAATCACTGTCTCCTTGGTTTTATTCCTCGTGAATAAAATCCAAACAAAAACAGCAACAAACAGTAAAATATGAAGAAAGATACCAACAACGATAATTTCTCACTTCATCTGTATGTAAAAGGAACGCCATGATCACAACAGATCACAGGCAGCGTGATCAGTATCTAAACTCGACAAAACTGCGCTACAAGAGGCTTAACAGCCTGGGGTGAATATGCACCCCTACGTTGTTAAAACAGCGCCGATAGCACAACGAACATGCCAAGCATAGCAATAGTGTATTAAATGTAGCTCTCGCATATAAAAAAGCGCCCTTCAAACTCTAAATGGCTGTTTTTGCCATTCACGACCATATACGCCCCATAAGTGGAAGCTTGGAATTAACAGTCACCATGGAAGATATCTGCAACAAAGTCCCAAAACCGGGAACACCAAAGGGCAAGGAGAGGCGAGTAGATCAGATGATACCACCGAAGTTCATTAGCCCGTTGATGGAGCCCACAGCTGTCACGCATGGATAACACTAATAGGACACCCAAGACACATTAAATTACAGCATAGAAAACAACCAGTAGGGCTCACCTGATCCGCAGATATTTTGCTTTTACGATCGCCCATGTAGCACTGAACCGCTTTGAATAATCCTGGTGCTTCCTTTCGAAGACTTTTATCATCGAGACTGCCACATACTGGCTGCTTTATGGAATCTTTAGTCCAGCTTTCCGTTTCGCAAGGGAAATCTTGTGCACGTGAGCTTGACAATCCACCGTGCACCTATAATCAAACACTGTCCACTCTACTAGGAGATTGAATTCAAATTGTAAGAATTGCAATTCAAAAGTGACTAAGAGACGGGAACTGATAAAAGCGTAACATAAACTTCGCATCATCTACACAGCTTGCTCAATTAAAACCGATTCCGATAAAACTATAGAAAGCCAAATACAGTCTGTCTGCTATCAAAAGGAAATGGTTAAAAATGAGTAAACAGGTAGTAAACGCAAAAGGGCTCACCTTCTTAGGTCCTGTAGTAGGAGTTTCATCTAGCGGGAAACGACTGTTATTCGATAGAGCCAAAGAAGTACATGAGCCAAGTGTCGACGTATGGGCAGCCGAGAAAAGTGGCGTTGCACTAGCCGACGTAAGTGACGGCACACTGTGATCACACATAACTGTCGGCAATGCGCCAACATGCGTTGCTGATATTGCAGCAACCGGCGACACAAAATGAGAACGCGACTGCGGCTGCCTGCAGCACGTCGTCGGCGACTCATCATGAACGCCAACCTGCGGTCCCAACAAAGCACCCCCACACTGCATTGCTAAAGCTCCATCGTGCCTTGGCTTCAAGCATAGCTCCTATAAAACATTACTACATTTTAGCCTGTTGATTCACGAAATGAAGTTTAACTGCAAGAATACCGATGAGTGATTGCCTACATTTATGCAAAGTATATAAGAACGAGAAGTAATACTCTTTTTGAGCGGTGATCGTCAACCTGTTCAAAACAGTCCAAAAGTTTACGGGATTCAAACGCACTCTACCATTGGCATGACTTTTAAGTGGTTAGGTAGTTTGTGTGTGTATCATCTCCCCACCCTCTTAAAGACGGAAAAGTACAATATATTCCTATATTTATGTAGATGATAAGAAAAATATTTTCATTCATACTCACTGTTTATGTTCAGTTTTACTTACTGTCTGGAAGCATTCATAAAGAAAAACGAAAGTATAGTTGCGGCACTAAAAAGAGTGAAAGAGATTGGAAAAGAAAAGAGGCGAACCTTAACAGAGGTGAGCAATGGATCAACAGAAGTAGATGTATTCTGCATAAGAGTGGCGTTCGCTCGCTTCGGAAGAGATACACAAGGCGAGCCCAAATGCCGCGCAGCAACGACTCCGGAATCCGGTGATATATTCTGAACGCAAACTTTATACAAGTTACCATATTTGCGTGAATATAGACCCTCCTGTGAAATTCAGTGAAACTCCAACGTTGAAAATTGTAGGGAGCTTCGAAAATTAACCTAGTGCTCTGAGGTTTCCAATGTTGACATACATATCCTAGACGCACCGACAAGACCTGGTCACTGTCGCAGAGATTTCGTGCAAATCATTTGGAATTGCATAAAACAGCTGTTCATTGAACTCTATAAAATTTGCGCAAAATAGTGTTAATTACGTATGAACTTGAACTTGACCTAAGTGCAGCGACCACTTGGTGACGGCCGCAGAAGATAGAGAGGAGAAGACGAAAAGCGGCTTAGCAAAACCTCTGTTCAAGACCCCTTTCTCCCATCTCCCCACTTTTTTCACCATTCTTGGATCATGCCATTCAGCCCTTTTCTCCCTCTCCAATTACACATCTGTGAATGCTTGCACTGCTGACCGTCGAGCGCTGAAATTACGCAAATGCTAAATAAATTGAACGTCAAAAAGTGTGCATTGGTTATGTTGGAATTGCATAAAACAGCTGTTCATTGAACTCTATAAAATTTGCGCAAAATAGTGTTAATTACGTATGAACTTGAACTTGACCTAAGTGCAGCGACCACTTGGTGACGGCCGCAGAAGATAGAGAGGAGAAGACGAAAAGCGGCTTAGCAAAACCTCTGTTCAAGACCCCTTTCTCCCATCTCCCCACTTTTTTCACCATTCTTGGATCATGCCATTCATCCCTTTTCTCCCTCTCCAATTACACATCTGTGAATGCTTGCACTGCTGACCGTCGAGCGCTGAAATTACGCAAATGCTAAATAAATTGAACGTCAAAAAGTGTGCATTGGTTATGCAATACTAGCGTAAAAATCCTTCATCTTGTTTGCGTAAAAACTCGCAAAACGAGTCAGCAAATCGCAAGAACAAACGAGTGATCTCAGCAACGAGTCGATACCTTTACAATACACCTAAATAAAAAGCTCTCTGCTGTACCTGTGCATAGAGAACCCTTGAGGAAGAGCGCGTACCGGCTGAGCGCCTCCCCTCTTTGGGTGATGTCTGTGTCTCACTGTTTCGCTTCGTTTTTTTCTCCTTCTCAGGGAGTGCACCATGTTCCGCACTCGAACACACTTCCGTGTTCTCTTTCAATGTCTACAAGTATATCAACAGATGAGATCATTTTTGCGCATAGAATAAGAAACTGCAAGGATTTGAATAAGAAACACAACTAATAACATCATAATTTCAAAAAAAAAAGCGAACCAGGACCATGACTTGTGGGAACCACTGCCAAAACTTGAGGGACTCTAGCCTGTATATCGAAGTGCTTGCCTCTAATATTTCAAGCGAAAAATTTGAAAGGTCACGAGATTAGAGAAGATGGGGATGGGGAAAAGGGAAGAAGGAAGCGGGGTAAGGAGTGCGAAGGCGGAGATCATGAAACCTTTAATCATGAGGATATCAAATTCGGATTGAACTTTCTCGCGTCTCAAAAACTTTTGCAGTGTTTGAGCCATTTTTAATCTTTCATCGATCCTACCTTCTACATTAGACTTTTAAGCGCTGCAAATAATTCACCACAACAGGCTGCAGATAATCGGAAGTCAATAAGGATGCAGCCGCTTAATAATTCCCTTTTCTAAATTTATTCAGCAATAATCTTATATTTTTATCAATAAGGCCACACGCATCACTTGCCCGATCAATAATGGTGTATGCACAAATAGACACGAAAACGTAAACGATATTTTTCCCTGAATAACTTTTTTGGGTGGTGTAGCCTTTCACTTTATAAAATACTTGAAATATCGACCGCATATTTCAGCTTTCAAAGGTGCGCAATCGTATATGCACTAATCACCGATATTACTTCCCTTTCATCCCATATAAATGGTATTCCCTTAAAAAAACTATCATAATAATAAACTACGAATGCGTTTAGAGAATTAACACCAAGATGATTAAAAACAGAAGCAGATCTATTGCTTAGCTACAATGGCAGTGTCAATGTTGACTTACTGTGACTACTAAAAAATAAAATACCCCTCAAATATGCACCTGTAATTTCGCCAATGGAATAATATCGCAGTCGAATGGTCGTTGCCAAACAGTTTTCATCGATGTCGCATTGTAATAGTAAAAACGTTGCGTATTCGAATCAAACAGTTCCCACCATTGATTACTATCAGTTCTTTTGCTGAAAATTTGCTCGAACTTTATACCTTCAAAGGTTTACGTCTATTAAGCTTTTGGATTTGCTAGAACTCCGATCGATATTCAAAGCTTTCCCCCATGACTAAACAACATAAGACGAAAGAATCCGCATTAAAACTTATATAACCCTATCATGCATTCATCAGTCACGTCTGTGTCGATTTGATCTCACATCGGTTTACCGAGAAGGTTCTCGAAATGTGGTGAATAGAACAAATTGTCAACTGGCAGATTCAACGCAGTTCATAACTTCAAAAGATGATCCCCTTATCCCGTCTGCCGTTTTAGTGATCGCATCCGCAATTCATCTCTTTAGATATATTTAGAACGCAATGCTTGTCTCGTCTTATTTAAGACAATATAAATACATTCACTGCCTTTGTTTGCCTTGTAAATGAATAAATATGTGACATGGTAACTGCAGGTTCCTGGCAGGTCTAGTCAAACCTCGCTCAGCCGCGAAAAGACACCACGACCACAAAGAAAGAGGTTAAACCCGGTGATGTTCACAACCGGGATCCGGATTGGAACCCAATTTAACCAGGCTCCAGATTGGAACCCTAAATAAATAAGTGAATAAAGGCCAGCTGAAGTAATTTCAGCGGAAAAATGACTCAAGAAGAGCAATGAAAGTACACTTACACACGAACTCCTTCCGGTGGTTCCCATGCACATTGCCCAGTTCTTAGGTTTGCATACATGTGTTGCTTGGTCTGCGGCTCAACAATTTCCACCCACTCCATCCTGTAAGATGTAACTCCATCTTAACACAAGATCACTTCTGCTCTCTTTTAAAAGAAAAAAAAAACACTAAGCATCAGTCCAATACAAATGAAACGTAATCACCTCCACATTTCTAAGATACAACAATAAAATATATTCAATATACCAATATGAAGGGGGAATATTTCTCTCAATGCAAAAGATAAATGAAACAACGAATGCTTGGAAGTGAACGGCTGCGCGTAACGATAAAATTTCTGAACAAGGCTTTCCAAATTGCAGTCGAAATTTCTCCTCTCTTTGAGAACTTCATATTCTCATCTGCGATTGAAAAATAGAGAAACGTACCCCACTCCACTAGTTGGTTCGGTGCCATTCATATTATCCACCATCGCAGAAAACGACAAAGCGCCTGAAATATGCACATTGTAGGATAGCCGAGGAGAAAAATTATGTTAATATCACGTATAGCGAAGCTTTTACTATCGAATGGATACGCTTTGAAACGGCTTTAAACTTGCTGCAACTATATGAATAACCTCAATACCACATGATTGTCCTATCCACTAGAAAGAGTTTTGCAGGTGCCATTTCCATGAGACGAGTCACAATCAGAAAGGCATCGACTATTGAAAAGAATAGAAAAATTCCAGAAATTTTGCAAAAAAGAAAAAAAAAATTCATCCGAGAAAAGAATTTAACATTTCTGCAGTCACACTTGAAAAACCCAATAACTCACATAAAAAATAAGACCAAATCCAGCAATTTCAACGCATAAATTTCAATTTTCATATGCAAAAACAATATCCCTAACAATATGTCTAGAATTCCAACACAAATATTCATTTTAGTGGCTGCAAACTTTATGAGATTACTGCTATCTGTTCAATTGGCTTCATATTCAGCGATTTCGTTACGATGTTCGTGAGTGAGGAAAATGTGGGATTCTTTATGGACGATGTCAACAACTAAATAACTTGATGTAAACAGCAAACAACTATGAAATTGCAAAGGACACTTGTAATACGATTAAAATGAGCTATACCTTGAAACTTATTAAAACTACATAACGAAATAGAACCTAATTACAACCTAACTGCAATAACTACATTCATAAAGCACTAAACATTGATGGAAGTGTTTAAGCATAAATGTAACATTAAAGAGTTTTGCAGCAATCATCACCATCCATAAGCATATCAAATGACATATGCTGACAGTAGTGGACAGATTGCTGTCCAACTTGTTAGTTCGACTACACCGAAATAACGGCACATCGCAGAAATCGACTCAGAATCAAGATCGTCATAGCCGACTTTTTTTTAATAAGTTTAGATTAAAACGAATGAATATTATAAATGGCCTAGGGATAAAATCGGTTTCGAACCTGGTTGCGGTCGAAGCCTCAACCGGATTTAACGATAAAGTTTTCGTCCCTTGTCGTGATACCTCTATGAGATTCGAAAAGGGAATGGTGTATTGTCAAGGTTTAAACCATGGAATGGTAGTGGTTTAAAATAAGTACATTTTATCTGCTACATTTCTTCAAGAATGCAAACGTGAACCTCGAAAAAATCTCTCAAATTTGAAGACTTTCCCATTTCATTCAATCTAAACGACGAGAACTATTAGGGTCTAGATGGATGTAAAATCGAATCCACAAAACAAAAACGCGAACAGTTATACACTCCACGTATATCCGCTCAATTCAGATGAAGCATCGATGCTTATATACTCGGGTACAGTAGACTAGAAAATTCTTTTATGAGAAAAGATTTGAATTTTTGAAATATATTCTATTTTATTCAACGTTATCTATTTGCTAACAGTAAACATCTTCAAATTAGACAATGCAACAGTGTTGTTTTTGTTGTTATCTGCTGATTATCTTTCATTTTGATTTCCATTCTCACATCCTCTTCTATTCGCATTTGAAATTATCTCGATATTAATTTCCCAAAAATATGTTCAGCTATAAATTCCTAGAGAGCCCTATTGAATCTATTGAATATAACAAATAGAAAATAAAATCTAATGATAAAGTTGGAAGTTTCATTGTGTACTAAAGAGTTTGTACAGAGAATGCCCCACTGTGGCAGGTGAGTAGCGATCATCTCTGCAAAAATAATTGTTGTTCCTCAATCTTGCGGAAGCACTCAGAAATAATCCCTCTTGAATAATAATGATAGGAAATGTGTGGAGAATTTTCTAACGTTGATAATATAGTTGCAAAAGTGTTAGATATAAAACGCATCGATTCGATTGTAACTTATCGATTCACTCCTTCATCGATTGTAACTTAAAGACACTGTTTCTTGTAGTTTAATGACGCATGGCATTTAAGCGATAGGTGCGGTCGTTATTGTTCACAGACAATCCCAATGAGACTACCTAAAATTGATTTCGAATGCTTTACCGTATTCGAGTGCTTTTACCCTCATCTCTTATCAGCCATCTTCTAAGCTTCATTACCGATACAGAAATATTGGCAATATAACCGCTTGAATTCTCTAACAGTTGCAATAGCATATGTGATTACATAGCATATGTAATCGTATTTGCGTATCTTGAAGAGATTGTTGAGGTTACTGTATTTCAAATCATTTTGGGTGTCAGCCATAAATGTGAGGTGCTGACTAGGAAAAAAGCCATACTGGTTTGTTAAGAATGTCGCAAGAGGATGGTGGAATGGAGCGGCAACCAGGTGCAACGATCGAAAAAAATGGAAAGTGTGACGAAGGTGTGAATTCTTCAAGTGCCACGTCGGAAGAGCGCGTTGACAACAGTGAATCGACCCAAAATGGTGTGAAGAGTGTCGCTGAAGGCACAGCTGTTATCGAAAATGACTCGCGTTCTCCACCACACTCACAATGTGAAACCAAAACCAAAATAGATGATGGAAAGTCAGAGACGAACGTGTTGACGGTGGATTCAGATGTGCCACCGAAGGCATCAGATAGCGTTGAAACGACCGGTGGTCAAGGGAGACTAGCGAATGCGAGTGGTGAAGAAGGTAGTGAGGGTAGTGTTGGTTGTACTCAACAAGCAGCTAACGAAGATCGAGGAGATGCGGCACCAAATGTAGAGAAACGAGAAGAAGTTTGCGATTTGCAAACAACTGAAAACGTTGTGAATGATGTTGAAAGGGATACAAGAGGACATGGCTTGTCTTCAGAAGCAACTGAACATAATGAACAGTCAACAGAAGCGTCGATGCCCACCTCAACTGACGAAGTGGACAAAGATCTAAAGGATGATCTCGACGCCAGAAGATCGAGCAGTAGTGAAGCATTCGAAAATGTGAACGGTCATCGTCGCAATGAAGCTACTCCTCAAGAATACAGCCAAGTGGGATATTTATATCATTGGTTTTACTTCTGAAGCACGAATTAAATCAACGTTTCCTATATATTTTGTATGCTAAGAGAAAACTTAAGTAATGCTCGAAGAGGTATGTTTTTGTATGGGGATTGTTTTCTTTCTTTTTTTCGGCTGAGAAAAACTCGTTTGTACAATATTGGATTGTGGAATCATCACAAAATCAACATTAACCAATAAAATTGCTCATCATGAAATAACAATTTTGGCTAAACGATCTTCAAAAATAAGTGATTGAAATTGAATCAGTCGAGATGTTTTCACTGCTCGATTCTTACATCTTTTGCATTTAGCCGTTAAATGCTTCATGCAGTGTTTTTACATTAAGTAATTTATTGCAGGAAGGCGAGGAGACACGTGAAATGCAGCATACGTTGACGGATGAGGAAGCAGTTGTAGAGTTGGACGATGACGAGAATGTTGACAACCCTGCATATATTCCGAAATCGGGTCGTTACTATATGCATGACTCAAGAAATGCCGATGAGGAGCGGATTCAAGAGCCGACGAGGTCACGTGCAGATGGCAAATGGAAGCATGACCGCTATGATGAAAGGTCACAACGACCGAAAAGCAGACGGGAACTTGTCAACAAATACGGATTCGATATACGTGATCAAGTGAGTTGCTTCATAGTACTTGGCAGTGCTGTTTTCCTTTCCAAGTTATACATCATAAATGGTAAAAAATTGTTGTCTCGCATATTAATTCTGGGGTTGTTTCCTGGATCAGACTCCGTCGTTTCCTGGATCAGACTGCATTGTTTCCTGCATCAGACTCCATCGTTTCCTGGATCGGACTGCATTGTTCCCTGGATCGGACTTCGACGTGAACCTCTTTTATTGAATTGTTTGACTGGTTTAACTAGTGCAAAGAAATACGAGTGCGTTCTTTAAGAATTAGATCCATTGTTGAAATTTTTATCGTAAGTGAGCTATTCGCTAAATAAAGGTGGTCATGATGGACGAGAGTGATGTTGTTAGAATAGCCAAGTGCATTTTATAACGTTTCTTAGGCAGTTACTACAGACGAAAATAGTGCTATTGTGAATTTTGTGTTACTTAAAACATTATCAGTAGATGGCCTATAAGAGTTTTAAAAAAAACGAAGAAGGGAAATCGATTGGAGTACTCGATCGTAGATAGCATCATTCACGATGTGAAATAATTTCAAACAAAAACGATAAAAACAGCAAATCATGAAAATCCGTCACCACAGCTATCGTCTGTGTTCGCCTTTTTATGTTGAACCCAACTTGCTATCTAATAGTGGCATTGCGAGTGAAACAAAACCAACAGAAAACTAAATGATGAAAATTTGTTAGTTCATTTCTCATAGCTCGTTTTATTAGCGATTAAAATCAGAAGCTCTCATTGAATAAGAGCCCTTACTAGCGCACACACCAATTCATTACGACTAGAAACAGAGGAACGTCGCTATCGAATTAAAAGAGTTTAATAAGTACTTCCCATAACCAAATTGTACCAGCAGTCTAAAGTCGCATCAAGAAAACAGTCAACGTTGGATATTTCCCTCTCTCCGCCCCCCTCCCTCTCTTATGCATACGGGTCAGACTGCAATAACATTAATATTCTCTGTATCGTAACATTTTTTATTGTTAATAATTTGCAATCGCATATATAAACAGGAAAAAGAATCGATATAATCATAGAAATTCTCTTGCCAGCCTCATCCAACATTTCCTAATTTAGGGAGAGAGGATGTAGATGAATTGATTCAAGCGTATGCTATTATTTCTATTTCATAATCTCATCGTTCAATCTGTAAAACTCACCGCAGTTTGATTGCAATCGAATATCAAAACTTCGTAACGTGATTCAAGCCATCATTATGCATGTTGCATTTACGGATTCTGTGTGCCGTCATGTTTTCAGCTTATATTGTCATCCAATCCCACCATCGGTATATAGCCCATGTTGATATACGTTCACTTTCACTCATATAACTCAAATATTTTACCCATGCTCGCCCATTTTCATCGGACATTTGTGCTTGATGATACGGTCTACTTGAAGTATTCCATACTTAAGTACCTCAAAATTTCATCACTCGCATATGAAAACATCTCCTATTTTGTAGAAAACCGAAGAAGGTGCTCATAGTGGTCGTACATACGCGTCCGATGCATCCAAGCGTGATATTCGTGGCAAAAGTGATAACAGAAGACCGCGGGATGACCAACGTGGAGATGGAAGCGGGTTCACGCGGACTACATACAACAACGCCAATAGACTATCGGGGCAACACAATAATCGAGGAGGTGCTGGTGGTCCTGCAACGGTATACACGCAACACACGGCACGAGTTATCAGACCATCTTCCCACGAAAGCTCTAATATAAGTGGTACAGGTAGGCGCATCTGATATCACTTGTAGAGGCACTTTTTACTCCCGGTTGTGCGAGTGTTTTGCATCGTAGACCACACACAACAAATCAGTCATACGGTGACCTTTGTCCGCGCTCTGCGAGGTCAGTGCATGAAAGATGTAATTGAATAATTGCTCTTACGCAATGCAAAACTTAACATGGGCCTGATTGCGCACAGCGGATCGGTCGAAGATTCTGATGAACTGAGGATTCAGTAAACGTTTTTGCAGGAACGTGATGTTTTTAGCACATCGTCCAATTTTTTCTTCGATTCCGAGAAAATCTAAATAAGGTTTTAATCCTCCTCCACCTCATGTAAATAATGTTCGAGAAATTTGCTGACTTTCTATATGATGCCCGCCATTCCTTTCGTCCAATGCGAGGTATCGTTTGCGATGTCTTCGCTTCTCGGTCTACAGTGTTCCCATTTTGAAGTTTTTCTTCCTTCTCAGTGTTTTATGTTTTTATATGTCCGATTACTTTTAATATTTGATTACTCAGTTTACTTTGCGTTTTTCTGATTCCCGTTTGTCTTTCACTTGCCGCATTAAGTTGCAGGAAATGCAGGGCGTAACGAAGGCGATAAAGCGTATTCACGAAATGAAGGAGGAGGGAATCGAATACGCGGAGGAAAAAGCAATCGTGGTGTACAACAACGGCCAACTCGAGCTCAAACAGGTGGAAGTGGTGGTGGCGGAAAACGCTATTCCACTCAACGACTTGCAACGAATTACGCGGAACAAGGTTCACACGCGGTGAATCCCCTTCCTACTGAATGGCTGCCGAATTTTCAGCAGCAACAGCAACAGGGAGCTATGCACGTCGCGCAACCACGAAGTATTCAACATGAGCCGCCCCTCGCCTCACCTGCTGCTCCGACACCCCATCATCCACCACATCCACCACCGTCGGCCATACATGCGGCACCAAATTTCCATATGCAGCCGAGTGACATCGTTTATTTCGATCCACAACAGCAGCTCATTCGTAAGCAAGTGCCTCCTCCACCTAGAGCAAAGAAGCGCTTGGAAATTGTGCCACCAACTCAGCCTAACGTTGCTGCGGATACTAACCGCAAATGAGCACTGCTTTTGATTTAGTCGCTTACGGCTTACACTCGTAATGTAAATAATGCAATTAATGTAATCGCTGATCGCTTACGAATTTAGCAACATTTCCTCTCTTTCGGTTTAAATCGACGAACTTTATAGGCAAATTTTTGGGGAACGAGTTATTTTTTTGCCGGAGTATATTTTCTATAATTGGTTAGAATTCATCGATGGGAATTCCGGTTTTTAAGTTTGCAAATTGCTCTAAGGGATTCAAAATACTATGAGGGTATAGTTGTAAAGAGTGCTAAAAGATTTCATGCGTAGCGCTTCAAATGAATCGATTATTGTAAAACAAAATTAGAGAAAGTGGACTAGAATAAACGCAATATTAAAATATTTAAGTTTCGCATTTGAAGTGTTGCATTTTTTCATGTATCCATCATTAACATAACAGACGTGCTCTTTTTTTAGATATTAGTTGAACGATTGAATAGGTGAACGTGAATTTTAAGTGTTGCTTATAGTTCGTATGGACGCAATATTGAGACATAGCTTGCATTTGAGGTTTGCTTTCCACAGCTGTTTACATCTTCAACACGTTTGCAGCTTAGTGTATTACTGCTAGCCAGTGCACGCGTTAAGCTGACTTTTCACGACATATGGAGTGGAGAGGAAGGAAGACGAGGAGAGGGTGGGAAGAATGGGATGAATACACATGCGAATGCTGCATAGTTCCATTTTTTTGATGAGTCCCCCCCTCCCCTCCTCCCAAAAAAATAGTTAACAATATTACGAAGAAAATTTGATTTTTTTTTTAAATAATATATTTTCTTCGAGTTATCAGAAAGCAATTCAAAAGTGATAATACATGGTAAATGAGGAACGAAGTTTTAGTGATCAACAAATAAATATGACTGATTGCACCTATATTCCATAGTTGCCAATCGTTTATGAAGTCTTTTCTAAAAGTAATTCTTTGATTCGTATTGAACGCATATATAATTTGCATCTCGTAATAATGTTTGCATCTGTCATCGTATTTTACAACTAAACAGAGTTATTTCTCAAAATTTAGAATGCTTAATTATTACTCATATAACCATCATATGGTTTCACCTTCTTCGTAGTAAGTCTAAAGATGTAAAAGTGTTTTTTATTATCATTTGAACTTTGTTTTATTAGCACTTACAAATTGTTTATCACCATTTACATGTTTTATTATCATTTACACATTGTTATATAATTACTTAATATTATTTTATTGCTATTTACAGATCGTTTTATTGCCGTTTATATATTAACTTCAGAAAAGGGAAAAAAAATATTTATTACTATTTACAGATTGTTTTATATATTAACATCAATCGACCGTCGAATTAAATGCTTTGTGCTTGACCGGTCTGCTGTATCATCATTTTGGTCGATGTGATCATATTGTATTGGTTTTATTCCACATTGCTTTGCATTCTATCCTCTTTTGTGTTGGGTTCCATTTTATTACGAGTGATCTTATTGTTCATTCGTTGAATAAAGACTACAGTTGATGGAAATGAGCAAACGGCGCATCAAACCTGTCCGTATTATATATTGCTTAAGCAAGTGACATATGTTGACAGTGTTTCCTATTCGTTGCTATACTAGGCCTCCTTATTCTATTCATCCCTCATGCAGTAAACGTACGCCATTCCCGTCACAGGCATCCATGTCACACCGCTTTACCGCTCAACTCGATTCATTTGCCGAGCATTCAAAACTTCTCAGGCTTGAAAGCTTCCTCGTCTGCCCCAATTTCTGCAATTCCTCTCATCATCACTTCGCCTAAAATACCGACTAAATTTCAACAATCTCAGCAGAAAAGTGAGAGAGAGTCTATTATTTGTTCACCCAATAAGAAAGCCCTGTAGGTATGTAAATAGGTGAATCAGCGTCTGGCAGGTTGTGTTGGATGGAGCTTTAAACGATTTAAGATTATTAGTAAATATTGATATTAGTAAGTATATTGGTATCGTTGTAATGCTCTATAAAAGCGCATTCCGATGAAATTACATGAGAAGATAGCAATCGATGTGTACGAGGATGAACCAATGTACGATGCATGCCAATCTCTCTATAACTGTATAGATTAGAATATTGAATAAATTGTCTCATTCTTGAATTTCACCCGTCGAGAAACCTCATGTGAAAGTATTACTGATTTATGTTTGAGTGCATATTCACACTTCATAACCTTATTATGCAATATGAGTGTTGATGTCAATTTTTTAGGCACATTCGTCATATTGGACATAAATATTTCATTTAGACAGCACACATCGAAAAATCACCACATTTAATATGTTCGCAAATTTAAAAACACAATGGCAACAAATTATTGCCATGAGGTTCGAAAAAAATTCTTTCAGATACCGTTAAGTGTTTACCGATCAAATACCTCAAAAAAACGTTCAATTTTTAAACCATTCAATAAAGAACTAAATATTTCTAATTAAATTATGCTTCAACAAGTGATAACCACTCACTATACCAAAAAAAAAAGACTTATATGATTAATGTTTTATAGAAAATATATTTAAGAAAAGAAAAAAAAAGATCTTCTCGAGTAATGTAATTGCGCTTAAAAATATGATTCTTAGCGAATGATTTCTTCATGTGGGAATATGAAATGCTCGCACATCAAGCAACTGACGCAAACGTAATGCTGCCAGAGTGGCATTTAATTCTTCATTAACGTTGATAGCTGAGCAAATGCTCTATCTCTAGATGCAAAATTCACATAGAGGCGCGTTGATCATCCTGCCAATAGCAAAATATTTCTTCGAATTGGACATCAGAAATTTCTTCACCCATTCTCAATCATAGCTCTTCTGTTGGTGGTTGATCTATACACCTACGTTCATCTGATGCTAATGCTCAAAAGATGCATAATAATTAAGCTTAGTGGTCTTATAACTATAATAGTAATTGATGTTAATGTTGATAGATAAGCATACATTCACCACTCTTCAGAACTCGTAGGATAAGTGATGAAACCTTAGCACGAAGAATCTTTCACACTCTCTGAGAGTAGGTGAGTGATCATACTGGTATCGATCCTTGGAAGGCTGTTGCATGAACGGCAACAAATTTGCAGTAGATAGTGAATCCCATAAATCAGCATCTCAATCACAGATGCTTTCAGAGAACCATAAAGTATAACATATTAATAATAAAATGGCCACAAGTATAACATTAAGAAAACATCAGAACTACTGAAAACTGCAAAGAAAACACATTATAGGTGGCTCAGCCTCAACAATTACAGCGACTACAACTTTAGCTTAAGCTTAAAATTCTAACACGGGCCCCAACTTTGGAGGCGATCAATTCAACCGATTCCAACTTTAAAGAAAACGTCTATCAGTTCTCCTAATTTTGGATGAGTGCAATAAATGAGTTAATTCGATATTGGCTCCTATCCTATTGTACTTGAAGAAATTTATTGCAGTAGTTTCGCGATCTTATTGTGGTTTTTGCCAAGGCATTCTAAATAAAACAGCAGAGAATGCCTTGAAAATGTAGTCTTTTCTACGAGGTTCAAAATCTCTTTCCCTGCTAAATACAAACCGATGCACCTGCTCTTCTCGAAATTAAATTCTTTTGAAAATTTGTAATTTCTACGACTTCTTTTCGCACTTACTTACAGTAAATGTTACAGAGGAGTACGTTCGTCCATATATTTTCAGGATTCGTTGAGTGCGATTCTCTTGTGCAGGCCAGCCTCAGCGTTCGCCGAATCCCCATATATATCAATAGGCCCACCACCTGTTGCAACCTCGTTGTTTCGCCATGCCAGAAACTTCAGATAACAATCGAAACCATAGGTACACATCGCTCCAAACGCAAAGAACTGAATCACTTGAAGCTTTGAAGATGAAGCTGATGATTAGAACTCTTTCACCAGCCGGTGAGACTACGAAGGAGTCTTATTTCCCATTTTAAAAGTTTTTTTTTTCAGTTTATAGTAAGAAGATCCATTGTTGCCTGTTAAAAATAATAGTGCAGTTTATTTTTTGCAGTCTTTTCAGCGCAGTTTGATTTTTTTTTTCAGTTTATAGTAAGAAGATCCATTGTTGCCTGTTAAAAATAATAGTGCAGTTTATTTTTTGCAGTCTTTTCAGCGCAGTTTGATAGTGCAAAGACTGAGCATTAAGATGAGGACTTTATGTGAATATCATCGTATTTTTGTTCAGTTTATAAACGGCCGAAGAATGTTAAACCATCTCTGGTGTACTGTGACATTTGAATGTTATAGATTACTTGAATATACTGTAGCTTTCAATTAAAACTCGAACTCCTTAGCGTTATTGGCCAGCTTTATTACTACAACAGAAGGAATATCTTCATCTTCTATACTGCTCTTTTACGTTTATCACGATTGGAATTTTGTGAATGTATTTATTCGGAAAAATTGCCTTAGAAGGCTGGGAACCATTGTAGCATGTTCAAAGCTTAGACTACTTTTTTTTATCACTCTGCAATGACCACTACAATAGTGCCTCATTTAGTAACGAGTGTTGCACAACAGATCGGATACAATTTGAAAAGTATACCGATGCAGCGCCGAATCCAGTTGCTCCATGAAACTGAGCAGCTGCGAGTGCGAGCACACAGCCACAAGTGAAGTAAAACACCGTCCACATGAAGCAGAAGATCATCTCCTGAATTTATTTGCATATTCTTTTTCGAAAAATTGTAACCAATAAGGATCACAACAAATGATTAAGGGAAGGTATCCGAACTTCATTAAGAACTTCATTCTGAAAAGTCGATCGCTGAGACGAAATATAGATGGTGAAAAAAGTTTTTTTTCATCATTTTTAGAGACGTGGGAAGTAAAGAAACCTCATATGAATTTTTAGATTGCAGTGCAGAACATATTATAGTCATATCGGTTTGCCTTTTCGTGTGTTTGTTTCTGCATGTAGCGTTTTTCACGCAAATTGGCAGGGAACATAGAGACGTGAACGTTCTCGGATAAAATCTTTTGGCAGAAGACTTGTGACCACTTTATAAGCTTAAATTTGTAACACGGAATTGTGAAAGTTTCTAACTTGGCTTAAAACAAACTCATCAACGCAAGATTTTATATATATATATATATATATATATATAATACTAAATGATCTCGATTTTGACAAAATTAATGGAATTGAAAGAGCAAAAAAAACGAACACATATGATCCAAGGTATCTGCGTTAGCACGTCCACCACTCTGAAGAGGTAAAGAAACAAAAGCGTTAGAGAAATGACCATTCCAACGACGGTAACAAAGGTCGCACCTCCGATCGCCGTATAGTAACCAGGACCTCCGACCAATAAGCAAATGAAACACACAAAATCCAATGCCTAAACACAACAGCACTTCTCGATGGTCATTTAATGGGTATAATTTATCATTATCCCTAAAAGTATATCGTATTGCAGTGGCGCACTAAGATTTCAAAAGAAAGAGAAAGAATTTTTGTTGAAGGTAATAAAATATTAGAAATGTGGGTTCATATTGTTATACGACACCGAAATGCTGAACTATATGACAGTAATTTCAGTTCATACGCGCAAACGTATGAAAATAATTCTATGATAGATTGCATGGATGAAACTTTAATTCACTTAAGTATTAAGGCCTAGATCAAGGATCAAATTCACGTTTGGTGATGGACATCTCTGACATCTTTCGCCAGTGATAACCTGTAGGTGTGCTGTGGTTTATTTTAAAGTGAAAAATTTTCTATTATCGAAGTGGAATGTTAGCGCATGTTACCATAAGCTGTTTTCAATTTTCAACGCGATACATCTTTAGAAATGGCGTAGCAGAAAGTAGCCCCAGGAGAAGGCCGAATGAGGTTTCATATATGTATGAAGTTCAATTTTTCAGTACGTCATAAGATGCACTGTAGAATTAAGCATGCGAAGCAATATAGTGCTATTGCACTAAAACAGTCGATAAATTGGCAGCAATTATATAAGGTATATCCCAATCCAATCAAGCAACGTCACTCACAATTGCAATGCATTTGACGAGACCTGAGAGTGTTCTAAGATAGCCAACATCGAGTTGTGGTGTATCGATGCCCACAAATACCGGCTGTACACGTTCCTCTGTGATCATCGTTGTACCTCGCACATATCGATCGCCGTCGTCTGCCATTCCACTTCAATAATTATAATCATCCTCATTCCGTTAAACACTCCAATAAAAATATTCGCTATCGGCATCACATGATTGTTGACAAAAACTAAGCAGAAAATTTCATTCCTTCTTGCTAATCGCAGAAAATTAGCAATAGCTTTTTCTGCTCCTCATAAGTCAGAATTCACTCGAATCTTGCTCGCCTTATTTACCTTCACACTTTACTTTTTGTAAACAACGTTCGCTAATTAAAGTTTAAGGCTGAATATTTTTGTGCTTAATGTGCCACTACTGGCATCAAACGCTGCGACAAGCTTCGAATTCGTCAACTTTCCACTCGGAAATAATCTTTGTCGGGTGAAAAATGTGCGAGTATTTCGAGGTTATACCTAGAGATGCATTAAGTCTATGCAGAAATGATCTTCTAAATGTACTTTTAAAAATTATGAAAGCAGAGTTGATAGTTTTCCAATGTAAATGAATAAGCACACTTTTTTCTTAGGGATATTGATCATGAATGAAATAAATCGACGTTCAATTGGCATGTAGAAATAATCTGAGCAATATTGCTAAATATAGACTTCGAATAATCGCTAAATATAGACTTCATAGCCTCAGCCGATAGGCTATGAAGAAACGACTTACTCATATGTACTATGAACTGGTCACATCACGCACTGCGCCATGTTCGTCTCATATTTTTTCCATTTTTGCGAGGATTTCATTTACACTAAGTCATCTCTATTTATTTTAATTGTTTTTTTTTCACTTAGCCGGAATGTTCAAGCTTTTGGACGATTGCTAACTTTGTTTGCACAAAAAATTGACACTTTAATTCACCAGAAATAATGTTTTAAGCTCAATTGAGTGTCGTTTATTTATGACCGATGAGAAAATTGGAGGAATTCGATTGTTTTGGTGCACTTATTAATTCCAGTTTTTGTTTTTATTGATCTTTCACATCAGTAATAAAGTAGAGGTTTTAATTTCGAATTAAACTCAAGTCTATTTCTCACGAATCGCCTACTGAAAATTGATCGACTGCAGTCAATGTTTTCTAATAAAGAAGGGCACAAAAATGTAACTTTATAATAAACTTTGCCAACTGATTTCTCGTTCATTTAATAGGCACAATGAAAGTACGAAAGACTCTTGTTTCCGTTATAAGTGGCACGTCACCGTTCGAGAGAATCGAGCATATGCTAGCATTATTACTGTGATTAATATTTTGCGTCTATAACAACGAAACCTTGCAGTTATTTATTCTATTCTTCTGAACTACCCAAAGATGAAGCAAAATGAACCTCACAGAAAATTCTGTTCCTCAAATATGTTGTAAAATCTGTATCACCTCGGCCCTCTACACTCTTCAACAGGATCCAGGCCAATTAAAACGGTACAAGGGTTTATCTTTAAAACCGACCATTCGTGCTTGTGTGTCCATCTGCCTACCTGTCTATCTACCCGATAATCTTAACTCAGGAATCATCGAGTTGAGAATGATTAAACTTGCTAGTTAATTATTACAGCTATAAATGCAATTATAATTGGGTAAAACTTACTTGTTTCTGAGACTAGAATTTATCTTCACCTCTCATTGAAGGTATTTCTTGCAACAAAAAAAAATGCTCAACCAAACAATAACTTCTGTGCTAAATGCGTATTGAAAACCTCAACTCCAGCTACTGTTTAAAGCTTACCAAAAATTTGACGTGGAAAGCTGCACAAAGCTCCACGTGCTGTATGGGGCACTTAGCAAGCGTTTGCTGATTCCCAGTAATAGTACTGTATCTTTTGATGTACAAAGTATAAGAAAGGAGGTTTAAGAATGCGATGTATCGGCGGTGACGTTCCATATTCTAAATTCGTCGTTCTAACAATGGAATGTCGAAAAGGCAACACTAAAACTCAATGAGTGAGCACTAACATCGACAAACGATTGGTCATTGCATCTTGGCTAACGTCATTTATCTCATTTGATACGACTGGAGAATTCTAAAAGAATATGACCGTTATTTGACCAATCTACGCACTTTTCCACTTCTTCATTCGTTAATTCACGGAAAGATTTGACAGCATAAATAAATTATAGTAAAATAAAATACAACAAACAGAATATAGGAGAGTATTTTCGCTATTAGATAACGTGATCCGATCAGCGCGCCAATATAAAACTCATAGAACGCAACGCATAGAAAGCGAGCGATGAAGCGATAGGCGCTATTTTTGAGTTTTCCGCCCTCGAGCATTATCCAAGAAATGAGCATCGCACGCAACGCAACCGTTTCTCGTGCTTGTGCAATCTTTTTGTTCAGCATCACAAAGCATTCACTCGAGCTCAATTATTTTTTATGTACTCTTACTGCCAGATTCATTTGCTATTATTTATTCGTATGTCGTTGAAAAATACTTCAATGTTGCAGAAAAACAATTAAGTATGAAACATTAAGTATGACGATAATGATGGAATTAGAAGATTGCGCCTGTTGAATTTTTAGCTATGCGAGAATAGCTCGATGAGATGGACAAGCATCGAGCAGTTGTCTTAATGCTTAGATGTGGAATATCGGAGTGTGGGAAATGTTGCCATCAAACAGCTGTGTTGCGAGGCGAATTGAGGTGAGGGTCCGCTTAGCATACGTTTTACCACATCATCGTGCACATCCGACCTACAGATCCACTAAAGGATCGACAACTTCGTAAAATAATTAATCTAGCATTGAGCAGTTTATGAAAGATTTTTTTTTCTGAGGATAAAAGTATTTAGAAAATCTAAAAAAAAGATTTTTGACTCGTTGAAGTGGATATCAAAATGGGCTTTTTCAGTAGAAAAAAAAACGTTTTAATGATGCGTAACATTTTTCAGCTGTTTTATAATTTTAGATGTACATTTGTTTAAATCCATTAAGTATCGTACTTGAAAAAAAAAGCTTTACAAAATTTATTATCATTTATCTTTTAACAAACATTTGATTCACAATACAATCGCTTTCAACTAGAGGATTAAAACTTCTGCAACAATTGTACGAGAATAGTTCTTCCATTGATATAGGTAATTCAAAAGTAATTTACAACTCTCTCTCAATTGGCAGCTATCGGTCATCATATTCGATCAGTAAACATCAATGAATTTATGTATGGAAATCTTTTCTAATGTATACATAGTATTTTCCTCACTTCTTTTTTTGGTTATTTTTCCACTATTTAAAAAAAAAAAAACGAATTTAACATTTTGCTTGTAAACGTTCCACTTCCTCATTCTTCGTATCTCTCAGTAATTGCTGTGTTAGTTGCTGGTACTTGAAACAAGTCCGAATTACATTGAAAAAAAGAACCCCATCGAGAGAAGAGGCTGAATGGCGCCAACTGGCATGGACGTGACGTCGTGCACTGGTTTTGGAAAGAATCGTCATTTCCGAAACGTTACACACAACAGCAAATCACTGTCTTTCTGTGCGACAACGCACCATCGACATCTGTTTCAATCGTCCAAGAGTGCAGTTCAACCTCACTCCTCATATGCAATCCTTTCAACAACTTTCCGTGCTTATAAATTTTTTGGACATACGCAAACGATAGGTGTCTACTTAATAAAATATTTTAAAGTCAATTAATTCCTCCTTTGGCACTCATTTGTTTAATAGAGTGAAATAGATGGAAAATCGTTAATTATATATATATATATATATATATATATATATTTGAGAAAGAAGGATTTTTTTCACACATGGGCAACGAAAAGAATATTTCAGAAAGCGAAAAATATAGCGAACATAATGTTTCATCAGAAATACAAAAAAGAATATTTCGCATAGGTTGTTAAGCTTTGATCTAGTGATTTTACAACTTGCTTCCCTCATTTTGGTAGGATTGTATTCGCTTGCGAGTGAGCCTTTTGAATCGACGAATGCTGATTTAAATCCAAACAATCCCTCGTTTATCTCACTAATTGGATTTTCTGTAAAAATTCTCTTGATCTAAGAGGAATTTCCTTTGCAAAAAGTAGACAGTGCTCAATTGTTTTTCAATGTATTCTTATTTATAAGTGGTGTTGAATCATCGCGGAATGAGGTTCTTTTCACCATAAAAGCGATAAGCAATAGCTTTGTTGTCTTCCTTTCACCGGCATCTTTTAAAATATTTCATTCCTACGTAGATGATTCACTGCAATGAAAACACGCCTTCCGAAAGAAGCGTTGAGTCGTTCAAATGATTCAGTATTGTCGGGCAATGCTGTCATATTCGCAATTTGCCGCGTCACTGTACTTTTCTATAACTTTGAAAATCTCTGTACTTATGAGGCGTTTATGTCCAACTACTGCGACTAGCACTTACTTGAGTACAATTGTGAGTTGTTGGCGTATGTTAAGCGGATACTTGAAAATTGATTTTTATCGCGTTTATCTGACCTTGAGTGTTATATCACATTAAGGGAAGAATCCTCATGGGCTATGCTGGCCAAGTGTCGATTGTGGTGGCGTCCATTCTGCTAAGCGTCGGTATGCGAACCCTTTATTGCTATTGTCAGCTATAACATTATTTCAATACTATTACTCACTTGTAGTTCGCATTTGCGAAAGTTTGATGAAAAAAAAAGAAAAAAATTATAGGCAGCCTATTTTGCGACTATAAATTATGAATTATTATTGTAAATGCACATTGTTTAATATTAATTGAATTGTTATTCGTTAATTTTTTCCGCTCAATTTGTTTCAGAATGCGAAATTCGGACGCCAATTGAGCGTTTAAAGTGCATAAATGGAGGAGTATGTGAGCGACGCGATTTGAGCACTCTTAAATTTTTCTTGATTGGCGATACGGGAGGTATGACATCGTTTGGATATTCGATATAGTAGTGAGCTCGTCGATGCAACGAGAAGCATCAATCTACTATCACTAGGCTTGAAACACTTTTGAGAATCTCGTATTCTTTTTTCGTGACAAATTGGTTTGCCAATTATTTTTGGCCTATAGTTGTTTATTTTGACCTAATTTCATCACCGCAAATGTATCGCATTCTACTGATCAATTCAGCTCGTTCGGGATCACGCATTTTGGCTGAATGAATTTTCTTACGTTAATCTAACACCATTCAAAGAAGAAATACGAAATTTTGAGTTACGATTGTCATTTATAAAGGATTATCGCTTATTGAGGTGAATTGCATTTGTCTGCAAATTGTTTATAAATTTCTTTCGCCATTGCATCACTATTCAAACAGATAATGCACGATCATTGACGAATCATAGCTCTTCCCAGTTCCCTTTAATTGAATGATGAATTTTAGAGCTCTGAAGAGGTGGCGCACAATAAAATAGTGAATGAAACTTTCCGAAGATTTAAAGGGCAAAAATTCATGTGCAATTATCCAACCGATTTCAAACTTCAGATTTAATGCAAATTCACCTTCATTTATCGCAATTTTTTGTATTGATAGAATATCTTAATTAACCTTCATCAAGCGCAGCAATGAGAATGAATTGTTGTTTATTGGTTGCAGGATTACCAATTTATCCGTATACGACATATGGGCAATATAAAGTCGCGAAAGCGATGAGTAAAATGGGTGAAGAGGAGCAAACAGAATTTCAAATATCTGTTGGGGACAATGTGTATTATACTGGTGTCAAGGATGTCTTCGATAGTCGATTCGAAGTGAGTGCTAACTCCACATTTGCATTAGTGATTGATTATTCATTTGGAGAGTACTGTATACGGTATGATTGCAACTATATACGATATGAAACGCTTGAAATATTAGAACGCGAAGCTTATTTTTAAAAGACGAAAACGTATTAGCTACCTTTGATTAGCTGAGCAAGAAATAGAGTACATTTTATGTGATTTAAAGGTGTGTTGTGAAATAGTATTAGCGGCTTTATAATACTTCAACAGTATGAAGCCGATCAGTGAAGGATTTGAAGTTTCAGTGGAGAATTTCATGTAATGTACACTTGAAATCTGATTTTTTTTTTTGCATTTATTTTTAACATTTCGATAAATAAATTTAGGTTTCGAAAAATGTGAAATTTCAGCGTGAAACATTAAGCACGATTTACCTCCTGTGGGATTTCTTTTTAGAGTACGTTCGAAAACGTTTATCAAGGCGAAGCGTTGCAAAAACCGTGGTACTTTATTGGTGGCAATCATGATCATTTTGGCAATATTACAGCACAAGTCGCATATACGAACCGCAGCAGCAGATGGTTCACATTCAGCTTTTCATATCCGTCTATTTAATTTTACCACTGTCTTATCTAAGTTCCCCTAATTTTTCTGTCTTTCCTGTTTTACTAGACAGTTAAAAAGATATTTCAATGGACTGGCATACCTTTCAGAGGTCTGGAAAGGACTATTTGCACTGAAAGGGAACCATATCACTTGTGAAATGAACGCGTACGTTATCACGGAACAGTAAATCACTCAGTGTTTATATAGGTGCATTCCACTATTATTTGGGTTTTTCTTCGAAAAAGGAAAGATCGAGACGTGGAAAATTAGTTTAACATAGCAGTGACAAAGTTTTTCGGCTTTTGTCATGGGCAAAAATTAAGGCACAATGTGGATTCATGAGGTGTTAGCTGCACTAACAGCTACCTTGAACACTGGCTAACACATTCGCATGTACGACTCTGATGAAATGCTAACATGATATTGCCTCAGGCATTTCGGTGTATAAGGTAGAACATTACTGTCATTTCTAATCATGAACAGCGCCTCCTCCTCCCCCACCCCCTCCCCCCTGTCCCCCCACACCTGAAATATGCAGGCTACTAATTCTCTATTGTTAACTGCATGCTGTAAATTTTCTTGTCAAAATTTCTAAAAGAAACTTGAATTCGATTTTGACATGATCTCTGAAAACAATTTGATCGTCTTGCAATGAAAACGTCACCGGTAGCATTGTAAAGTATAACTCCCTGACGAAAAGCTCACTGCAAATTTCGTATTTCTCAATAATTTTTTCACAAGTCTTTTTGCTGGTTTTGATCGTTGTATAAAGCTACTAAAATTTCTGATCCATCCTTATTCCTTTTCCCAGGAAATTTGCAATTCCTTCAAGTGCTTGCTTGTCATTCGTTTAAGCACTACTTATCAGATATCCAGAAATGTGCAATTAATCATCTTTTCCTCTTAGTTGGAGAGAAAGAGAAAGATCAGTTGCCCATATGTGATACTACCACTTAACACTATTGAAATTACTGAACAATAAAATCCCATTCAATTAAATAGTGCAAATTATAACTGCGTCTTTTTTCGATAAAATATGCTTGGAAAATATTTCAAGTGATTAGCCGTTTTTTTTAGGACGTTTCCTTCTTTGTACTACAAAATTTCCTATAAATTCGGCGAAAAAGGAACCAACGTTGATTTTATTATGATCGACACTATTGTGTTGTGTGGAAATACGCGTGATGTCGAAGATTCGGGTTTTTTCGAAATGTTATTCGCAGACGTCTCCGAAAATCCGAACAATCCAAAAGATCCAAAAGCGGCGCAGGCGCAGTGGGAATGGATCAACCAGCAACTTCATGAATCGACGTAAGTCAAATTCCGCTTAGTAACAAAGAGTCTCGTATGTTGCGAAAATTTCAATAAACCAAATCAGAATGTCAAAACTGATATAAAAATTTGCATATATCACTGCGAATATGATGATAGATACTCGATTTATAAAAAGTCCTACTCAATTTCCACAGGTGACAATACATCTTTTGTGAGGATCATGCACAGATTATTCACCTATTACTTTTGTTGAACATTTAAAACGATTACATACTTTGGGAGCTAATTGAAAACCGACTACCTTCAATAATCGGAAATGTTTGATTAGGATTTATCGCAATGAATCGATTGCAGAGCTGATTATATATTCGTTGCTGGGCATTATCCGGTGTATTCAATATCGGAGCACGGTCCAATGAGTTGTCTCGTTGAAAAGCTGAATCCTCTACTCAAAAAGTTTAAAGTTTCTGCATATTTCGCTGGACATGATCACACGCTGCAGGTCGGTGAAATACTTTTATTTTGTCTATGAAAGTATGCTCAACACTATTGATTGTTTTTTCAAAAAATTTACCACTCATATTATATGCTTTTATGGCATTTTATGAAGCAATCAAACGAAAGAACAAAATCGCTTCAAAGTATTTGGATCAAAGCATTTTGCAGAAGTGGATGAAACATTCTTCAGGCCATAAAATATATCAGTTTGGAATTGGAGATTGCAATGTTTCAATAAACGAAGAATTTCCATCAAGAAGTCGTAATTTAAACATTCCTATTTCAGCATTTAGTCGTTAAGGATTCGGCTTCAAATAGCGATGGACTTGTTAGCAACGATTCAGAATCGACAGTGATGCACTATATTATTTCGGGGGCATCTTCTCGAAGCGATCGGTCAAGGAAACATGAGAACGACGTCCCACCTGAATCCTCTTTGTTCAGGCAAGCAACAGTATACGCTTATTTTTTATTTTCGAGTGGTTTATCAATTAGACGCTGAGAGGGTCACTTCCGGGGGTGGATTGCAGTTCTATTTTCATCACGTGATTTGATATTCTAACTTCAGGCTCAAAACTCTAGGCAAGACTATTTTAGGTCTAGAACGGTAGTACTATCTTTTGCAAACTCTCAACTAAAGATGCAGCTATTTTGAATCATTGGATGTAGCAATTGAAAATGGAATTCAACTGCATGAATGCTATAAGTCCTTGCGGATTCTATCACGAAGCTTCACATTTCAGCTATCCAACAGGATTCAATCCACTTTCTCAACTCGGTTTTTCAAATGGAGGCTTTGTTTTCGTCGAAGTCGGCGATCAGTCTGCCGACTTTAAGTTTTTCACGGGTAAAAGCGAGCTAAAATACCAGTGTTCGATCTCGCCACGATCATCCCACTAAAATAGATCTGTTTAAGACCATTGTTTTTTACTTGTACTAAGCGCCTAAAATTAGAGAATATATCGGCTGTTGATGCGTGCTGTACGAAGTACTGCCATTAGAGTGAAATCTACATCTGGTGCTCTGTCCAGTGCAATAATTTCGTTCTTTTTCCTGAGGGGTCCTTTTTTTCGATATTTTTGATATGAAGCTATTCGAAATTTAAGCTGTTGTTCATACGGGCTAGATAGTTCACGCTTTAATTTGGAAAATAGCGATTAATTACACTTATGCGAAGCAACGCCAAATGAATTCAATAGTTGCTGGAAAAAGGCGCTGAATGTCCAACTATTGGTTTCATTTTCGTTCAAATATTTCTTACCTCTTCTTTCGTATTACTTGCACCTAACTTGTTGTATGTAACGTTTCTCATATGTTTCTTTATACTATATTTCTTGTACCTGCATTTGGGTGCTGCAGTATGCAAAACAAACAAGAACAACTTTAAAATGTGGTATTGCTCGTTTAATGGCTGAAATGAAATCATAAATCGTTTTCCACACGTTAAAAATTGACAGTCGCTGTTAGGCGGAACTTGTGACGATAACTGAGCATCCATTGAATCGTTGTTTGTTAGAGTGCATGCAAATTTTCCATCGGCCAGATCTAGTATCTTTTAAAGCTTTTTCCATACTTTGTTATATTAATTTTTAATTCACCTTCATTCGTTTCATTCTTCTAATATTTGTGGATTCATTGCGGTTGTGCCTTCCATGTTTTGGCGCTGAAATTACACTCACACATCGACTCGCGCGCCTATTATAGATACATAAAAATGACTTCTTTCAAGCAAATATATATGTCTGCTTGCGAATGACTGGAAAGTGGGCTAATCTGAAATTTCTCTCTTTTCATACTTCAGCATTGGTATGCTTATAGAAGAGATAGTGTAACTTTCGTGTTCTCGAACACGTTTTTGGCTTCTGTTGAAATCAGATGCAGCTGTAGCTTAAGGCACTCCGAATAAAAAGAGAGCGTTTAGCTTTCATGAATCACTTTTTTATTTAGTCACCATTGCAAGCGTATGAATTTTAGTGAAGGAACGAGACGTTATCAAATTGAAGTATTGATAAGGTTTTTTTTTTTGGATTATCGCGACGCTTAAGAATTTCTACTGTACTATTAATATTCTATGTGAAGGTATTGCTGTAGGACTTATGCTTGCACAAAATTATGAGCATATTGCTAAAATGTTGATCAAAAATTTCCATTGTGACGCTTCTTGAATGATTTATGAAAGTAAATTATACGCGAATGAACTCATCTTGATTACTTCTACGTCCTCTCATCACAGTTAACTGTAGTTCGCCGTTGACGCTGTTCAGAATGAAGATAAGGTAACAGGCGTGATAACTCTTTGAATAGCGTCTGCTGCACGATTCAGCAAAACAGTCATCGCTTACTACAGTTGCACTCAGATGCGTACACTGTTACTGAGTAGGATCAAGCGCAGAAGTGAACTGAGTTGCCGATAGTGTTTGTTGGTGGTGTATTGCTGCGTACGAGCATAGGCAATAAATTTTCTTCGCGATAGCGGGGAGTGAGGTTTGTTTGGTGAGGTGCGATGTGTGACTGTGGATACTTTTGTTATCTTTGTCGAATAATGACCTTAGCAGGTCACATTGCAATCTTACCTCAACTCCGCAAACACAACTGCTCTCCAGCAACATTCACTCGTTTTTTTCCGACGCTGCATTGCGGTTTTCTCTTGCATCCTTTGAGCGCAATGAAGAACTTCCCATGCATTGCTCGTCAATGGTTGAAATGCCACGCATTAGGCTATAACTTCGCTTTAGAGACTGCCATCCAAAAAAAGGTTATGGCTTGCATCAATGACACTGTGATTTGCAAAACGATCAGCAACTGCTCATCTCGGCAGTAGGTTTAAGAGAGACATTAAAATTTAACGGATGTAGATTTGCAAACGAGCATTAGAGAATGCTGTTTTTGGAATTGCTAGGCAAACGGAAGTTTGGGTGATTCGGATGGCAATAAAAGCAACTATTGCTTACCTCAGGTGCTCATTGTGCCAATTGACGACTTTCATTCATAGGCCAACTGTCATCACAAGAGTCAAAGAGTGCCGACTGAAAGCAAATGCTCACATAATGATGTGCCGATTTACCGTAAGCATCGAGAGGCTTTTGTAGCGCTAGTGTGCGCATGTCGATTGTCTCGAATGGCATTTGTCTCGGTTTTAGCGGTCGAGGCAGTTGCAACTGCAGTTGCTAGTGCTATTCTATATACATCAGTCTGACTAAGCCTTAGCTGCTTTGTCACCATCACCGTTACTTTAGTCTCGCCAAAAGTTTGCAGCCATTTTTCGACCACTTTTTCATGGGCATCATGTTAAGAAAAAATCAGAAGACTTGAAACAACATTCACTAAACGTTGTGTGATGAACTCTTAACGCACATCGTAATTCTTTCAATCATTTCCGTAAATGAAAAACGATAAGAATGAGCAATTGTGGATGTGAATCGCTTATCACATAAGGTTGAAGCATATCACATTATGATAATATGTTCGCTCATATCTTATTGCGCACCCGTCGGAAGCTATAGTTATTGAAAGAGGCTCGATTGTAATAGCAAGTCGATAAAGTAGAAAGATGGATGCAACACGTGCACATTATTTGCATATTTGCGAACGTTAGGGGTCATACACAAAACGCGTGCCGTTATTTCTGCATCGATCCCAAAGAGAGACTCGCCTCTATTAGTGGCTTAAAAATGGGTTAGTCGCGAGTTGCTTACTATTGTTGCTTGGCAGCAATCGGCGAACGTCGCTATTCGACCACACACGCGCATATCTCAAGTGGCTTTTTTTCTGCTGCAAACTGCAAGTAGCCAATCTCGAATCTTTATGCATCGTTCAAAAGAGCTTTCAAAAAGTATTACATGTGCTTTATTTGAATCAAGGATTTGTCATTAGTTGATGCTGCTATTTTATAGTTCAAGGATCTAGTCTGTGAATTATTCAAATAATGGGCTAAATGCCAAAATATCGAAGAAAATTAGCAAAAGTTGGATTCATGCTAACAAATGGTTGAGATCAAGGTGTCTCTGTGGTGGTTAATACGAAAAGTGAGAGTGTTGAAAGTTATATTCTCGGATGCAAGGTTGCAAAGGTCCCTGATGCACTGACGCGCAGCCAGCATAGCAGGTTCATTGTATTACATTCCAGCCGATAGTTCACCCTCATGTGTTTCTTAAACCTCTGAAGCAATGGATTTCATCGCAATTTCGTTCATCTTTATTGAATGATTGCCATTTGTAAAAGTGATTGCATATTTCTCACTGTCATCCAGATGTTTTTTCCTTGAAAATACCACTTCTGATGCAATCAGAGTTCAATCGACAAGCATAACAACGAATAACCAAAAGATACGTCTCTTGCGAGAGGATCGGATCACAGTAGTGCAAGGTGAAAGCGTCGGCATTTTCTAAAGAAGACATGCGGCTTTCGAAGCGATCTCCTCCAGAGGCTACTCAACGCGAACAGCTAATTACGGTAAGAGTGCGGTAAACGAAGGCGCTCAACGGAACGGCATCCTCTCAGCGAGGTCACAACCAACACACTCAGCATTGGAATTACGCGCATCGGCTCGTTCAAAAAAGACAGACGCATTCGTACAGGTCAAATTGCATAGACTAATCAACGCAGAGGGCTTATGCAAGCATTCTCTCTAACTCGCTTGGCTGACCCCCGCAACGGCTTAACAAAAGTTCCGTAAATTGACACTCACACCAGAAATTACTCTGCCGAAACGTTACCCCCATCGACCTATTCTAGGTCGGAAACAGAGGTGCCATAGGTCATAGAAAGTTGGTGAGGGCTGAAGTCGACTGTTGAACAAACGCTCAAGCAAAAGTTTGAGTGCCATATCTCATCTGCATCTCCACTCAGAATAGAGCCTTAGCATGGACTCCTTTAGAAGCCTCAACAGAATTGCGTAATAGGTGATGCATACACACTTTGAGAACTTTTGTCCAACAAATCTCTCGTAAATTTCTTTCTGCAACACCTCTTCATTTTTATTCACTTACAAGTTTGAGAAAAAATCGTTCCGCATATGCCTATTAGACGATCGTTCGCAAAAGTCGTTATTTGCACTAAAGCAGCTCTTAACGCAAACCAATGAATCACTATGCAGTAACATTATGATTGTCAATTTATATGTCATTTTATACTTTTCTTCCTCTCAGTCAACTAATATTTATGAAAATTTCTCAATTCCAGAAAAAAAAATTGAAGTCCACATCGATTGGAAAGATTAGTTTTCATCTCTCATAGAAAAATTTTCTGAAAGACTCTAACGGCTGACTCCAATTTGATTTGCAGCCTCATTGCACCAATATGAAAGATGTCAGTGGAACGCAAAGACACATTCGACGTTCATTGCATAGTATGTTCATCATACCACTATTAAATTTTGCACTCACTGCAACATAACTGATTTTAAAAATGGGATTTTAAAGCGATACACTCGAATTCTTCCCCCTTCAGTAGTAAGAGAATCAAAGAATTGTGGAAGTAGTTAGGTGGATAGATTTTAAAGCAGTAATATTGGGCCATATACTTCCATTACATTCTAAGTTAATGACCTCGACAAGCTCTTGAGCGCCATGTTCTTCGAAAGGAGGTTTATTGAAACCATAGAGATGTAACTGTTTTAAAACATTTTCCCTGCATCGACTATATCAGTCAGTCTTGAGAGTGGATCGTTATGCAAGAGACGATGACCTGATGCTTCCAAAAACGACAGATGACATAAGAGGAGTTGCCTTGCTTACGGTCACAATAGGTCATTTCGGGGCGGGGCACATGTAAGGGCATGGGGCTGAGTGAGCACTCGCTCTTTGCGGCAAGCACTCGCACGGCCGCGCTGACCTTTCGACCTCGGTGTGTGCGCCCTGCTGGCCCACTCTTAAAGAACATCTAGCCAACTGTTGCGTGGTCCGATGGACAGCATGGCGGTCGATTTTCCTCGTCGTCGAATTATGCAAATCCTTTCACCTGAACTCCCGACGAGGTAGTCCTCATTTCCTTTTCTATGTATTCAGTTTTACTCAACAATTTCGATGAGCCAATAGGGAAACCTTCGACCAGTGTAGAAATATTTATTCAGTGTTTTGTAGTACTTGCATCTGTGTAGTAACGCCGCACAGTAATAAATGCACTTTTTTGTGATGACAGCGCATGCACTTCATACTTTCTAAGTGGTCGTTATGAGAGAATTAGTTGATGCAAGATAAAGTGTCTACTTGTAAAGTAGGCCTAGTTTGTGTTATTGGCCATGAACGATATTGCCTTTGTGAGTGAAAATTTTCCACAAAAAGTGCCCCGTAAATCTATTGCTATTTTCACATGAGATCGCCAGAAATTCGCCCATTTTAGCTCACCGATAACTGATCCAATAACAACTGAAAGCCATCAAAACTTGCTCAAAAAAGATCCCAGAATAATTTCGTTTCGAAAACTCTTCCTGACGTGTTCGACAGGCGGTGGAGAAAGTTTATGAACCTCACACCATATTTTCATGTCTTGTTGTCCAGGATGGGTAATCCGTTTGTATCGGACCTGAAAGACGATGAAAGTGATAAATGGCAACCCTTAAGATTATTCTCGCTCATTATTATTACTAATTTTTATTGCTACTATTGTCATTACGTTGTTATCGTTATTACTGTTATTACTGATGCTGCTTCCAACGATAACAACGATAATATTAATTGTAAAAGTAATAACTACGCTATCGAAATTGTTGTATTTAGTGGCAATATTCGATTGAATTTCTCAATTGAGTTACAAATACAGAGCAACTTTGGTCTTGCAAAGCCACCTGCTTTAGCATGGTGTCTGTGCAATTTAAGCGCTTTTCTATCTGCCTGATTGTTTCAAACCGGGAAACTAAATCCGGAAAACACTAAGACTAGAATTACACAATTTGCTCAATATATCGTGTACTACAAGTGAACACATCTACACCATCTTTCGTATTGAATCATCAATTTTGAAAGGAATTAGAGGCGCCAAAATATCTAATAAAGCAAATTGCGTGCATTTTACATATGTCAGTTTTTCATGTCACAGTGGTCAGGACAAAAGAGGCGAATCTTTTGTGGCAGGAAGGTACGAGCGGTCGACGTAGAAAAAAATATTGAGGCCGCATATCCTGTTACTTGTTGATAACTTATGAAATTGATTATTCAGGTGAGCGAAATGCAAAAGTAGCAATTACTTCCGTGAAGATTTTGTTTAAATGCTAATGTTGTTTGTGTGATTTGCAGCACATGTCCAGAAGCGACGCCACTTCCGATGATGGATCTGAGCACTGCACTGTCGATTTTGCGACCTCCTATCACCAGTTCGTTTCCTCAATTCACCTCGTTCCCATTCGCTGATCCATCGGCATTCTTGGCTTTCACGCAACACCTACAAAATGCACAAAAATATCCGACACCTTCCTTAGCCTTGCCTTCAACGCAGTCAACAGTGGCAGCTAAACGTGTCACACTCAACGTTCAGCCACCAGCAAGTCCTCAGTCGTGCTCATCATCATCTATTATCTCATCCAGTCCTCAGCAGTCCCCTCAGAGGAAACAAGCCGCGCCAATACCCGACAATAAGAAGGTAACAAGAATAAAAAGTTCATTACTACATATTGGCCAGAAATCACATAAATGTTCATAACATTGAAGTATTTATTAAATCGCACAAAGTGAATGGAACCATAGATTGCTAACATATGGAAGGAATACACGTTGCCGACTGAAGAAAATCGGTTAAATAGTTTAGGAGCAGACGCTCGGTTAAGCGAATACCGAAGCCAAAAAGTATTTCTAATGATTTGAGTCTTTGAGCAGAATAAAATCCCCACTTTTGTTTCATTCATCTTTAAGCACTTCTCTAATGGAACAGTCATCATTATCTAGTATTGCTCTAAAAGAATTTTTTACGCTTTGACTTAGAAAGTTCAACCTATAATTTTGGCGCTAGTACTCTTGATGTTTTTGCTTTCTCATGGTGAAAAACTATGAAATATGCTCGCATTCTCATAAATCTTTAAGTTGCCTTAGTTTTTTCTATCGACTTTCATAAGCGAGTAGTAGATTGCTAATACATATATCAAATGCAACAACGATGTTCACTTACTTGAAAATTAAAAGTTTTTGCAAGCGCTATTATGTGGGAAAAATTTACATCCCAACTGTCCACTATTGTTCGCAATCCATGAAGTGCATGCTCTAAAAATAAGAATGTATGAGGAAGGGACCGTAGCGATGTGATTTAACATTTCAGCTTATCAAACCAGTAGACTGCCAAATATTCAAAAA
This sequence comes from Baylisascaris schroederi, assembly GCA_006503575.1. NCBI lineage: Eukaryota > Metazoa > Nematoda > Chromadorea > Rhabditida > Ascarididae > Baylisascaris > Baylisascaris schroederi. The sequence continues at coordinate 14,231 of QEWY01001664.1, read as the reverse complement.
CTCTTATAAAAAGCCTGATAATGCGCTTTCCTATTGAACAAATCGTTTCTACGAATGCTCAACCAAAAAATATTGTTTTTGCTTGAGGGTTGGTGCAACCAGTTGCTTGTATGAATTGTCATACGTTTCTGCACAAACTGTCAAGAACAGTGAAACAAATATGCACTCGATAGATGCAATGATTGCATGTTACTGTGGCGCTTGAAGTATGGCCTCAAATGATCGGGCATAAGTTTGGTAGAGGTTTGATATCAGGCAGTAATGTGTGGTGCGGAGTGGTGTAAAGGAAAACAGGAGTGTGTTGACCTTGGTTACCTCTTGTTTTCGTAACACTTCACCACCAAAGAATTAGCCCTGCACAGCTGCTTCTTTGTTACAAAGCTGCAACTGCCCAACTTTGCAAACGCATCGTCATCTGCGCACATTTACCCATCAGGTCACTTGCTAGCTAATTGGCCTTCTGATCGACCGCTTGCTTCAATCGTAAGGTGCTGCGAACGCTGTGCGTTTAGACTCGTTTGACAGTCAATCGGATTGAAGGAAGTCCATTTAGTATCATGGCTAATATTTGAAAATGATTTAGCTGCGCAGAATGAATCTATGGATCAGAGACTGTATTAATGTCGTTCGCAGGTTCACAAGGTGAATCGTTGAGCGAAAATGTATAAACGATTATGCGAAGAACCAATGAGCATATAGAGCCCGAATCAGCATTCGATTACATAACCGATTGAGACGGTATGAAGAAGTTGATGTGCATAAACGTCAGCCTGAATATCCTGAATTTAAGTAGCAATAAAATTTCCTGCTCAACCAGCAGTCCTGCACAGATAATCATGACTACTTAAGTCTCCAAAAAGTCATAGTTATTGGCTTGTTTTGAATAGTGGACAACGGCCTCGTTCCCTTGAGGATGATACGTTGGGTGACGATGATGGTGGTGGCGGAGAGGTGTCATTCATGTGATGAGGTGCTCTCCATGGGGAGTGGACAAGCAGAGTGGACTATCAAAAAGATCTGCTTGCGGAGGAGCAACGAAGAATCGTTTTGTGTGAGAGTGATGGTCGTTTGCAGACGATCACTAATGAGCACAGGATGAATGGGGCACGAATTTCGTGCTCGGATGCGCGCATTCATATTGTACGATGCTGCTAGTGCAAAGGTTTGACCTGTTGCGATGATTGCTCATGCGCCAACACAATGTGACGCGTCCTATGCAACAAAGACAAGCGCATCAAATGGACAACCAATTTTGAATATGACCCTCCTTCCATCCCCGCTACCTCTGATAGTCTTACCCCTACCCCATTTCATATACGACACATCGCTTCTTCCTGAATAGGGTAATTTATGATCGACTCCATAAATCTTTTTTTTTTTTTTGCATAGCACTCGTTTGTAATTGGGACTAGAATCTCTCCCTTCTTCGCTCCTAAGGCACAAGGGAAGGAGCATCATCCTTGCATTAAGTCGCTGTTCCTGGTAGCTTTGTAAAAATCGCTCGTGGAATTACCCCTTGATCGTTGCTTTCTCCTCCCTATAACCTCAACGCGTGACATAAAAAATATAAGCAAGCGATGAAAGTTTGCTGTAAATTTTTTCGATGAGTTGTCATCTAAAAGTGTGATGGCCATACAGCAGTACAGTAATCGTGAAATGGCGGCAGTTTATTATGAGCAATTCCAATAGTGTTTGAAACATTGATGCTGCAAGGATCTGAGAGTAGCGTTTACAACCGTGGTTTTTTCGCCAACCTTAGTGGAGATATGGGCAGAGTTTCATGCTGAGGTCGGGAATATCACCCTCAGTTGATGAGCAAAGTTCACTGTCTAAGCTAGGAGGACACAAGATGGAAAGAACCACTCATTACGCAACATTTGTTCCGTGAAACATCCATTTGCCAACTTTTCGGCCATACGTTAAAACTACATCTTTCTGTAATACATCAAAGTCAGTCGCAGGATTTATTACTAGCTCATAAATTTCTAAATCAGCATCAAGTAGTTTACAAGTAATGTTACAAGTTCAAATCAACTAATGATTTTAGACACCGTTAATATAATCGAACTTCTTCAGACAGAAGGGAGATCGGAAATTGGTAGACTTTGCTCGGAAGGATGTAACATGCTATTGGAGGTGCATCTGATGGAATAAGGTGGTGTGCCATCAGGCGTGTATGAAATTGCATCATCAAGCTTTTCAGTTCATTTTTAGATGGCATCTCACGGGGCTAATTTCTATATCACGTGAGTGAGTTTAGCATCTGAATGAGAGCTGAGACATTGCGTTATCGTTCGGCTTGGAAACTATTGAGAAAAATGGTGTAAAAATTTTGCTGTTTGTTTGCAATCACTCACATTTATGAAAATCAAGGCAGAAAACTGGCCGAGGCAGATGTTTCGAGACCAACTCAAAGTGTATGCTGACATAGTAGTCACCTGGTAGGTTCGCAGACGCATCTGAAGATGCGATATGCCCATTTGAACGATAGCAGCGTATCATTTACTATGAGCTATAAGCCTGTGCGAAGAAATAACAACATTGGGCGAATTCCGCTCTAGACACACTGCCATCTACCTATGCCGAATGACAGCAACATAAGGTGGAAGAGATGGAGCAACCCAAAGAGAGCAACTGACCTACGACTCCCTCAACCTTTGAGATTTGAGGTGTGAGGGTCGTAGTTCTTGATTCTGAATGTTGATAATTTGTACTATTCGAAAATAAACAAAAGAGTTTCATTGCAAATGTGACATTCAAATTTATAGGACGATGCATACTACGAGAGGAGACGAAAAAACAACGATGCGGCGAAGAGGTCTCGCGATGCCCGCCGACAAAAAGAAGAAGCAATCGCAGCGCGTGCTGCCTTCCTCGAACAGGTAAGCTAGCCTATTCCTATCTTTCTTTTTTTTTCCACCTAATTGCAAAATTAGAACATACTGCATTTTATGTCTTATATGATGAACTCATTTTGGAATTCGTAAGGAATTTAAGTCAATCTGCTGTGCACATGGAAAAGACACGTTTCGGAACGAAGCTACTTCATTGTGCTTATGTATTTCGTTTTTTTGTTTACATAAGAATGCAACTCACTCTCCTACAGGAAGAGAGTTAGCAAAGTACTCGATATATTGGATGCGGTAATGTTTCTGTCCGTATGTTAAGTTGTAAAATAGCAGTGACCACATGATGCAAATCCAAGACACATGAAGGAAGATTATCCGCAAAGTTGAATTCGCCGATTTTTTGACGCATCCGGCAAAATCTAAAATCCGGAATAATCTGATCCAATCGTCTGCAGTACTTAAGCCAGGCAAAACATAAAAATATCAAACAGTTGACTACCTTATATATCACTTTTCTGCAGTTTTCATACAACTGTAAATCATATGAAAAAAACGACCAAACTTCTGGTGCTCTTTTGGACTAACGGTTTTTCGCGTAGGTGGGAGGCAAAAAGAATGAAGAGCCGATATTTCTTTACTACCGTAAACGATCACTATTAATGAGTGGTTGCCGTTTTTCAGTTTAATAATCGGTAAAATATTTCGTCGCATTTCCAACGTGATTTTGTATTCAGAAATACTACAAGTGATCTACTGAGCACCCTCAAAATTCCCGTCGTTTTGGTCCTTTGAATGTAATATTTACTCATCGCTTATTTCATGTCCTTCACTATTGTTTCAAAGTCTTTAAAACTTCACTCATAGTTTATATTTGATTTATTATTTAAATCATTTTCTATTTTTAGGAGAACATTCAACTCCGGAGTCAAGTTGCACTACTGAAAAACGAAACTGCCAAGCTTCATCTAATGCTCTTCTCACAACCGAAAGTCTTCGAAAGTTTTCAGCAACTAAAAAACGAGCATTAAAACTACGAACATTATCGTCACTTCATAAATATAAGCGTATATCCTATGTACTGTTTTTGAAGCTCTCTCAGTTGCTATGCTTCTTTGATAAGTATGGGGCCTAACACGCAGTAGTCCCCGAATGAATCCCTTTCTATCATTTTTGGATGATGGAACAGCCGATACTTCTTCCTGCTGTCATCCTGAATTTTGCCACAATTTTGGAGTGAAAATCTTTCCCCTTCCTTTCTTAATAAATTACTGTTTCTCTAAAATCATAATCACGGGTTTGGTTTGAGGTGCTACAATATAGCCGTGCTATTGTTTAGCTCATTAGTCGTTGTGGTGAAAATAAGAGACATCGAAATGGGGCATTGCAACTCACAAGGGGTTCTCTAATTCTTCGAGTGCGTAGCTTCCATTTTTCTTCTTCCAGCGTTTTTTTCTTTTCTTTTTTTTGTTGAAGTTTTGTTTCATTGTTCCTTCAGACTGTTTTTCTTTTCATCTGACAGCTTGTTTACATTGGAAAATACAATTTCGCCTAGTCACCTCACAAACTTTCGATTCATGATTTGTTTGAAATTTACGGAAATGACCATCAAACTTCAGTAAATTATATGGACCATTTTTATGACCGGCCGAAATACATGGCGAACTGATAAACGTTTATGAAAAATATGACAGTCGCTTATCGTCTTATATAATTCTATAGAATATTGTTTACTATTTGAATCAAACGAAACTTCTGAATTTAAGCAGTTATTGATTTTCGTAAGTGTTGAGCGATCTTCGAGAAATTACCAACGTTCTGGAAAAGTGGCCATAGAGTACAATAAATTTTACTGTCATATTTGTGAATATTCCGTGAGAAGATGTTAATTAAGTGAAACATTTCAAAAGTGCTGATTTTAAATGAGCAGCATTTTGCATAAGAGAATGAATCTAAATCGAAAGAAAACACTTCAACGGAATTTCATATATATTAAAATTGCACTATTATAAATAGTGGTTATTTTCAGTTTTCGGTGCACTTGTTTGAGAGAATAACCATTCTTAGTGTCGTATTAGGACAACGTTTTGCCCATCGAGTAAAGTTGCTGCGATTGTTTATATTTATTCATGTGTCTCAGGTCAACTATTTGTCTACATCTGCCTTATTCATCAGTATTTAGGTTTCATCATCTCTGCTAAGTTGAGATATTAAGTAGAACTTTACTAACCTTTATTGTATGTTTTCTATTTGTGTGCCAATCAAATGCGGATCTATGTTTATTGCCAATTTATGTATAGTTGTGCCAAAAATTAGATTCTTTGAATGTTTTCTCTCTGGATGATCAGGTGTATTTGATTGACCTCAGGTATTGATTATTTGATTGACCTCAGGTATTGGTTATTTGATTGACCTCAGGTATTCATTATTTGATTGACCTCAGGTATTGATAAGTCCAACTCAGCTTTTAAGTATGTCTCTACGTGTATTTATTTATTTTTCGAATATTATGTGCATGTCAATTTTATGCAACGGGTGTACAGAATAAACTGTCAGTTGCTGTTCTTGTGGATAAAACACACCAGTTTTGTGCATTTCAGTTATGCATCCAAGTCGAATCTGTACTTTTTATGCTTCAATTTTCGATCTCTATGAAACACGATTAATTCATACCTTTTAAAGAAATGCTTGCAGTTGAACATCCGCTAGCCACGTATTTTGTTGTGCATTTACTTCAAATTTGAAGGTAAACTTATAGTGTGTGGAAAATTAGGGCTAGACGAGTACCAAAATTTGTACTCAAATTAATATACTTAAATCGTTTTTGAGAAATAAGATGTAGTACGGATCGCTTCGCATCTCTGAAAGTAAAATGTGAACGGTTTATGCGAACAATGCCCACAGTGTAGTGCTAAATGTTCCCTGAAACCAAATGGGTCAAGTGCATGTAGCGATGATCGCATAAGTTCGTTGGTAACAGCCATTTTGGTATTTGCGCTGCATTTTTCACCATTATTGCCGAACAAGTGGGGCTTACTCTGTTACTTTTGAAAGAAAGTTGCTTTAGCGTTATCCTACTATACCTGGATGAGATTACGTACCAGAGCACCTATGTTCACCTGATGAAGCTTCAAATCTGACTTCCGTCTATTTAATCCTCGGCTGAAATTATGAAAATTTGCAGTGAAACTTATTGTTGTTCTGAGCGAACGTTATACTCGAAGAATCAGAGATATTTAATTCATCGAAACCATTGCGCTCATTGAGAGGAAAGCAGCGGAACAAGGGAATTAGATCTTATGAAGAAAGTTTTTTTTTTCTGGAATTTGCGCTCTCTTGCCTAGGATATGCAAAAATAATTTTATTTAATCTCTAGTGATTTGATTTATTATGTTTTTTCTCCTACAAATTTTTTCATACCTCCTACTTCATTAGGCGAAAAAGGCCAATAGCCTCATTCCCACTCGAAAATCATGTGCATTAATGAGCTCTTAAATTGTTCGTTAGTTGTCGAAAGGGATAGAAATTTTGCTGTCATTCGCCATGCACTGGTATTTGCAGCTATGTCGGGTATTTGTCGTCGATGTTTCGTACACTGGATAAACGCATAAAAATCTTGATTCCTTAATATTTAATCAATTCAAATCCAAAAATCATTTTTGCCTTCTTTCAAATATCGAAGAGGAAAAAATTAATTCCAAAAACTTTATGAAGACGCCTAATAGAGTTCATTTTCTTCAATGAACGATACTCGGTGTTTTACTAATACCCTTCTTTCTAATATTTCAATCTTTATGCCATCCTCAGAACGATCGCTGCACATCGACATAGTACCGTCAATAACAATCGAGCCTTGGTGGGAGAAGGTTACGAACGATTGATAAGTAACACTCAGCAGTCATTGTGATGAACATAGGTCATGCGTATTGGTTAATTTAAGGCATCAACATCTATAAAGAATGGTTCCCTCTGCTTAATGTGAAGTCATGAAACTCTAGAAACGATTTGATCTGTTGTGCTCGGACACCCGCTCATGGACTCTACGTCCCAGTTGATTATGGCCTTCGTATTTTTGAATCACAATACCAATAATCTTAGTCAACAACTTCCTACCTTTATATTTGGCGTCCTCATAGAATATGGAGCATAAGTTTTCCGAGATCTACAGCACTATTACTTTTTGAGACGGTAACTTTTCAACTTTCAAATCTCAGCGAGTTAGTATACTGTGATGTACAACAAAGTTGGAAACATCGAACCATTCTGTTTCTGTGTGATCTTTGATCGCCTATATAGTCATTTCGCCACTATGTCTGCGTTATCACATGCCCCTTTTGTTGTGTACACTATTGAAGCATCGAGAACGTATGAAGCAGCATCGCCAACGAGAGGGGTTCCAGCGTTTTCACTTGTTTGTGAGCCACCATTTTCCGTACCACATCGGGAGACCATCTTCTTCTCCGTCTTCTTCCTGCTCGTTCTCTTTCTGCTGCCGATCCTCCTCCTCAACTACTATTCCGCGAAGCATATCTCCTTGTTTTACATGCTCTTTGCTGTGATATTTTTTTGTAAACTTTTGCGAAAGTACGTTGTAATGGCGTCATCGTACGTGTTTGCCTGCCTAGTCCACCTTTTCAATTCGCAAGTGAGAGAAGTTACACGAATGAAAGTTGATGAATATACTTCACATCAATGATGAAACATAATTAAAAGCATTTCCTTTCACTCCGTCATATTTTTTATGAGCGCGCAGAACCTGTCAGTGTTATTAAACTTCTATTGGCAATCTTCGAAGCATTAGGAACGAGCAAAAGACGAAAAAAGCGACCAGCTATTTAGGAAATTGTGCTAAACTTCGACCAACAGATCAAATGCGAGCAAAATACGGATTGTTAGCTGCGAATCTGTACTCGTGGCTTCGATTGCATTTTAAAGGTTTATAATAGGTCTTAGTTTCTACAGTTTAGAAAGTAGGAAGATGAGAAAAAAAATTCAAAAACTGTTTAAATACAGGTAGATATCTGTTTTATTTTCGATGATTTCAATTGACAGCTCAAAAGTCAGTAGTTGATATGGGCATGGGACCAAACCTCGCCCCTCCCCCCCCCCTCTCTGCCCCTTTCCTAAATCGAAAGGTTGGTGCAGCTGCTTGAATACCCAAATAACCGAATTTTTGTATATTTCGAGTGGCAACTCGGTTGTTCCCAAAATTAGTGAAGTAATCGATAATGTTTTTCTTGCGCTATTTTCTTGTGCAACTACATACTCGTAATTACTGCAGTGCGTGTATGTATGTGTAGATATGTCTCTGAGTGAACGAAGCATTCGTTGGTGTGCTTAATTAGCATTTATCGATCGATTCGCTCACATAGTCGTCATTTAGTATGGTTTTACTTACGAGACCGCATAGCTCATCGTTGGATCATCAACAAAATTTGCATTTTGAAACAACTCTCAAACGAGCGATTCCTCATTTCTGCTAAACAGATATTACAATTATATCCAGCTGATCCAAGCCGTCGGAATAATTTCTATACAAATCGAGTGGAGTTGATCCTCGATATAGATTATTTGCACGGACATAAAAAAGAACGAATATTTACTTCGGAATTTTTTTGTTGTTTGGGTGGAATAGCATAACACATATGCATTAACGGAAACAACCTAAGAATATTCAGCAGTGCAATGAAGTTAGATGCACAGTATTATGCGATATTTGCTGCACTCATATTCCTCAAAGTTCCACGTAGCTACAAACATTTCTTAGATCATTCAGCCTAAAAAGACCTCTAGTGGGATCTCGATTCGCATACCTCTGAGGTGAAATAGCCCAATAAAAGTTGAAACCTTTGGCACTAAATATTTTTGCCATCGCATTAGGTGGCATGTTCGATTTTGCATACGAATAGGAAGGACGCTTTGTTACGTCACAGCAATCAATTCTATTAAATGGTCAGATTTTAGTGGAGTTTTTTTTATTTCGCTCTCTTTGTTTTATGGTCGATGGTTGGCTTCGATTCGCCATTCTGTTGCTCACTTTTGATTTACTTATCGTTATTTCCGAGTGTTGCAATTTTTTGTTCTGTTGTGAGCGTTGCAGAGTTATTATTATACCTTGATACTTCATTTAGTTTTATGATTATTTATATTTTATTTATGTTTTTTTCTTCCATTTTATTTACCAATTTTTTTTGCATTTTATTCAATTATTTCTTCACATTTGAGTCCTTGAAATCCGATTGCAATTTTTCTCAATTTTTGCCTATTTTCAAACTTTTTTTATCTCTAATAACTTGTTTTTTATTTATTTTCTATGTCTCTTTTTTTTCAAAATTTACAATATTTTTATTGATGCAAACAATAGCATTTTCTAGTTTTGGTTGCTTTTTTGAAATTCATAGAAGGGCTCTATAGGCGGCTCTATTTATATTCTATTGAAAATTTGGTACGCAATTTAGTATTTAGGTGTATACTCTACCGCAATGCATTTACTGCATAATGCATTAATTCCCCCTAATGGATATTGAAATCTCGAATATAATTCATGCGGATTCATTACTTTTTAAGAGATCAAAAATTATAGATTCGATCGCAGCCGAAATATTTGTAGTTTTAAAACGACAGTGAATGAAAAGTATTGTCTATGCGAAAGATCTCCCTCTCTTTCTTTCTTTTACCCTCCCTCTTCGTCTGTTCCTCAATTTCAAATAACCTTTGCTTATGCTTTTGCCAGTGATCTTCTCTATCGCCGGATATGACCTATTCACATGAAATAATTATTTATTTATTTGAGTCGTTTTCCCAAAACTGCCACCTCAGTAATATTGAAATCAATTTCCATAAGTTCCACAATATTTCTTTGAACATCAAACTCAATCCTGATATCATTGAATTTATTCTATGGCAATAATTTGTACTATCAAATGCAACAGCCGTTTCATAAAATAGTTATTCTTTTACCCGATTATATTTATTTCAAATGAAGCATTTCGTTATTGTGGATTAATTATTTTTCAAATGCACAGAATTGATCCTGCTAGGATTGATCTAGAAATATTTTCAACTTTTTATTATTGAATTTAATCAGTGAAATATAATAGTGAAATTCTAATGCGTTTTGAAGCTGCAAAAGATTCGATTTGTCTAAGTTTAAACTTTTTTCATATTGCAACGTCGTAATTGAAATATTGTGATGTACCGCTAGCTGCCGTTTTTTCTGCTTATGAGTTGGTTTCAATTGATGTTGTTTATGCGTACGGTGTTGTATTTGTGTGTTTAATGTTGATGTTTGCTTCGTTAAATTAACGCTATGAGGCGTTAGGTAAACCATTTGAAAGTTTATCATCTTCAATTAACCATGTATGCGGGCGTAATAATACATGAGAAGCAACATATTGCACGTTTCACGAGAATCATATTGTTGTTGAGTCGAATATATACTGCCTAATGTGCACTTTATTGCTTTCATTTTTTTTTTTTTGTTCAAATAATCGTTGTCCTTCTGTTAGTGCTGTTAAATTTGATTTGGTGTTATGAAAACATTTGGGTTGATGTTGAATCTTTAAAAAATTTCATGCGACAATATTTGCAAATAACGAAAAAAGTTCCCAAAAAGAAATTGAGTACGATTATATGCAAATGATTATTCATTTTGGCTCAGCGCCTACGTACTGATCATGAAGGAAAGCAACATGGCGAAAGCCGATGCATGCTATCGGCCCCCACTTAGCTACTGGGAAACAGACCAAGCCTGGCCAAATTCGGCAGGAAAGCATGGCCATGACTATGCATCAGAAGGCATGGCGGAGCCAGTTCGCAACAGGTAGTTGGTGTGTTCGGATTTCACTGTTGAGTTAATCTGGGCCAGTCACTTAATCTCGTATTGTTCACTTCGTTCCTTGTCTGATCGCTTCCAAGGATATGCGGCTACCTCCGGCCATGTTTTCCACCCTCCTCTTTGGAGAGTCGTTTATTTAATAATGAGCATTAAATGATCTTAATACATAACTGAGCGTTCGCATCTTATCTTTGTTAGGTGAACTTCAGATTCATGAGAGTTCATTTTCGAAGGACAAAAATATACTGGCTCGAGCTCTTCATCATCATCCCTTCTTTGTGCATATTTGGCAAGAATGAAGATTGCAAAGATTCCCTGCCTCCTAGAAGCATCAGAAAATTTATGATATTTGCTTGCATTTTTTGAGGCACTGATAGGTCTATGCGATTTTCCCTCTTCGAATATGCAGCAAAACATTCTTTTTAAAACTTAACATTTGAATGATGAGCATTCTCGCTTCAGATAGGGACGTGTTTTTTAGTTTTTTAACATATAAGAAGATCTCGGTCTTTTTTCCCATGTGCTCTTTGATCCTTGTTAATCCTACCTAGTGACCCACGATTATCTTATCATGTTCTCTATTGCAGCGCTAACCTTTTCATGCTATTTCGCTCCCTTTTCGTAACGCCGCTAAAACTTAAAGCTTTCTTGTTCCAATTTGCAAATTACATCTTATCGATCGACAGTCATTTGCACTACACGATTGGATTCTGTGTAAAATTTCGTTCTGGTCGCGATCTGTGGGGGAGGGGAGGGGGAAGTAATATCGGAATGGGCTCAACCCATATCCATATGGCAGTGGGTTAAACCCATGCCGTTCCCGATGACGACGAGACTAGGCGTATTTCAGACCCAATGTTTGAAGTGTGCGGCAAAATTTCAGGATGCCATCTCTTCACACTCTAAAGTTGGGCGTGCAACTTGCACGGCAGTTTCATTCCAGCTCGATGCGGCTCGCCGCGTTCACCTTCTCCGCTAGCCAGGCTGATCCCTCACTAGGTAAGCCTCTCTTTCGCGTTCTTTGTGCACTATGTTCGTTCATAAATTTGACATTCTTCCTCATTGATATAAGATGCGCACTTGACAGATTAGTTTGTGGGGGTATGATTAGTGTATACTCATAAAACAGTTCTTTGGCTTCTTTCATTTTCCATCCTCTTGTTTTCCGTTGCTTGCCTGTTGATTAAAATTACATATTTTGGGACCAAATTTCGAAATGTTTAAGCTACTTATTTCAGTTGTGTAACTTCAAATGCTATTTGAATGTGTTCTTCAAACATTTTGGTATGAACCAGCTTGGCTAAACATTACTATATACACACTAAACATTGAGGGGGTCATTTACTTTTTTTTTCTTTTTGAAAAGAACTCGGACGCATGGAAACGTGGGAGGCATGTAGTCTTTAACAGGTTTGAAGATGAGCTGGATTCTACTATCGAAGTAGGAGCGGCTGTTTTCGCATTCCTCGTCGCTGAAAGAGGACGAGATGTTCCACGATGCCTTCTTATTCACAACAGAATGGAGTTTCACGGTGTTTTTAGAATTCGTAGTATCTGTTCAGTCATTTCATTGAACCTGAACTTGAGAAGTGATGTAAGAGCAGCAAAATTATTTGCTGCTGGAATGTTGAACCAATGTCCGCTCTTTTTTGCTTGAATTGAAAAGAAAGTGGTAATTCAGTAGGCGATGGTTTACCGATGTGGTGTTGACGCATCAGATGACTTCGCTTAGTAGCTGACATTTTATGAGAAACGTTGGCTAGTTTTGATAGTTTTTAATTTCAGGGGATACTTCAAAGATGAATTTGTGTCAAGCTGTGAATAACGCAATGGACATCGCACTGAAAAGCGATCCGTCAACGTGTCTCTTCGGAGAGGATGTCGCATTCGGTGGTGTATTTCGCTGCTCAGTCGGCCTTCAGGAGAAATACGGTTTGTTTCTTGCTCTATCTTTTGAAGCAAGTCTTCTTTTAGAGCGTTTATATTTGTTGCCCACATGTTTTAGCTAAATAAACTGTCGTTTCAATTGCTCTGTGATAATGTGGCATCAGGTCATTTGGCACTATCCTTGGCCAGGAAAACAATTTGATACTGCGACGCCTCGGGGTCGGGAGCAGTTTGATGCTCTGATGTAGTGAGCTTTAAACAGAGCTAGCAGGTACAGTTCAAGTACGTTAGAAACGTACGACCTATATTCACCGGTGCTTATTTGCCGCAGATCTTGTAAGTCACGTTTTCCATTGTCGGCGGCATCAAATAACAAAGGATTACTTGCCTAGAATTCGCTTCTGACATCTGTTACGTGTGCTGTATGGACCAAAAAATTTTGGCTCAGAGAAAATGAAATATTCAAACAACAATATTTCAAAGCTAAAGGCCTCTACGGTGGTTTATTTTTTATTTTTGGACTATTCGGTATGGTGCTGCGCCACAATGAGGTGATGGTCAGTGATTGATGTGTAGTTTCAGAAGCTGTGTTTTTCTGAATATGAGTTGACAAATCGTGTTGTTAAGCTTTTTCGTCACGAATGAATTTTCATCGTTGAAGACGGCTGAACGCTGTTCTGCTTTTAACTGGCCATTCTTGGAAGAGTATTCTGTATAACAGCAATGTTTTATGCTTGATGGAACTACTTACTAGGTTATGTTTCCTGCTGTTGTTGCTAGAAGCACAATGAGGCATTCAAGGTATCCTTCAGCATTCCAAGAAATATTCCGAGAAAAAACTTTTTGATCTTTCGTCTCGAAAGTCACTAAGCATCGTTGGATCCATCAGTGTTCGAATCAGTGGTGTGGAGTAACAGATCCAACGGAACTACCTTGAATTACCCATTTTGTAATTATTTCTGGAGATATGCGAATTGAGTTAATTGATGAATTTTGTTTGTCATTTCTGATTATATTTAAAGTAGGTTTCAAGAACTGAATGATATATTCTTATTCCAGCAATGGGCAAGGTGGATTTTGTGCCGTCCACTTAGAGCTTGGAGGCGTCAGGCTATAATTCGTCTTGTTGTAGGTGAAGCATAAACTTGACGATATACAATTTTGCTGTTTATCCTCATGTCGTAAATTACGGCCATTTTCATGCGATGTTACCGTTGTTTGTTGGCGGTTTGTTGAAGTGCTTCAAAAATTTAGGTAAAGACCGCGTATTCAACACTCCGTTGTGTGAGCAGGGAATCGCTGGGTTTGGGATCGGGCTAGCCGTAGCGGGCGCTACGGCGATCGCCGAAATACAATTCGCCGATTACATTTTCCCGGCTTTCGACCAGGTATTTTGATACTCCGGCTGTTTTCATTTTTTTTTTTTCTAACAGCTTACGATTCTTTCATTGTGGTGTTATAATCTATTCTAAATTCTGCTTGAAAGAAAAGGTTTTATTTTTGGATCTGCAAAGTAGTGTTTACTCTTAAGTAATCTCCTTCCGAACCCTTCGAAGTTTTGAGGGAAGAGAGGAGTAGTGATGACGGGAATAAGAAATCCGCAAGCGGGAGCCACCAACTCGCAATCAGTCGGGTAATTTTTTTGGAAGGGGGGGGGGGGG